>JADLZL010000967.1:0-258204 GCA_015844335.1 Chrysopogon serrulatus
TACGCCAACATATATGATTTCATTTCCATTCACGTTACAAATTCTATGATGCTAGGAACCAAAGAGTATGTTAAGAGTTTCCTATCTAGGAGCAAACTTAGATTATCCAAGACGACGCATCGATATATCATCACACGCACAGACAAAAACATATGGATCTAGAAAACTTTTGCTTGAAACACCAATCTTGCGTGCTGCTTAAGACCAGTGATCACGCTAACTTATTTACTTGTCTTATCAGTCAGATTTATTAGCTGTCCAAACAATATTTTTCTCCCTCTACTGAACAGCCAGCCGTTCATTCATTTCGTACCGCCTCTCTCTCGTCAGACATCTATCTCCTCGACCGCCCCCACAAAAATTTTCCACGTCACCAGCAGCCGCCGTTAGGAAATGGCAGCAACATACATGACAAAAACACGCGGAGCGGAGAACAAGACGGATGACTCATCAGATCAGAAAAGAGAGCAAAGAAAACAAATAATCCGGAGAAGAAGAAAAAGGGACGAGGGGAAGAAAAGGGAAAAGGGGACGGGAAAAACGCCGGGGCAGGAGGGGTCGGCACGGCCGCGCACCGCGCACCCCACCAAGTGTGGCTGGCAGCGGCCAGCGGCATCGCAGGGGTAAAATCCAGCCGATCCACGCCGGCGACAGGCGTCAATGTACGGATGTCTCCCCTGGGCTACCCCACCCGTCCCCGCGATCCTCCTCCGTCTCCGTTCCGCCCTCCCCGCCCCGTCCGTCAAATGATTCCCAGGCCTTTTTTTCCGGTAAAACCACCGCACAGAAAGAGCAGCAGCGCAGACGCGCCTCGATGCCTCGTGCTCCATAACCAACACCCACACACAGCCATTAGCCGTGCTACCCAGCCTAGAGCCCCCCACAAGGCACCACACACAGCACATACACTTCGCTCCGCTTCGCTCGTTGCCACCGCCACTTTCCCCTCGTCGGACGGACGGAAGAGCGCTCATCTCCCCGCACCGCCGCGGGAGGAGGAGGAGGAGGGGCGGAGGAGCATGCGGGCGGGTTTTCACCGCGGCCTGAGAAGAAGGAGAAGGAGGACCTGCGCCGCGCGCATCGCGACGAGCCGCTCCCCGCTGGCGCTGGCACCCACGCCAAAAGGCGAAGATTCTCGGCCGAGCCCCCGTCCCCTCCACCACCCCCCGTTGTAGCCGGTAGGAGGTAGCCACTCCAGATCTGCTCGCCTCCGCGCCCGCCCGCCCGCCCGCCATCCGCTCCCCCTAGATTCGCCTCACCCGCCGCTATGCGGTTGCAGCCGCCGCCGCCGCCGCTGTGACTGGGCTCTTCTGCTGTGCGAGGGAGGAATAAAAAGCCGTTCTTTGCTGGCGGCAGGCAGCCCGCCGGTCGGTCGGTCGGTCGGGTCGCCACCATGGGGTGCGGCCAGTCCAAGATGGAGGAGGAGTACGCGGTGCGCCACTGCCGGGTGCGCCTGAGCTCCTGGCGCTCGCCATCCGCCAGCGCTACATGCTCGCCGACGCGCACCACGCCTACGCCGAGTCGCTGCGCGCCGTCGGCGCCGTGCTGCACGACTTCCTCCGCGGGGTCCAGTCGCTGCCGCCGCCGCCGCCCGAGCCCGCGCTCCGTCTCCCGCAGCAGCGGAAGGGCGACGGCCTCCCCGCCGCGTCGCCGCCGCCCACAATCGCCTCCTCCTCCGCCGCCGCGCCGCCCGTCGCCAAGCAGGTCCGCATCGCCCCCGACGACGGGCATATCCACTTCGACGACGACGACGACTCCGATTCCGAGGGCGGGCACATCAAGTTCCACTCCGACGAGGAGACCGACCAGGCTCGCCGCCGCCCGGAGGTCGTCCGCTCCGCAGGGGCGCCGGGTCCGCCGCCGCCGCAGATGGGACCGCCCTATGGCTCCGGGTATGCCCCGCCGCCGTATGGTCCTGGATACGGCTACGAGTACGCCTCTGGGCCTGGGCCTGGCCCGGGTCCTGGTCCTGATTATGGCGGTATTGGCATGAACGGCGGCGGCGGTTATGAACCAGGCTATGGTGGCATGGGCAGTGGCGCCGGTTATGGGCAAGGCTACAGTGGCGGCGGTGCCGGCTACGATGACCAGGGATACGGTGCCATGGGCAGTCGTGGTGGCGCCGGCGGCTATGACCAAGGCTACGGTGGCATGGGTGGATATGGCCAGAGCTTCTTTAACATCAGCTACGCTCGCAGCCAGCCACCTCTAAATTCTGTCTCGCACGAGCATCGCCTTCAGGCCACTAACGCCAGGGTCCACTTCTATGCCGGCAATGGTGAGCCACAGCCACCCCCGCGCGGCTATGGTGGTGGGTACTCCTACCCACCGCAGAGCTCGAGCTCATACAATCAGTATGCCTGTGGTGGTTACTATGGCGGTGGTGGCGCTCCTGCACCACCAGCGGACATCCCATCCTCCTCCCGTGAGCCCGCTGCACCACCGCCGCCTCCATCTCCACCGAGGGTGTCTACCTGGGATTTCCTGAACCCGTTTGAAACTTATGAGAGCTACTACGAGCCACCAACTGCTACAGCAGCTCCATACTCTCCCAGCAGGAGTTCAAAGGATGTGCGCGAAGAGGAGGGGATCCCAGACTTGGAGGACGAAGACATGGAGGTAGTCAAGGAAGCTTATGGAGATGAGAAGCACCCAATGAAGGGTTACATGGGAAACGGAAGGCCGCAAAGGAAGACGCTAGGAGCAGTACAGGAGATGAACTGCCCCGCAAGTCCAAGGCATCTGAGGCCAGCAGTAGTGGAAGCAGCTTGGAGCATGACGTGCATGTAGTGGAGAAGAGTGTTGTCGGAGAACAACACTCTGAGCCACGGCAGCATGTTGCCGGTCTACCACCCGCAGGATCGGAGAAGATATACATTGATGACGCTGAGGTGGTGATCGAGATCAGGACTCAATTCGAGCGTGCCTCACAATCAGCGGTGAGGTATCCAAGATGCTTGAGGTCGGAAAGATGCCTTACTACCAGAAGAGTTCAGGTTTCAAAGGTGGGTAAAGCTTATTTCACATTTGCAATAAGAATTCTCAGTCTTACTATGCACTTTGCAGTATGAATGCTAATTTGACCCAATTGATCATTTAGTCTCTGCAATGATGGTTTGTGGCATACCGACAATGGAGGAGGAGTTTCTGCGTTTTGAAGAGGACAAGGCAATGGGATCTGGCAACCTCTCCTCTACGCTACAGAAGTTGTACATGTGGGAGAAGAAGCTTCTTGAGGAAGTTAAGGTATAGAATGTGCTTTACATCTTTCGATTTGTTAGGAATGTTGTGGTATGTGAGATCACTTTTTGGGCTTATGATTCTATCTGCTTGCACCTGTTGTAAATCTTAATTGAGAGTGCACAGTCAAGATCTCGCATGTGAAGCTTTCAGATTTTATCCATTCTCATTATCCTGGCTTTGTTCTGCTTATAACTTCGGAGTTGCCATTTGTGTAGAAATTTTAGCTTCTGATTGGTTTTGACTTCAAGACGTTAATTACAGATCAAGTAGCTAGTTTAGGTTATGATTATGAATGTGCCCACACCAATACCCGTTCATATGTTATTAAGAATTGATTGTGCTTCTAATATCCTTGCATTTTCTCCCTTTTTCCTTTTTTGAGAAATGGTCTATTCAAGAAATGATTGTGTTTGTGCTCTCTTTTGCATGGGCTTTATGTTTTCTACATTCGGCCTTTTTGTTTCCAAGGCTTCCCTCTGACACCACAATACCTTTACTTTGCCAGCCGACTTATGGGTCCATGTTTTCTAAACAAATTTGTTATGTTGTTTTCATTATATCAGGTCTAGTAAAAGCCAGCATGGATTTTCAGTTCATTATTTTTTTTTTGTACTGTGTAAACTGATGTAACTTCCTTTGGGACTTAGAGACAGGAAATGATGTGTCAATTCTGATTTTGTACCCTGTAAACTGATTTAAATTTTTTTTTGGGGCATGACAGACAGAGGAGAGGATGCGGGTACTGTATGACAGTAAACGTGAGGAGCTGAAAATGTTAGATGAGAAAGGTGCAGAAGCTCATAAGCTTGAGGCCACTGAACTTTACATCAGGAAGCTATCAACTAAGATTAGCATAGCTATCCAGGTTGTAAACACTATTTCAGAAAGGATTAGTAAGTTGAGGGATGAAGAGTTGTGGCCACAAACATGTGAGCTCATTCAAGGGTATGCAGTTCTTATCTCAAAGCATACCTTCTTATTTTAGCCCATAGTTCTATCTGTGCTCTGTTTTATTGTCATGTCATGTTTTGCACTTGTCTAACTAGTAATTTGGTTTGGGGTTCCCTCTGCAATTCTTAATATGAAAATAAATTACTCAAAAGGTTCTCACTAGCCTAAGTAGTAATGGTTTTCTTGGAAGTAACCCACACAATAGCTAACAAAAGAGGAATAACATATTTGTTGATTCATGCCTAAATAGATTGATAACCCTGTGTTGAGATACTGATAGCGTGATATATAGGTAACCATCATGAATAAGGTTAGGAGAATTTTCCAAAAGTAGGCATTGGTGTTCCTGACATAAAAGATGTCTAAAACATGGTTGGAATGTGTACATGCAAAATTGTATTTACAATGAGTTGTATTCTTAGATGTATAAGTTGGCATCTGTGAATCCTGTTTTTGCAGAGTTAATTGATTAATTGTATGTTGGTATATTTGCCGTAGATTATTTCTTGAGACTAAAAAACATTGTATTTCAGGTTGATGAGGATGTGGGCGTTATGCTAGAATGTCATCAGATACAATTGCATGCCATATCCCAAGCTAAAAACATAGACTCTATGATAGACACTGCAAAATTCGGTGATGCTCATATGGACTTGATCAAGCGGTTAGAGCTTCAGCTGTTGGACTGGATAGCTTGTTTTGTTGCATGGGTTAGTGCTCAAAAGAACTATGTTAAAACTTTAAATGAGTGGCTGACAAAGGGTGTTATCTATGTTCCTGAGGAAACTGAGGATGGAGCGCCTCCATTTTCTCCTGGAAGATTAGGAGGGCCACCGATATTCGTCATATGTAATAATTGGGCTGCCAGTGTGGACAGGATATCTGAGAAAGAAGTAGTTGAGGCAATGCAGGCCTTTGCATCCAACGTTCTGAACCTCTGGGAGAGGCACAGGTCAGAGCAAAGACAGGGTCTGATGGCGAATAAAGGTATGGACAGGGATCTTAGGGTGATGGAAAGAGATGAGCAGTCCATGCGCAAGGCTCTAGAAGCACAAAATAAGAAGCTTGTGCTCATTTCGAACCAGGGCAGTGTATCCTTGTCTGCACAAGTGTTACATGAGCGAGGCCCTGGTGCTGAAGTCGGTAGTATGCAAACAAGTCTGAGAAATATTTTTGAAGCAATGGAGAACTTCACTTCTGCATCTGCAAATACATACAAGGAGCTCCATCTTCGCGCTGAAGAAGAGAAAGCCCGAGTTGCACAGGAGAACGGCAGTGTTTCCTAGTTCCTTCCAATTCCAGTGCTAGGTTTTACATGAGGAAATGAGCATTTGTGAGTGCAATGGGACTGACGCCAGTGGTTCCTACAGCACAGTGGCACAACCCTAGTGGCAGCTGATGCACCTTGCTTCTCCAGGCGCCCCAAGTTTTGGGTTTCAGGTTTCTGGTATAGAGGCCTGTGGTACTTGGTGAAGTTAACAGGTTGCAACATGGGGGTTTTATTGATCTGTACTGTACATGAACTGGGCAAATTCTTTGATCTGGATGGTCAGCCATTCTCCCCAAGCCATAATTGGGAAGCACAGTTATGAAAATAGGTAAAATCACCAGAAATATTCTGGTAGTTGGGAGACCACTGAAGCGACTGAGTGAAGAGGCCCTTGTGCATCTGAGAAGCTCGGCTATGGTCTCTAGCTCGCTCGGAAACCCCGGAAGATGGTTGGAAGATGTAAGCCGCAGGGTCTTGGTTCAGATCAAAGCGTGGGGCAAATCAGATCCTGTTATCATGAATCCAAGATTCATGGAACAAATCAGACCCTGTCATTATGAATCCAAGATTTATGGAACGCTCCCTCCCATGTCAACATATACTTACACTGAAGAGGCCAGCCAGACTAACAGATTTATCAAACAGTGGTCCATTACCGCAGCATTTTGGCATGTCAGTGTACAGAGAGGTGATGCGGGATGAATCGAGCCGGAGCCTGCCTCATGCAACTGCCGCCGAGACATGTTGCTCTGAGCTTCCCCTGCAGTGTTTGGACTACGGCCTCGCCGTGCAACCGCACCGGAAGCACTCTTGCGTAGGGTTACCAGAGATTGATGAACTTGTAGAGGGGTGTAGACGCCCTGATGACCCGTTCTGCAGATCAGATCAGATCAGCTAACCACCGCTCCGGCCATCGTTGATTTTTTTTTTTTTTTTTTTTTGGTTTGGTTTATTTATTATACATATTATTAATTCATTTGTAGCACCCCGACCCCGTGTACAGCTGCTGGCTAACTTAAACCTGCCGTGCCATATTTTATTCATTTTTTTTACACCCCGGTTCGCCGCCGTTCTTGTGAATGAACTGCTGAAAGCCTGTGAGCCACCTGTGATGGATAGGTGTAACGGTTCCGGCAACTCGGGTAAAAAGAAGAATTGCTGTTCTGGTGAAGCAAGCAGTCCGGCTTAGTTCTTGGCGGCGCCTCGTTGCACGCTTGCCACTAGCGCATCTGAGATAGTAGGAGTAGCAGCAGCCAGGCCGCGTGGCCAGGGCCCAGGGTCCAGCGGCTTGTCCTGTCCTGTGCGCACGGATCCGATTCCGATCGTTGCGCACCACAGGCGTCCAGACGGCTGCTTGCTTTTGCTGTTGGCTTCCGTCGGCGGCTACAGCCGCGTCGTCGTCGTGTTCCTTCACGTGACCACGGTGGCGCCACGTGCCGCGCTTGCACCTGCGCAGGGGAAGAAGACACGGGGGTCCGCTGGCTCGTCTCGGCCACAGCCCACGGCCCACAGCGCCGCGCGCTGCCCCCCGCTCGCGCGTTGGGCGAGAGGCCCAAGAAAGGCCGAAGGCAGGGAGGCAGGCTCCCTGCTGGGCTACGCGGCCCGCGGCCGAAATCGCTTGGGGACGGACGCCCGTTCGCGCCTGCGCATGGAGGCTGGCTGCTTCTATCATTGTGTCGATGGCACTCTCGTCAGCGGCCGCCGTGTCAAGCTTTCCAGTGAGAGTGAGAGCTGAGCGAGGGCGGCCGGGAGTGATGATGATTGGAGCGAATCGGCAGTGATGCTTCCACTGCCATGGATCCATCCACTCATCCTTGTAGGAGTAGCTGCTAGCACGTAGTAGGGCCGCGGGCCCCACTAGGCTAGGCCGTGACATGGCCGACTGTCTGTCGGCTTGTCGCCACTCATGAGCCCTGGCAGCCAATCCGGAGGAGGTGGTTGCTCGCACGGGTGAACCGCTGCTGCTACGAGCAGCAGTAGGCTAGGCGGGCCAAGAATTTCGTCGCGTGCATGCACGTTGCACGGACCGGATCGGACGCATGCAGTTACCCGCCGCCAACGCAAAGCCAGTAAAAAAAAAAAGGCGATTTCCGTGGAGGAGGCAGGAGGATTTCCCTGCCTGCAGAACGACCACACGCACCGCTAGCTAGCTAAACAATCCTGCAAATTGAAACCTGGCCGGGCTTTATTGTTATTTTATGAGAGAGAGAGAGAGAGAGAGAGAGAGAGAGAGAGAGAGAAGGAGAAAAGGAGCTGGGCTGGCCGATGAATTCGCACGCACGAGCAGCGAGGCCGGCCGGCCGGCCGGAAAGCAACGTTATTAGGTCACAACAACCAGGCGCACCGGGCGGGATGGATCATGGATGGATCGACGACGACGCAGTCACGCAGAGACGCATGTCGGAATAGATTTATATTTTCTGACTGACCGGCCAGCGGAACATGATCCGGGCCTAATCCACCTGACTGACGGCTTCTTCGGTCGGCGTTCCATCTTGCTCTTCAGCTCTTGTGCAATGCAGGTCGTGTGTGTGCGAGTGATGCGTCCCCGGCCGGTACACATGATGCTATCGCGGCGGGCGGCACGAAAGCGGGCGTCGCCGTCGCGCGCGTCTGTATCAAGCGGACGTACGAGTAAGCATTAACTGTGTGTCCATGCAAAGCAAAATGCAAGGAGGGAGGGAGGGAGAGAGAGAGAGAGAGAGAGAGAGAGAGAGAGAGTTGGGCAAGGCTTAATAGCGGTCCTTTGGTAGTCCTGATCAACGGTCTGGCCGGTCTCTCTGCGCCCTTGTTTCCCAGCAGACGCAGTACTCCGTACGTTATTTATCTCCAGCCATATATAACCATGCATGACATGGTCTGCGGCTACTCTAGTACCTCCTGATGCATGACAGCATGAGCGAAATGAATAGGCCAATCAACCGGGCCTGCATAGTGGAGTATGTTGACACCTACTCTTAGGGCGTCCGCAATGGTTAGCTATTTAACTATCTAGTGTGACATGACAACCAAAAAGTAGGAGAGAGAATGTTCATTAGCTACATGCAAATAGCTTATCTATTTCACGTGGCCCAAAAACATGTGAGAGGAGCATATGGACCCAGTAATATAAAATAATTTTTTTCTTGTCTCTCACCTCCGTATCAACTGACTACGTAGCTAGTACTAGCTATTGTCATTGCGGATGCCCTTAATTACTTAATTACTAGTTCGACACACATAGAGAGAAAACCGGTTCAGCCGGCATGCATGGGAACACGCGCGGCTACCGGTTAAAGCCTGCTCCACCATTGTTTCGATCGTACTAGCTCAAAACAGGGATCGAAGCCGGCTAGACCAGGTTTTGTACTCGGCTACATCGGATTATATTTGGCCACCCTATATATAAATGCCGGAAATTACAACGGTTGATTGTTGTATCCAATCGATAAAAACAAAATATGTTTACTTTTTATGTAGCTCTAATCTATTCCCGTTCTAATACCCAACTATCCTATATACTATTTCTCGACGAGATTCGTGACTGTTTTAGATGTTCTTACCGACAAGCATACTCTCTTTGCCCCTAAATAAATGATGTTTTTACTTTTAAGAAACAAATGGTGGTAATTTTTTATAAATAATAAGTATCATAATTATCGTCAGAAAAATCTTTTAATCTAGTTTTTTAACGAGTCAAACTTATAAATACTTAAAACATCATCTATTTAGGGACGAAGGGAGCATATTCTCAATGGGTCTTCACGTGAGGCATATGTGGGTGTTTCGTGTAGAGTTGCACAGAGCAACCAGGCTATAGCTTCCAACATTGTCTGAATGTTGGATGATCCGTGCGTGCGTGTGGTAGCACTCTAGATGATGAAACTTCACATCACCACTCCGCAAGAAGAAAACATGCTCTGATGTCTGAGGCAAAGGACGATTTTAGACTCAAAGTCGCCGATGTTGTTCATCCCGGCAATGGAGGTCCCGGCACGGCTTTTTCTCCATGGCCAGGGAGCAAGGCATCCTTCAGCCGCTTGCGCCGGAGATCAAGCACCAGTGCAGCTTGTACGCTGACGATGTCATTCTCTTCATTCGACTGGAGGAGCAACAAGCCGCGATGGTCAAGCAAATCCTCTTCAGCTTCGGGGAAGCGTCCGGACTGATGTCGAACCTGAGCAAATGCTCAATCACGCCGATACACGGCGCATACACGGTGATGCCACGGTTGCTAGCCATTCTAGGATGTCAGAGTTCGGAATTTCCTATCAACTACCTCGGCCTCGTGCTAAGCTCAAAGAAGGCACCGAAGGCTAAGGTGCGCACTGTAGTCGACTCGGTCGCGAGAAGATTACCAGCTTGCTGGGCCTCTAATGGCAAAAAGCGGCCGCCTAATCTAGGTCAAGACGGTCCTGGCAGCGATACCTATCTACACAATGATCGCAGATGGGCTACCGGACTGGGCAAGGAAGGAAATCGACAGCATTTGTCGACGCTTCCTATGGGCGGGCAAGGACGGGAACGTACGAGGGAAGTGCATGGTAGCTTGGCCTATCGTTTGTCGGCCCAAAGAGCTCGGCGGCCTCGGCGTGCCTAAACTCCGGCTCACCGGCATCGCGCTGCAAGCACGCTGGCTTTGGCTTCGAGAAATAGACGAGAGCCGCGCATGGTCCCAGCTTCCTACCGCCGTGGACTCGACGGTCAAGGACTTCTTCGAGGCTTCCACTTTCACCGTGATTGGAAACGGCCATAGCACAAAATTCTGGACCGGAAGATGGCTGCAGCAGCAAGCGATTAAGGAGTTGGCGCCATTAGTCTTCAACCTCATCAGCCGCAAGGACATCTAGGAGACGACCGTGGCAGCCGGCCTGCTAAACCGCTCCTAGGTTCGTCAGATCAGGGGCGCAGTATCTGTCCAAGCACTCACGGAATACCTACGCCTATGGGACATGCGTGCGGCCGTCCAGCTGAGCGATGCGGATGACCGCCTCGTGTGGAGATGGACAAACGACGGCACCTACAGCGCGCGCTCAGCGTACAAGGGGCACTGCACCAAGCGTCCGTCCCCCTTCCCGGAAGCGAAAGAATATGGGCGACTTGGGGACCCCTACGGGTGAAGCTCTTCCTCTGGCTGTCGCTACGTCGAAGGAACTGGACGGCGGATCGCAGGAGATGACACGGGCTCGAAGCCCCAGAATACTACTTCCTATGCGACCAAGAGCCAGAAACCATTGACCACATCGTCACGTCGTGCTCCTTCTCCAAACAAGTTTGGTGGAACATCCTCCATGCGCCTGCGGGCTGACACCTCACAAGCAGGAGCTGCCACGATCCGGGAATGATGGGAAGTATGGCAATCTAGGTGGACGGGCGACAAGCGGAATGGTGCGGACTCCTTATTCGCATTGGTAGCATGGGAAATCTAGAAGGAAAGAAATGTGTGCGCTGCTTCCGTAACGCAGCATCCTTCTTGCCACGGCTGCTCGCCACAATCTTGAGCGTCGCAAATCTTTGGATAGACGCTGGGGCTTCGGTTGCTTACTACGGGAGTAGTCGGCAACGGTTACGTGATTAGGGGCTGTGCTTAAGGTCCATGATTTGTACCCCAATCATTAATATGTAAAACTCTATCTCTCTTAATATAAAAGATGCATAAGCCTTTTGCGTATTCGAGAAAAAAATTATAGATCCCATGAGTCTGAAGAATATCGTCAAACCTTGGGCCGTTGAGCAACTTCCTTTTGGGATTTGTAAGATGACGGATGTGAGGTCCAAAAGCTAATTAATGCTGATTTGGAGCATGCCCTTGCATGTTTCGTAGTGGAACTTCTTTTAGCTAGGAGCGCATAGGAACAATCATCACGAACACATGCATTTGACTGCCACTTCTTTTGATGAGGCTGATCTCGGCACTCCAATTTGATAAATGTCACGCAATGGAAACCGGCGACGGTCCATATGGAGGATCCATGCATCTTTGCACAGTAAATTTTATTTCTTCAGAATTACTACCATTTCGATTGGTTGCTTATTACAATTGTATAAGATTGGACGTACTAGGCGTACAAGCGAGAGCGGTTGTTGCTGCTATTTACACTGGCACTGCGTGGACCCGATCTGACCGGCTCAGAGAAGGCTTTATTAATTAGTAGGAGTACGTGTTACCCTTTTAAATTTGACAGTATCTGTGAGAAAGACGTACGGCCACCATCAGCCCCATAAACGAGATTGGCACTGCTGTACGTACTAGCTAGTAGGGTCTAAGGCTATCCGCCACTGCTGTCCGGAATCGCATCCGGGATGCGATTTTTTGGCGGATAAACGCCGCAGCGGCGTCAGGGCTGCCGAGCTGGCGTCGGAATCGGGCGAGCGGCCCGCCATTCCTGGCGTGGTAGCGCTCGTCCGGGGAGGTGCGGCGTGGCGCGGGCCCCACGCCGGAGAGCAGAGAGAGAGAGGAGGGACGCCGCCGCGCGCCGCCGATGCCCGTCGCGAGCCCGCCGCACGCCGGAGAGCAGGGGAGAGAGAGGAGGAGCGGGCCAGCGGGGAAGAAAGGCGAGGCGTCCCGCGGGCGCAGGGCCGCCTGCGCCCGGCGCCGCCCGCGCACCTTCGCCTCGGCCGCGCGCAGCGGAACTAGACGGCCCCGGCGTCACGGAGGCCGCGCTGCGCCTCCACGCGAAGCTCCGCCGCCCGAATAACGCCACTGCACCGCGCGAAGCTCGCGTCTGCTAGCGCGCTCGGCCGCCGACCAGCTGCAGCCGCCGCGCGCTCGCTTCGCGGTCGCAGCGCCGTGCCGCCGCCCGCTTCGCTGCGCGCTGCGCGAAGCCTCCAGCGCCCGCCGCCCAGCTTCGCGCAGCGCGAGCAGCCCGCGCCGCCGCCGCTTCGAGGCGCTTCGCCCGGCCGCCGCGCGATCGCCGGGCTCGCTAGCTCAGCGCGGGACGCGGCCATCTCCACCGGGCGTGGCCGCCTCGCCATGGTTGCCTCCGCTCCTCGCGCGAGCCCGGAAGGCCAGAAGCGCTGCCCCGCCTCCGCCGCCGGGGAGGAGGAAGGCCACCGCGACCGCCGCCGCCCCATCTCCACGCGCTTGCTGGCCAGCAAGGCCGCCTCCGCGGGCGCTTGCGGCGGCCTCCACGCGCTTCGGCCGCGCGCGCCCACCAGGCAGCCTCCTCGCGTGCGTGCTCGCCGGCACGGGGGGGAGGGAGGAAGCTCGCCGCTGAGTTGAGCTCGCCGGCTTCCCACCGGAGAGGAGAGGAGAGAGAATGGGGAGGGAGAGGGCGCCGGTGAGAAAGACAGAGAGAGAATGGGAGGGAGGAAGGGAAAAAGAAATAAAAAAAGGTGATGTGTGGGTCCCACGTGCTGTAGAGTAGAAGTATAGAGGATGGATGAGTGCGGGAGAAAGTGATATAGAGAAAAGAATCTCGCTGACCAGGACAGAATATTCCTCGTAGAGGATGGTTTTAAAGGATGACGAGTGCGGATAGCCTTACGCTTTATGAGAAGTGTTCCAGTCAAACTGAAGCTGGATTAGATGAACTGATCGCTGATATCCTTTCTCAGAGCTCTACTAGTAGTAGCTCACTGCTCAGTCCTCACTCCTCACCTCGATCTGGTGCTGTTGTCGGTACTGTACTAGCTCACTGGAGTAAAAAATTTGTGGGCCTTGTTCACTTCCCTTGCAAGTTGCAAGTTTTTCCACTCTCTCTCCATCACATCAATTTTTACCTACATATATGGAGCATTAAATGTAGTGAAAAAAATAACTAATTATACAATTTTGTTGTAAATCACGAGACGAATCTTTTGAGTCTAGTTGGGCCACTATTGGACAATATTTACCAAATACAAACGAAATGCTACAGTTACAACTTTTTCTAACATTTACGAACTGAACAAGGCTAAGCGCCGGCTGGTAGCCGCAGGCTACATTGCAAAATTGAATGGACGTGTGCACCGTGCTACCCTTTTTTTGGCGCCACGTCGATCAATGCGCCATAACACAACACTGCGCGTTTAATTTACTGGTCCATCTGGGCAATATATACTCCTATTGTTCGTACAACAGTGAAAAAAACGGAAAAGAAGGTTTTCAGTGCAGCTGGGACTTGGAGCAAGCGACGAATGAGATTATAAACCGGTTGATAAGCTAAAATACTGTAGAAATAGCTGATTTTTTGTGAGAATAAAATATAGCTGAAACGACTTTTTAGCTCAAACAAACAGGGTCGAAGATGGAGGATTCGGCACCCAAATCAAGTCCGGAGCAGTCCAGCAGAGTAGGAGTGTCAGTCTGTAAGTTTTAGTCGCAGCTACTCCTACGTAAAATAACTGCAGCTGCGCGTACGCAATAGTGATATCGAGGTGTGTAGCGGCAGACAGCAGCGGATCGGAGGGCACAGTAACTTTCACCTTCCCACTCCACTGAAACTCTCTCTTTTGATCTAGAGTGTTAGCTTAGCTCGATCGGCTGCTAGCCCCGGTGGCGCATCGCATGGATCGGAGTAGAGAGCACTGCACTAAAAATTAAAGGTGCATTAGCTAGCTGCCAGTGCCATTACATATTTACATGGAGTAGAGCACTGCACTAAAAAGGTGCGTTAGCTAGCTGCAGGGCTGTGACTTGGATCCTATATATATAAAGTGGATGTGATTAGCCTTGGAGCCTTGGAGGGGTCAGAAGAGGGCGTAGCAGTAGTAGTAGATGATTAGATGGATCGAGGTCGGTTTGGTACAGTGAATTAACATCGGCAGGCACAGGCAGCAAAGCGGAGGAGCGGTGCAGGGGGTCATGCAGCAACAACGGGCCAGCCAACAACGGCAGCACATCGACATGTATGAGTAGGAATAGCTAGGCCACTGTGTGATATAGTGATGGACCGATCATTTATCGCGTTTCGCGTAGTCTAGTAGTATCAATATCAATTGACTGGCTCCTCTCGTACGCCGGCGGGCGGGAGTAGCAGCAGAACTTGTGGGCACGCACTCATGCATGCGAGCGAGACTACCACTTGAATTCGATCTGCTGACTGGCGGCGGCAGGGCGAGAGATCCGGGATCCCGGCCGGCCGGGAACGGGAAGAGACCACACACAGTGCAGACGAAGATGTGTCGTGCATGATTGCAGTTTCCAAGGCCGGCCAGGTTCATTCTCCATGATCACGCATGTTTGGTTACAGCGTCTGTTTTGTTGGTAGAGACGACGGCCGTCTGCAACTCTAGTCAGTCAGACAGTCAGTCAGCTGAGTGAGCTAGACGGCTTGTCGACACCGAGCGTCCATATTGACTGCTGACTAATGACATGCGGCAAGTTGGTCTCGTCTGATCCACCACGCGAATTCAAGCCAAAATAAGAGGAGGAGAATTTAGCCTGATCCAAGCAGTTGGCAGATTCAGCCTCTGTTGTATATGCGTATCTGAACCTGTGTTGGAGTATGCTTTCACTTGCATCGTGTGGCCTGTGGGCCACATACTTGCTATCAGTATCAGATAAGGCACTGGAAATGCATGGTACTCGTCTCATGAGTCTACATACATATTCTTCCTTTCTGTATAGTATTACTGTATATACCGTCCTGCTATCACTACGACCGCGACCTCTCACATAAATACTACTATACCAGTCAAATCAAATACTATCATGACCGGAGAACAAACGTGTGTAAAACAAAACCTCTGGGCCTCTGGGGTCCAATTTTCAGGCCCCCTCCTGTCCTTTTCAGAGCGAGAGAGCAAGAGAGAAGGATCAGCAAGCATCAGCTCAGCTCGTCCACAGATGGAGCGAGCAGCAGGCCCGTCCTCGCTGACCGATCGGACGAGACCGTGAGGGGATTACACCACCATTACTCCCGGCACATGGCCGCTAATCAATGGCGTCCGTCTTAGACTGCGTCGTTGTACCTGCCCTTAAGCCGTTAAGCGTGTAGTAGTAGTACCGATACGATACGATACCCGCAGCGCGAATCAGAGCTCGCCCGCCCGCCCGCCTCTCTGAAACCTCCGTGGATGTTCACCATCCAGATCAACAAGAACTCCTGTTTCGGCCAGGGCCCCGCCGGCCCAAAAGCGCGCCTTTTATATATATATATATGTATATGTATATGTATATACTCGCCGGCCAATCGGCCAGCAGCCCCACCACCGCGCGCGGCACACCACACACGCAGGCAGCTTCTTCTTTCTTTCGGCTAGCAAGTAGCGATCCATCCATCAAGAGCGATAACAAGCAGCCTGCTGTCGCGGAGGCGATGGAAGCGGCGGCGGCAGCGCTGGCGGCGGTCGAGAACGGCGGCGCGGGCACGGAGTCGTCCGGCGGTAGTAGCAGGTTCAGGCGGGTGTGCGTGTTCTGCGGGAGCAGCTCCGGCAAGCGCAGCAGTTACCGGGACGCCGCCGTCGAGCTCGGCAGGGAGCTGGTGAGTGAGCATGTGCAGGACTCGCCGACTCCATGCATGGACATGGTGGTGTTATTTATTATTATGTTTGTTTGGTTCAATTTGTCGACGAATCGAAATCGTGGGTGACATGACTGTGGAACGTCGGCGATGGATGCACACATGCAGGTGGCGAGGAAGGTGGATTTGGTGTACGGAGGGGGCAGCCTGGGGCTCATGGGGGAGGTCTCCGAGGCCGTGCACAATGGCGGCGGCCATGTCATTGGGTCAGTCGCCTCACCAATACATCTCTCTGTCTCGATCGTCCAGCTGACTGATGACTGCTTTTTTGTTGTTTTTTTGGTGCTGCGTGCAGCGTCATACCGACCACTCTGATGGGCAAGGAGGTGAGAACAGAACAGAGACGCACGCACGGGCTGCCTGCGCAAGCAGAAGCAGGTTCATCTCACGCACGTACGTGTCTACTAAGTCTAACTGAAGTGCATGCGTGCAGATCACCGGGGAGACGGTGGGCGAGGTGCGGGCCGTGGCCGGGATGCACCAGCGCAAGGCGGAGATGGCGCGCAACTCCGACGCCTTCATCGCGCTCCCGGGTACGCCGGCCTGACCGATCTGCTTGGCTGTTCCTCCCTCCCACCCCTCCGATGGAGCAGCAATGGCTAATTTGCTGGTTGCGCATGCAGGCGGGTACGGGACGCTGGACGAGCTCCTGGAGGTGATCGCGTGGGCGCAGCTCGGCATCCACAGCAAGCCGGTGAGCTACTAGACTAGCGCATGCAGACGACGATAGATACTCGGCATCACTGTACAGTGCATGCCTCTGCATCGGACATGCATGCACACTAGTACAGTAACTAACAGCCTGCCCCCCAACAACTGTATAGGTGGGCTTGCTGAACGTGGACGGGTACTACGACTTCCTGCTGGCGTTCATCGACAAGGCGGTGGACGACGGCTTCATCAAGCCCTCCCAGCGCCACCTCCTCGTCAGCGCCCCCGGCGCCAGGGAACTCGTCCAGAAGCTCGAGGTATTATTATTATTTGATTGTATATTGTACTATACGAGCAGCAGCAGTAGTAGTAAACAAACGAGTACTACTCACTCACTATTCACTACAGTGAGGCGTACGTACGTGTGCAGTGTTACCCGGGCGGTCAGGTCAGGCCATGCCCATGCATGCGTCCGGCCGCTTCCAGCTTCCCGTTCCCGGGTCCCGGCCGGCCGGGCTACGCACGCGCACGGCGAATCCACCATGGATTCATCATCATCCAAAGTGTCCCCTTGCATTGCATGGCCCGCCGGGGTGGGAGGACACGGACGCGGACGCGGAGCCGGTGCCCGGTGCCCGGTGCCCGGTGGGTGGGAGGGGTGGGTGCGCGGTGGACTGGTGGTGGCATGCACGTAGATGATGCAGCGCCTGGCCTCGCCTGCCGCGGTGCCGCCCCGGGACTCGCCGGACCGTCGTCCTTGATGGATGATGACGACGACGACTGGGTCAGGACGGTCAGGCCTGGCATGGCACGTACTAGTACACACGCACGCACGCACGCACGACCTCTTTTTTGTCTGGTCGTCATCCAAACACTCACAGGCGGGCGGGCGGGCGGCAGTGTCGCATTCACGCTCGCCTCTGCCTTTGGCTGGCCTGGCCTGGCCGCGCGCGCGCTGGCTTCCCCGTGCGCGACGGCATCGGTTCCTGTCATTTCCGCGCACGCTCCCAAAAAGGCCAAAAGCGTCCAGATTCTTCCCTTCTTTCACCTCTCTAGTAGGACTGTAGGAGTACTAGATAGCACTAGAGCTGTACTGAAACAGCCTTCAAGCACCGCCCCGTATATAACTTATGTTATAGTTATATACTAGCACTACTACAGTATACAAAGATCTACTACGTGTGATGGAAAAACACGTTCATGATCGATGCGTTTGTTTCTGACCGTCCGTGCAAACCAAACCAAAATGTGTACATGCAGGAGTACGAGGCGGTGCAGGACGAGGACCCGGCGACGCCCAAGCTGCGGTGGGAGATCGAGCAGGTCGGCTACAACGCCTCGCTCCTGGCCGAGATCGCCCGCTGATCAATCGCCTCAACCCTGCCTCTGCCTCGACCAGAGCCTCCAACCATCGTCTACCGACTGCCGCCGGCTGCCCCTGTATCTAGGCAACGAGCAAGTTTGGCCGCAAAAACGCACGGAAGGACTTTTTTTTTTTGGGAGTGCGTACGTTCTGCTCCTCCTAGCTAGTCAATATCCTACTAGCTAGTCAATATCCTGCTACATGTATTCTGCTCCTAGCCACGTATTCGTACTAGTCGTCATATTCCTAAGCTAGGTACCCTGATCGATCACGTGTTGTTTACTAGCACTACCCAGAAGCAACTATATATGGTACTACTAGTTATTAGTTGTCCTCTTATTAATTGGTACCTGATGATGTATTTTGGTATGTAGTAGAAAAGCCATTGGTAATCTGGTAATGTAGTAATTGATTTTCTACAAGAGCAAGGGTGCTTATGTGGCACCTCCCGTAGGCATATTAGCTCCTAGTCATGGGCCTTAAGGGTGCCCTCAATAGCATTTTATAAATAGCTAGCTAGATGAAATTTAAAAATAATATAAAAAAATACTTGAGTTACATGAGCTATTACAAAGTTGTCTCTTGAAGATTGTAACAGAGTAGCTATTTGATAGTCATTAGCTATTTAATCTCTCTTCTTAATGGCCAATAGATTCTTCCTAGACTAGCTTTTGAGAACCATTGGGGACGTCCTTATCATCAATGACCGCAGAAGGAAATCAGACGTTAACTTGATGGGTCGAGAGTTAGAGGTGTGCTTGTGCTATATACCCGACAACTCAACTATCCTTGTTCTTTTATTGATTCAGCGGTCTGGACCTGTAACTTCGAATCTTACGTTGAGTTCAAGGTTATGGAGGGCATGTTTGTGACCGCGATTGCCAAACACATAGTGCGGTTGTGGCCCTCCCACCGTAGTACAGAAAACATAGCGCTAGTTCATTTCTGCCATCCACGGGTGCCGTGGGCGGGAAAAATAATCATGGCCCGTGGGGACCTTTGGCATAATCCTCGACTTCTTTTCATCGCTATCGTAGTGAGCAAGGTCCCAAACATTCCTAGAGTTGGTTGGCAGATTTAATATAGAGAGGGGGCATTTGTTTGTGTGGCCCAGCAGAGCTAGCCACTGCACTGTAGAGGTGCAACCTGGGTTGTTTAATTGCTTGGGCCATCTTGGGAGCTAGATCCGTAGGCCCCTTAAAGCACCCTTAAGCCAGGCCGTAGGAAAACGATTTTTTTTTCGTTTTCTATCGAGCTCGGCTGGAGGGGGCGCGGGGTATGGCCAAGAGCGGACATTGCCGTCACCTCCTTCGCGTCACTTCCCACAACTAGCACCCGAGTTGTTTCTCCCCGGTCAGCAGTTGCCATGGTTGCCGAAGCATTTGACCAACCATGCACCGCCCTTCCCCACCTCGTCATGGCAAGCTCCGTCACCAAGAGATTGGGTCTTCTGCCTTCTATGAGTAACACTGATTGTGACAGTTATAGGCTATTTCTTATCACTGTACCCCTTCTATTACTAATATACCGTGGTCATAGAAGGTCCGTCACACCTCTGAAAATTGTCGTAGACGAAAGCCCAATCTATTGTACCGCCGGCTCGACCTCGATGTCGCTCCCTCCGCGGTGGCCTGCTTTCACCATACCACGAGACCGCCGCCGCTCTATGCTCCACGCACCAGCCATGACGGCTCGTCGGTCGCGCAGAGCCACATCGCATTGGCTCGACCTTGACGCCGGTCCACCATAGCATGCGGCCACCGCCGCTCCCTGCTCCATGCACCGCCCGTGCTCGGCCACGATGGCTGGCCGGTCGCAATAGCTAGACGTCGTGAGCTCCAGCCGAACCGGCCTGCTGCACCTCCTCGTCCGGCCGGTTCTTGCATGCTCCGCCTGGCATCGTGAGATGCTGGCGACGTGTATTGGGGGGGTGGCTGTGGACGCCACTGCAGCTACCCTCCTTGACGACTTCTCTCCCTGCCTTGCGGCGACGGCTGCAGCCCGCTGGTGCTGACCTTGGAGGTTGGAGCACTAGATCGATTGATCGATCAATAGAAGACCTTAACTACGCACTTGTGTTACAATCCTGGACGTGAGTTGCTCGAGGAGAGAGCTGCGCTATGTATGCAGATGTATGCAACGTCGGAGCAGGGAAGAAAAAAGGGGTAACTCTATCCATGTGCTGGTGCACTAGTGCAGGGTAACCATATTCACTTGTGCAGCCTACCAAACAATGTTAAATCGCCAGCTTGGTTTATTCTCGTACACAACTTGTTGCACCAGATGGACATGTCCCAATATACAGCCGGTCTCTAGGCGGCCACATGAGCCACCCCGGGCCAAGGAAACAAACATGCCCTGTATACATTGTAGTTTCGATGTCCAACGGTACTTTGGTGTGTCTCGATCAAAGCTAGTCACCATAGACGAAGATGATATAACGACTGATGAAATACTATTTTAATTTCAAATTTAAAGATGTACTCCCTCTGTATCGTCTTTAGAGGACGTTGTGGCGCTAAACGTAATTGCGGGAATAGAAGCCGTCGGCAGTATCGAAGGGAAATTTAGATGCGATTACCCCTAATTAAACCGGCATGCGCGCTAAAAAAATTGTGGCCACCAAGGGTCAAACCAGGACCTTGGGCCTCAGACCTCACCACACTAGCCACTTGGACTTTGTTTGTTCCATGCATACAATGCACCTGCAACGCTATTTAATAGGGGCAAGATAGAAAAACTAGCCCTTAATTAATGACTCTTTAGTAATCACAGTCATGTTCTAGACGTGTTCTATTAACGATACGGAGGGAGTACCTTGCTCGAATTTTAACATAATTCTCCATTCCCTTTATTTAAAGGAAACGTATCCCCATGTTTGTTCAAAGTAAAAGCACCGAAGCGTACCAGAATAAGCACCACTAGAGTCATATAGCCGTCCTATGTTGTGTGTATGTATCCGCATAGCGCATACTACCAGAATAAACAGGTTGGCCGGCTACTACATACTACGTGTACTGGGACCCAGCCCTCTCATGGTACGCCTAGATCAGAAGCACGCCCCAATTGGCGGCTCGTACGTTTCAGAGCGGGATACGCACGTACAGTACTCCTACGCGTACAGGTACGTACGAGCAGGTCGCAAAAGTAGACGACGGGCCCGGCCCGGACGAACACGCCAACATGTAGGCCTTTTTTGTACTACGTCGGTTTTAGAGCAAGGCTAATGGTTTAGCCGGCTGAAGGCTGTAAGCCAATGCTATGTCATTTACAGCCAGTCATTCAGCCTGCTAGTATTAGAGCAAGTATTATAAGCGACTGGAAGCCGGCGAGATGTGACATGGAAGAGAGAGAAAGCCAGAGAGAGAAGAAAGCGGGCGATTCCTGAAACGCTGGCAACGAGCGAGCGAAATGCACTGTTTCGGTAGGGTCCACGCTGCTTCCCCATTCCAGTTCGTCCACGTTGCAGATGGGCATTAAATTTCGGTAGGCTCCACCATGCAGCCCAGATGACGTGTATTCTTGCAGCCGACCGGGCGGGCGTATCCATTGCCCTTGCTCTTATGGGTTAGCTATATAACTAGCTGCAGCAAAGATGTTAAGTATTTAATATTTCAAAGTGGATACAATCTGTTGTGACCTGCGTCTTTGTGGCCATACATATGTGCATCAGTTAAAAACTAGTAAATACTAGTTCACCATCCTGCCCGTTTTTTTTTTTTTTTTTTTTTTAAAACTCCATTACTTGAAAAGTTAAAAATGTTCAGAGTTGAGATAGCCGCCAGTGAATTAGAAAACAAGAAAGGAAGAACACAGACCATGCGGAAGTGTTTTTTAGAAAAGGACCATGCGGAAGTGTGGTTATCCCATCGGCTGTCTCTTCAGATCATGATGTTTATGATTCCACCACCGTAGAAGTCCATGACGGCCTCCGTGCCATGCTAGAACAACCTGAGGTTCATCTTCCGCAAGGTCGTTGGTGTGCGGTGTGCATCTCCTGCCGGCATGGCTATCAATCCGCATCAGACAGGGACGTGGCTCGATCTGGAATGCAGTTTGACAAGAGGCATGGGAGATTGTGGTGCGTGGTGGAGGAAGAAGCGGAGGATGGTGGAGCCGCATAGGATCGGGAGGTGGGAAGAAACGCCGGCTATTTCGCCCGCGACCGGCTGGGAGCCGCCTTTTTCCCCCTCGATAGATGGGGGCGTGCTAGGTGCCGACGGGTCGGCACCCTGCACCTCACCGACCCTGTTCTACGCAGGGCTGCTCACTTCCACACAGGACTGTTTTCGTGCGCAGCCCACTCCCTTTCGGTCCGTTCTGCGCACAGCCCATTGCTTGTTCGGTCGCTCGTATGCACGCTTCTCATGTTTCCTGCTCCGCTGCTCTGGGCACCCTTCCAGTGGAAGAAATCAATCAAATCGAACACAAGACATATGAAATTAGAATATTATTATCCTACCACAGCACCATAAGATAGTTTGTGTGATACATAAATATTTTATTATAAGAATACAATTCTTCTGCCACTATGCTACGAGACATTTTATGTTACATATAAAATATTATATTATTAAATTTATCAAATCATTTAAGTATGATATTAAAATATTGCAGCTCACAAAAGTAATATTCTAACGATGTATCATGCGACGTCTTATAAAATATGAAAAATGATACATAATAGAGAGAGAAAAAGACAAGAAAAAAGCCATGTAACAATGCCGCGTGATAATTGTTCGTCTGATCCTAACACACGGAAATTCACTCTAGTATATGTCCTTCTGTGCAAAGTTGAGCTGCTCTCTTAGTAGCGACCAATGCAAATAATTGTCTAGCTAGATTATTACTACTAAGTTGTGATAACACTATATAACCATGACACTCGATCAAGATCTTTGTCTTAAATAAAATAGATAAATGTCTAATGTGGTACAAACGCTTTTGAACCGGGTGCCCAAGCATGGGCGTACTGCTTCGTTCGCTAGAAAAGACCATCTATAATTCTCAAAAAAGGCCATATATAAAAAAAACTGAAGAATACAAAACAAAAATGGAATAAAAAGGAAACAATAATCAAATGTAAATAAATGGAAGAAAAAATATAATATAGAACCACATGTATACAAAATATCATGTGAATACTACTAAAATAATATAAAATATAAATAGAACGTCTTACGAATACTACATGAATACTTAAAGATAATTATGAAACACCACATTATATTATACTATATGAACATCACAACAAGACCTATAGAGAAACAAAATAATAGAAACAAATAACGTAAAAGAGAAAATAAAAAAAAATCACATGAATATTACTTAAACATACTATATATATAATAGAACATCTCACCGATACTATATAAATACTCAAAGATAATCATAAAAGATCTCACTTATAATATGTGAATAAATGTATAAACCATGGAGTAAATGACTATAAACCATGGAGTAAATGATAATTTTTTATGCAAGAAGATAGTTGAAGAACATCTCATTTATACTATTTTAACAATAAACATACTATAATACATTGTAGAACATTATGTACATAGTATCTAAACAAATAATTTAAGAACACCCATTTATCATAAGAGAACATCAAAGAATATATAAAAGAACACAACTATGTGCCATGCAAACATCACCTATATAACATGGAGTATAAAAGATAAAATAGGAAAAATAAAATAAATAATTAGAGTAAAATAAAGAATCAATATATATGTATAATAGAACATCTCACGGGTACTATATAAATACTCAAAGATAATCATAAAACATCTCACTTATAATATGGATAAACATATCATAGAATAAATGTAAAAACCATGGAGTAAATAATAATTAAAAAAATATGAAGATAGTTGAAGAACATCCATTTAACATAAGGGAACATCAAATAATATATAAAAAGAACACAACCTATGTGCCATGTGAACATCACATGTATAATATGGAGTATAAGAGATAAAAAGAGGAAAAATAAAATAAAAATAAACAATTACAAGTAAAAATAAAGAAGCAAAAATAAACTATAAATGCAATGAAAATATATTAAAATAAATAAATAAGTTAAATACATAATAAGTTAATGAAAATATATTGTAGAACAGATAATTTAAGACATTCATTATCGTAAGAGAACATAAAAGAATACATAAAAGAACATAACCTATATGCCACATGAACATCACAAATATTGTATGTATCTTATGGAAATATAAGAATTAAAAAGAACAAAAGACTGCATTCTAGATAAGGAAGACAAAGAAAAAAAAAAAAAGACAAAGAAACAACCCTCGCAATCATAGAAATAAACAAAATCAGAAAAATGAACAAAAAATAATTAAATAATAATTAAATATAAATAAGTATAAAGAAAATAAATATAATAATGATAAACTATATAACATACACTCATATATGGGAACATCAGAAAATAAGTTGGGAACATCAAAATAAAGACTGGGAACATCGAGATATTTTTTGTGAACATTAACTGCCACATGCTTTGGGAGATCAAAAATTAAGAAATTGAGAACATAGAAATAAAGGTAAGGAACATCAATATAGACATGGTGAAACATTAGATGTCTTTATAAGAACATATTCAAAATTTAAACACCTCACGAATATAATTTGATAGAACAAATAAAGGAACAATATAACTAAATATCCAAAAATACATAATAGAACATAAGGTATATCTCAAAAAATATAAAAAGATAAAATATAAAAGCAAATAATAATTAAAATAAAATAATTAATAAGAAAAAATTTAAAAGATAAAACAAATTATAAAAGACAAATAATCTTAAGCAAAGAGAACAAAAAACAAATAAGTGGAGCTAAAAATGAAACACAATTACAAAGATAATTGAAGAACATATGTAATATAGTATATGACCATACCAAAAATATTATAGGACATCACATGTATATAATGCGAACATCACGTATATATTACGAGAACATCACAATATACATCTAGAACATCATATATATATAGTACATGAACATTACAATTATCTCATAAAATATGCAATAAAGAATAAAACAACAAAAAAAAAAAAAATTTATATAATTAAAGAAAGATAACAAAGTAGAAAACACTAGAGAAAATTAGAAATAAAATAATAATAATATATATATATGCTAGAAAAATATCACATCATATTAATATCAATACCATATGAACACCTCACGGATATAATTTTATCAAAAACAATAAAGGAATAATATAACTAAATTTCCAAAAGTACATAATAGAACATCATATGTATCTCAAAAAAATATAAAAAAATAAAGCACGAAAAACAATAATTAAAATAAAATGAAAAATTAAAAAGATAAAATAAATTATAAAAGATAAATAATCTGAAGCAAAGAAAAGGAAAAACAAATAAATGGAACTATAAATGAAATATAATTACAAAGATAATTGATGAGCATCTAAAATATACTATATGAATATAATAAAATATCATAAAATATCACATATATATAAATGTAACAGAGAAAAATAAAAAATAAAAATCACAAGAATATTACTTAAATAACTAAGATATATCACATGACATCTCACTTATACAAGGTGAACATCCGGAAACATATTTAGAACATCACATGTCATAAATATTGTATGTATCTTTTGAGAAATATAAGAATTAGAAAGAGCAAAAGACTGCGTTTTTAGATAAAAAAAATAAGAAAAAGAAAAAAAGACAAAGAACAACCCTTGCAACCATAAAAATAAAGAAAATCAAAAAAATGAAATAAAAAATAAAAAATAATTAAATATAAATAAGTGTAAATAAAATAAATATAATAATGATAAACTATATAACATACACTCATACATTAGAAACATCAAAAATAAGTTGGAAACATCAAAATAAAGATTTGGAAACATCGAGACATTTTTTATGAATATTAACTACCACATACACTAGGAGATCGAAAATTAAAAAATTGAGAACATAGAAATAAAGGCAAGGAACATCAATATAGATATGGTGAAACATTAGATGTCTTTATAAGAACATATCCATAATCTAAACACCTCACGGATATAATTTTATAGAAAAAATAAAGGAAGAATATAACTAAATATCCAAAAATACATTCTTAAGCAAAGAGAAGAAAAAGTAAATAAGTAGACCTAAAAATAAAACATAATTACAAAGATAATTGATGCGAACATCACATGTATGTTATGAGAACATCACAATATTCATCTGGAACATCATATGTACAAGTACATAAATATAATATTTATCTAATAAAATATACAATAAAGAATAAAACAATAAAAAAAGTTATATAATTAAAGAAAGATAACAAAGTAGAAAAAAACTAGAGAAAATAAGAAATAAAATAATATAATACATATATATGCTAGAAAAATATCAAAATATATTAATATCAATACCATATGAACACCTCACGGATATAATTTTATCAAAAATAATAAAAGAATAATATAACTAAATTTCTAAAAGTACATAATAGAACATCATAAGTATCTCAAGAAATATAAAAAGTAAAGCACAAAAACAAATAATAATTATAATAAAATGAAAAATTAAAAAGATAAAATAAATTATAAAAGATAAATAATCTAAAGCAAAAAAAAAAAAATAAATAAGTGAAACTATAAATGAAATATAATTATAAAGATAATTGATGAGCATCTAAAATGTACTATATGGACATAATAAAATACCATAGAACATTACATATATATAAAAATGTAATAGAGAAAAATAAAAAATAAAAATCTCAAGAATATTACTTAAACAACTAAGATATATCACATGACATCTCACTTATACAAAGTGAACATGTAGAAACGTATTTAGAACATCATATGTCACAAGCATTGTATGTATCTCATGGAAATATAAGAATTAAAAAGAGTAAAGACTGCGTTCTAGATAAGATAAACAAGGAAAAGAAAAAAAAAAAAACAAAAGAAACCACCCTTGTAACCATAGAAATAAAGAAAATCAGAAAAATGAAATAAAAAAATAAAATAATAATTAAATATAAATAAGTGTAAAAAGAAAATAAATATAATGATGATGAACTATATAACATACACTCAGACATTGGAAACATCAGAAAATAAGTTGAGAACATCGAAATAAAGACTAGGAACATCGAGACATTTTTTATGAACATTAACTGCCACATGCACCGGGAGATCAAATTAAGAAATTGAGAACATAGAAATAAAGACAAGGAACATCAATATAGACATGGTGAAACATTAGATGTCTTTATAAGAATATATTCATAATTTAAACACCATCAATATAATAAAAAATAAAAAAAACAATATAACTAAATATCTAAAAGTACATAATAGAACATAACATGTATCTCAAAAAATATAAGGTAAAATATAAAAAGCAAATAATAGTTAAAATAAATAATAAATAAGAAAAAAATTTAAAAGATAAAATAAATTATAAAAAGCCAAATAATCTTAAGCAAAAAGAACAAAAAACAAATAAGTGAAGCTAAAAAATAAAACATAATTACAAAGATAATTGAAGAACAAATGTAATATAGTATATGACCATACTAAAAATATCATAGGACATCACATGTATATAATGTGAACATCACATGTATGTTCCGAGAACATCACAATATACATCTAGAACATCATATGTGTAGTACATGAATATTATATTTATCTCATAAAATATACAATAAAGAATAAAACAACAAAAATAAAAAAGTTATATAATTAAAGAAAGATAACAAAGTAGAAAAAACTAAAGAAAATTAGAAATAAAATAACATAATATATATATGCTAGAAAAATATCACATCACATTAATATCAATACCATATGAACACCTTACGAATATAATTTTATCGAAAACTATAAAGGAATAATACAACTAAATTTCTAAAAGTACATAATAGAACATCATATGCATCTTAAGAAATATAAAAAAATAAAGCATAAAAAAATAATAATTACAACAAAATGAGTATTAAAAAGATAAAATAAATTATAAAATGCAAATAATCAAAAGCAAAGAGAAGAAAAAACAAATAAGATAAGCATCTAAAATATACTATATGAACATAATAAAATACCATAGAACATTACATATATATAAAAATGTAACAGAGAAAAATAAAAAATAAAAATCATAAGAATACTACTTAAACAACTAAGATATATCATATGACATCTCACTTATATAAGGTGAACATCTAGAAACATATTTAGAACATCACATATCACAAACATTGTATGTATCTCACAAAAATATAAGAATAAAAAAGAGCAAAAGACTGCGTTCTAGATAAGAAAAACAAGGAAAAGAAAAAAAGACAAAGAAACAACCTTTGCAACCATAGAAATAAAAAAAAATCAGAGAAATGAAATAATAAAATATAATTATATATAAATAAGTGGAAAAAAATAAATATAATAATAATGAACTATATAACATACATTCATACATTGGGAACATCAGAAAATACGTTGAGAACTTCAAAATAAAGACTGGAAACATCGAAATATTGTATGTGAACATTAAGCGCAACATGCACTAGGGAGATCGGAAATCAAGAAATTGAGAATATAGAAATAAAGGCAAGGAACATCAATATAGACATGGCGAAACATTAGATGTCTTTATAAGAACATATTCATAATTTAAACACCTCCACAGATATAATTATATAGAAAAAATAAAAAAAAAATATAACTAAATATTCATAAATATAACTAAAAAAGAAAATAATAATTAAATATAAATAAGTGTAAAGAAAATAAATATAATGAAAAAAAACAACACAATACAAAACTCATAGAACACCACATAAATACTACTATAACATTATAAAATCTACTATAGAACATCTCATAGGACCCATGGGAATATTGAAAGTTAATCATGGAACATTTTATTTATTACATGAACATTTTAAAATACATTATGGAACATTACATATATTATGTGAATATCATATATGTATCATGGAATTTATATAAAATAGACAAAACATAAAATAAAAATAAAAAATAAGTAAACATAGTGAAGTAAAGAAGAATAAAAATAGAAAATAAAAAATAACATATGCTATGAAACATGAATTATTAAAATTAATTAATTAATTAGGAAAAAATATTACTAAAAGGTTGACAAACTGTAGAAGAAAATAAAAATAATAGAATAAAAAAAGAAGACTTCTAAAATGAAAAATAGAAGAGAAGATCACATAGATACATGAACATGGTCTAGAAAAAACAAAAATACATAGAAAATGAAAAATAGAAGAATAGAAGAAAAAGTATTAAAAATAAAGTCATACAGACCTCATACGCAAGTGTGAACCAACAACCACCGGCTTTGTTTAGACACACCATGCACTAACTCTATAGCCATAAAAAGTAAAATAAATAAATAAAAGAATTATTTAGAGTAAAAAAATGTATTAAAAATATAATGAAAATAAAAAACACAAGATACAAAATAAATAGAAGAAAGGGAAGAAAAGATTATAAATAGAAAAAATAAAAGAATTATTTAGATAAAAAGAAATAAGCATCCGTGTATTTGTAAATAAAAAAGTGAGACATAAAATTATAAATAGAAAAAAATAAAAGGAAAAATTAATAAATAAATGTGAAGAAAAAGAAATAACAAATACAATACAGAATTTAAAAAAATAAAAATAAACAAATAAGAATAAAAAACAAAAAAAAAAAATGTAAAATTAAAGAAAAAATATATAGAAGTAAATAAAAGAATAAAAGATGAAAAAATAAAAAAAATAAAAAGAATAAAATATAACAATAAACAATAAAAGCTAAAAAGAAAAGGAAAAAGAAATAGTAGAAAGGAAAAAAGAAAGAGGAAAAAAGAAAAAAAGAAAAGAAAAAGGAAAAGAAAACTCACCGACGGAACCTCCCGAACAAAAGAGCGACGACATCGTGAATCGCCTGCTCGCTTACCTGGGCCACGTGCTCCTGTGTGGGTTGTCAGCGTCAGAGGAGGGGAGGGGGTCGGAGGCCGGCTGCCGTCCGACTGGTCGGTAGCGAAGATTCCCGAATAGATGCGTTTCAGCCGGCGAAGAAACAAGCGCCTGCTCAACTCTCTCTCCGTTTTCTCTCCCCTCCACCTAGGATTGTTCGACGTGGACAACTATTTCGCCGGTGACAAGGACTTACTATACTTGCTCTTAGGCTATCCGCACTCTTCGTACTCCAAATTCATACTCTAAACGGAATATTCCATCCTAGTCACCAAGATTCTCTCCTCTATACCACTTTCTTCCGCACCCATTCATCCTCTATATCTCTACTCTATAGCATGTGGGACCCACAGTCAATTTTATTTTCTTTTTTCTCTTCACCCGAGGCCCTCCCTCCCCACTCTATCTCTCTCTTTCTCTTTCTCCCTCTCACCGGCGGCTCCTCGCTTGGCCCTCCCGACACTACCTCCCCGGCGCTCCCTCCCCTAAGACAAAGAAAGGCCGGGGGCGCCGGCACGGGGACGGCGGGGTGGTGGTGGCGGGCGGGTACGCGCGCGTTCCTTCCCGGCAGACGGCGGGCGAAGCGGCGGCGCGGTGACGAGGTTCGGCGCTTGCGGGCGCTTCATAGGGCTTCGACGGGCGGCGCTGGCGTTCACGCTTCGCGGGCGCCCGCTGGCATACGGGCGCGCGGGCTGGCTCGCGCCTGCCACTAGCGGGCGGCACGCTGCTGGCTACCGCCGCCCGCATAGGGCCGCCAGATCGGGCCACGGGTAAGCGGCGCGTCACCGGGCGGCCGAAGCGAGGGCAGCTCACGCTGCGCCATCGGGCGAGGCTGGTCGCCGGTCATCGCCGGCCGACCTACGGGCGCCTCCTCCCACGGCCATTCATTTTCCGTCCTCCCCACGGCAACTAACGGCGGCATGGCGCGCCCCGGCGCTACGGTGGGCCGGTGACCGCGGACGGCCGCCGCCAGAGAGGGCGACGCCGCCGGGCGGGCGCCGGTGGAGCGCCGCCACGTCGCGGCATCGCTGGCAGAGCCCCGGGCGGGCGGGGCGCGACGCCCGACCGGGCCGCCGCTGGCACGCCGGGCGAAGCCGGGCGGGCGAGGCGCGACGCCGACCGCGGGCCGCGGGCGAAGCGCGCTTGTCCTCCTTCCTTCGCTCCTCGGCGGTCGCGCGAGGTAAATTCGGCGTCGAGCCGCGACGCCCGGGCGGCTTCCGAACTCTCTCTCCTACTCTCTCTCTCTCCTCCTCGGGCGGTGGCGGCGTGGGGCCAGGCGGGCCGTAGCGCACGCCCGGTATGCCCCCAAATCTGGCGGCCGGGAGGCGCGGTTCCGGACGCCACGTCGGCATCGCGGATGCCGCTGCACACCTTCCCATCCGAATCGCCCGCGTGGCGCCGTTCGGACGGTGTCTCCGGACGCGGTGCGGACAGTTTTATCCAGCGGCAGGCATGCCTGCCTCTAGTTGTACGTATGCGCTCCATCGAGCGCATGAGTGACGGACGGACGGACGGGTGACGGTTGTGGCTCCGCTTTTGACGTACGTACGGAATGGCGGAGTAGATGAGGATGAGGTGAGAGTGGAGTGGCCGACGAGTGGACGGCTGGCTCAGCAGCGTGCAGCGGTAGTGCGGACTGCATGCCTGTGTGGCTGTGTGTGTGCGGCTGTGGCAGACCTGCAGGCACGGCTCGTACCACGTCCGCGTCCCCGCCGGCCACAGCCACACCCGCGCCACGCCATCCAGATCCAAGTCACACCTGCGCCAGGGCGGCGGTAGCTGGGTGCTGCATCCTCCGCGTCCAAGTCACACCCGCGCGCCGGCCGCCACAGACCAAAGGCTGTTTGCCGCCATGCCGGCCGCTCGATGAGGACGTCGCACGCCATGGATCGCCGCCCCTTTTCGGCTTTGACCTGATCCCGGACCCGGCGGCCATCACCGGCCAGCCGAGAGTCTCCGCCATCAAGGCCGGCAGATACCACGGCGTACGCAACTTGAGGTGCACCTCATGCATGCTTACCGGGCCGCCATGCTGCTCCCATCCTGTACGTCGCACGACGGACGTGAGTGTGGCTCGGCTCTGCGCTAGCGCTACTGCATGATGCAATCTGCAGGCACCAGCTCCATCTCAGGGCTAGCTCTCAGCTGAGCACGAGAGGCCGAGGCGGTCGCGTCCTCCTCAGCACGCCCGCTGACTATGACGGCTACTGGATAGTCCGGCAAAGGCGGCGCCGACAACTAGGGACAGGTGTTTGGGTGTGGGGATACTGAAGCCTTTACACGTCACATCAGATTGCCAACTAATCGATCGATACAATGCAACTCGATCAGCAAAGGTACCTAAATCTTTACAAAATACAAAAGACTTCTGATAAAAATTAAAATTTATTTAGTCGATCAAAAAACAGCATCCCTTTATATCTTCAAAAAATATAAATGCTGCACTTTTACAAAGAGACAATACGCGCAAAAAAAAGTTTACAATTGCCAATCGATCGATACAATGCAACTCGTACTAATATGACCCATAAATCTACTCCGTGAAATAACATTGCTAGGATACATAATGAACATATACTGGTCTAACAAAACGTGATTGCAATCCACTAGCACACAGTCAACACATGAAACATTATCATACATTGTAACCCGGTACCTGTTCGCTTCAGCTAAAAAGCCGTTTTAGTTTATAAGCTAATAATATTTTTTTACAGAAAATTAGTTGTTTCTACAGTACTTTAGTTTATCAGCCGACTTATAAGTCCTGCCGAACAGTTATGTTCAAACAGGTAAAAAGCGCCACGAGAAATGCACTGCCCCGAGTATGGCGCGGCAACGGCAAGACCGCGCCTAAAGTCTCTAGTAGGTGATGAATGCATCCACATGCCGTTCTTAGGTGGTACTGTACTGTACTCTCCAATTCTACATTGCCATGATACTACTTTTTTTTTTTTTTTTAACTCGTAACGATACTACTGTCCTGTATGTGTTCCGTGTGTGTGTCGCTGGCTCGTTTCCATTACCATGGCCCAAGGTGTTGCTTTGCCGTACAGAGTACGTGTCCTCAGATTTGCTCTCTGCATTTGCTTTCCTATATCAAACAGACTACGTGCGACATTACTGCAACAACTAAACCGCAAATATTTCTGTAACTTTACTATATGCACGCTGGTGTTACACATTCGCGTGTCCGAAATAGAATGCGCACTTCGAAGAGAATTGAATCGCCACACAGATCACTGGTTACCGAGAGTTGAAGAAGTCACGCCATTGCTGTGTCATTGTTATATACACTGATCAAATGTTGACCGAACACCTATAGTATGTAGCACATCTTAGCTTCATACAAAGCAATCAGTTGTATCATCGAACACTTATCTTTAGGACCTGTTTGGCATGGATTCGTCAGGTCCGGCTCCTACTATTTACCATAGATTTTCTCCATTCTCTCCTCTTCTTTTACTGATGCACAAGGAGCCAAAGAAGCTAGTTTTTTTTTTCTCCAACGGCTCCAATGTGTCAGCGAGGGAGAAGGAAAGAAAACTGCTCTTGTGAACAGTAAAACTACAGCGAAAATTGCAATGAGAGTTGGATCTGACAAATCCATACCAAATGGCCCTTAAGTTTGCTAGTCAATATATATATATATATATATATATATATATATATATATATATATATATATATATATATATATATACTTTTTCGCAACTGATGGTGGTGGGTATTGCAGTGCTGCACACTCGACGGGTTAACTCGCCACAGCGATGGCTTATGAGTTGCGAAGCGCCCATGAAGAGTCCTGCACACGAAGTACTTTTCCATGCAGGTTTCAGTGCCCGGACGCTTGGGGGCCGAAAATCCTACAGCACCCTCTCATGCTTCATAGCCTGATATATGATAATTATTACTATCATCGCCGCAGCGCGTACCAACCAACCGCTAGAGTTTCAGTATCAGCGTCGTCTTTCCGCCGCTGGACCATGCATATGCGTCCCCCCCTGCAGGCTACTATAGTGAACCCCAAAGCTTTACTGTTGCCCTCTGTGCTGTGGGTATCAACTGCTGCGTGTGTGCGCGCGCGTATATACACCTGAATTCAAGTGTAAGTTGTCACTAGAGAATTTATGGACTGGGAGAAGAATAGTGGTAGACATCATTATTAGTACTTCCTCCACTTTGTGAAAAGTTTTCGACTTTTAACCAAATACACATAGTAAATTTTAATATTTATTATTATATGTTGTTGCACAATAAGTATCATTAAATTAGTATTTAAATATATCTCATAATAAGTTCGTTTGAGTATACAAATATAATAAATATTTTCTATAAAGCTAGTTAAACTTAATAAAGTTTAACCTATACAAAATTCTAGGTGACTTGTTTGTTTGAGAAGGCTTGAGTTTCTGATGCATGTTAGAATGATGACGGTTTCGGATTGGCACCGTCATCATTCTAACATATATCGGTAGTCATGAACAACACTATGATGAATCTGACGATGTTTTAGGACATAAAATCCAACTACTAATTTGCAAGATTGTTATAAGATCCAAAAATTTAAATTTAGAGGTAGAAGACTCAGCAACTTAGGAGAGAATTATTTGGATCGGAGAGTGGTTTTATCGAGCAATGAAGCTCCTCTATCACCTAGAGGGAACTAAAGTGTGTACCTTAATTTGGCTTGCTTAAATTGCACAACCGCATGATAGGATTGGGGAAAAGGTAAGTGTCGCCTTGTTTGGTGTGCTTTGACCGGGGGGAAAAAAAACCATGTTTTTCTTGTCGCTTCGACTTCATCAGTTTTGGATTGATTTTGGTTTCATCAGCCGTTTCTTGTAGGTACACATTTTGGTAGGACTTTTGGTTAGGTTGGTGGAGAAGGTCTGACCTGTCAAAAAGGGTTTAAGCCAATAATTTTTTTAGAAAAAATTAAGCCAATAAACTGGTCGAGGGTAATTATATCACAATGGGTTGCAGCGCTGCTCGTCAACTGTGGCAAAGCATAGCCGTACGGGCCCAATCAAATAAATAGACAAACGCTATTTGAAAAAAAAAAATGTTGTTAAAAAACCCCCTCGATTGTTGTTACGTAGGAAAACACTTGCTGAGTTAAGGGAAAAAAATTCACAAGTGTGACATGTCTGTCTCACGGCTCACCCGAGACTCGTCCGTCGCGGCAGCGGATATCGCGCCTACTTAGTACAGTACTATATACTAGTGCACGCTGCGTGCGACGGGCGACGACGCGGCCCATTCCGTATAGTTTTGCCGGCCGATCTCGGGTGGCTGGGCGCCTGGGCCGCGGGGACGCGAGCGCGCGCAGGAGGTTGGTTGCCTGCCGGAAACAGGCGATCGGTCGAGGCACGGCCCGACCGGGATCGCCCTCGCGGTTGGGGGCACCTAGAGCTAGCTCCCCGATCCGATGATCTCTTGTTCACGAACATGGACCAGCCGGGATGGAATGATGATGGAATGATAAGGATCGAAGAAGAGAACTACTGGCCGTCAGATGATCGCTTATATTACGTTACGTGCCCGCTTACCCCTCGATCGGCCAAGGCTACTAGTACTAGGGGCCACCCAAGCCAAACGGATGAAGCGCAATAACGTGCAGACGTGCAGTGTCAGTGTCAGTGTCAGTGTTCGTACCACTGCACGCTGCGTCGATCGATAGAAGGTACGGTGGTTGGTGGCATGCATGCACGCACCTCCGCGCTTGACAGAGTGTACGAGCTAATAATAGGCACATGCACGACATAAATACCGGAAGAAGGAGAAGATACTATTTGGCGCGATACCTGACGTGTGTGCTGCTGAAAGAAAATAGTACGGAGCGCTAAGTGGAAAGATGCAGCGTTTTTTTTTTTTTTTTTTTGAAAACAGCATATCTCATGAGGATGAGGGCCCTTAAATCAATGTAAGAGTGCCTGCATGCAAGCGGGCTTCTTTGACCCAAACTAAACGGGCTGATAAAGTCGAAACCGTTGATTTTGACCAATTTTGTGTTAGAGAAAAATACTACTGAAACAGATGACGATAAGAAAAACGAACAGAGCAATTGAGACTTTGTTTTTGATTGCGCAGTCAAACAAGGCCCGAGAGTAAGGCGAACAATCATATACACAATCTCATTCGTGGATTGGATGACATACGCACATGCAGACAAGCATACATTACCGCGTGCGAATTGAGGCTATCTCAGCTGGTTAGATTTCTTGTTCTTGAGGTGAAATCTACTCCACCTAGATTGCTATTCTATAGGTGGTATAGGAAGTGGCCACTGACAACCATACATAATGGACTATGCTGTTATTGTAAACTTTCTTCTGACAAAGAATGTCACATTGCGATGGGTCAACAAGGTCCAGCACAAAACAACAGCAACTGTAACAAACGATGCCAAGAAATCTGGCTTGCAAAAGAAAAAAAAATAGTAAGAAAATTAAGCAGGATATACACATTTTCATGAGCGATGAGCAATGGCGGGGATTGTAAGAAAAGAAGGGGAAAATCTGGCTTGCTGAGGTGACAAACATGATCATGCCCTCAATCATCTACGGGAATTAAAGAGGATGGACAGCTGCACACTAAAAAAATCTATGTACACCAGCGGCTGCAGATCTAAGCTAGTTCATAGATGTCCAAACCATAAAATTGCTTCCATATACAACACATGTATATGCAAACTCAGACTTGCATAGCTTCACCAGAACAAATAGCCGCACGACTGAACTAATCTGACAGGATCTCCTCTAGCTCAGGATTCTCCTGCCTGCCCGCAGAATCATCGTCAGGTTCAGTGTCAATCACCTCTCCTCTCCGGCTGCTACTGCTATCTGGATCTTCTTCTGCATCAGATCCATCTGCCTCTTCATCCGTATAAACAGGATATGGTGGTCTACCAATGTCAATGGCTTTCCTTATTCCAGTGTCAGTTACAGGTTCCTGGTTATTACTTCCAGAAGTGGACTTGACTACTACTGAGTTTCCACCAGTCTTTTCACATATGCAGGCGGCAGGGTTGGCATGAAAGTCACCTCTTCCTGGTGTCATTTCCATGGGCTCTCCCATATATCCTCTCTGGACTGTTCGTACCTGTGAGGCAAATGCATCCCATGACATATTTTCCCTCTTCATAAATAAGGGATACAGCTGTTTAGCATTTGGGCGAATTGTTCTCTTGTGGCCAGAATATCTCCTGCAGAGAGCACAGCTATAGATAATCAGGAACAACAATGGATTACAATAAGTAGGCCCGGGGGGGGTGTTGAAGCTTCGAAAGATGCATTACCTTTGCCCAGCCAGAATTTTGGCCATGTTACCAATGTTGTTAGCCACAAAAGCATCGCTTTCATCACAGACAATGAAATCGATTGCAGCCATGCGAGATGAGAACTTCAGGAATGGAGCAAGCTCCTCTTGGCTTGACAATGTTTCTTTCGTGTGGAAATTAGGAAACAGTGCTTTGAGGGATGCTAAAGTATCTTCCCCTCCATATATCTCACCAGAAGCAACATAAATGTGCACATCACTTCTGTAGCCTAATGCCCTCAACATCAACCCTACCTCCTCAGGAGTTAGTGGACACCTACCTTGCCTTCTTCCTTTCTCCGGTCACGTATCTAGAATATTAAAATGTAATAAGATTAGCAAAAGGTAATTCTATCTCAGCAAGCGAGTAACGACTACACATCACACAGCTCGTACATGCAAGGTTCTCCATCGTTTTGCGAATTGCAGCTAATTCTATCCTCTCCTTTTCTCCACCACCATAATAGCACCCAGAAAAAGCAAGCATATCAGGCTCAAATCTGCCATCAGAACAAAAACCATGTCTTGGTGAAACAATAGAAACAAAATGAGCTGATGCTGTATGGAACAGTAATAGAGAAGTAATAAGATATATTTCCTTTATATATATTTAACCAACCATTTTTATACTTTTCTACTTAATTATCATTTTATTGAAGATCACAGAGAACTGGCTGGAGCAGAAGGGAAACTAGCGATCTCAGCAATTTTATTTCAACAACTAATTCATTTTCTTATAGTACATAAACAGAACAGAAGGAAACATTCTGGAGATGGCGAAACAAAGAAGCCCTAGAAGAAAAGTTTGAGATGATAAATGACCAAATAAGTGAAAAATCACTGTCATTATTGTTAATCATCATTAATAATAGGTGGTTTTCTGCCCAGGAACGTATGCACTACCCACTATTGATAGATGATACTGAGTGAGCTGAAACAGGTAAATACGAACAAAATGAAAAATGCAGACTGAGGAAAGGTTCAATTAATGTTACAGGACGAAGCAACCTTAGGTGAAGAGCAATAAAATATCTGCTCTTTTCTCGCATTCGTTGTATTAGCTTTTCAGCCAATTCTTGTATCGAGTCAGTAAATCTCAAAGCATGGTAATTGACTCTGCAACGTAGTTTTTGCAGGTCGGTGTCCAACTTATTTGAGAGCCTATAATCATATTTAGTCATTCGAATAACCTGCAGCACCAGGAATTAAAATGAGCTATGTGACTGAATTCTTATGAAATCAAATATCTCCCATAATCTAAGCTAAAAAAATGAGTACAAGAGGACTAGGAGGCATTATAAATAAGAAAAGAAATGGGCACCCTAATTCAAGTCAAAAGAGGACTCAAACCTGGGTGGCGGGGTGTGCAACCACACCTCCTACCAGTTCCTAAATCAAAACTACACACGGAAACAAAAAAAAAGAATCAGTATTTTATGCTTCTATAGTTCTATGTTTTTAAAACAGACTACACATAGAAGCATAGAAATAATGAAGTGTGCAAATAAGTTACATTACACAGGAAGAACCATTATTGTGACATCGATCTCAAAAGATAAATTCCTCAAAAGCTGTGTAAGTTAGTGAAAAGAAATTGATTACTAGAGTAACTGGTCAGTAACTTTATTTAGTGATATATGAAAAAGCATAAACAAATCTAATATAGTCATGAGAAATGTAGAAAGGGACTAAGATTAATTTCATATAAATAATAAATGTAGGCCAGCTAAGCCGAAGGTTGCTAGACTTACATGTTTCTTTAGAAGTGCTGGTAAGACACGGTTCAAGTAACACCGTGGAGTACATTTTCGGGGGACACGCATTTTGTAAGGTTTCATTGCTTTACCTCCTTTTTCTGGAGGCTCTTTAATAATTCTGACATCCTTTGCAAGAAATGAGATGAACCAGTCCATATCAAAGATTTCTGAAAAATTGCTGCAGCATTGAATACAAAAGAAGTGGAGTAAATTAAATATGAACACCTATAAATGGTAAAAGATCATCAGCTGAAATTTGGGAAGTGCTCACTAGTCACTATTGCATACCTTGAATCTTTCCAGAAAGATGTTTGATCCAGTCTGGGAACAACAAGTGTAGCATTCAAAATGCGTGCAGCAACTACAGCATCAACTATCTAGAAAGAAGCAAGGGTCATGATACGTCTATAGAAAACTAGCAAATAAGAAATTGGACTTGCAAGTAAATTGTTGGTTTGTAAATCCTTCATAAATGAGAAGAGCTTCTCTGGCCCATTTTACAAAGAGAATTGGCATTTTACTGAACACATCACACCTGCACATATACTACAAAGGGGAGTAGAGCTACATAGCCTGGTGAGGCTGATCAATTAAGTTACCCCAGGTTGTTCGAAAAGGACCTGACAACATATATTATACACCACACGTAACTTAGTTTGGAGCAATAAGATAAAAAATAGTGCAACATGCCAAGAGAAAAAAAAAAAATCCATGTTTACTTCAGGTATTTTAATCATATCGATCCATTTACAAGAAGACAGTCAGAGAAACATCTCACCCCTGTTCTCTGCTGATTGAGACCTCCACTTGTAACAACAATCAAGTATCGATCTGGTTGCGTGGTAATACCAGAATCTGCCAAAACAAATAAAAAAAGGAGAGACCTTTAGGTGAATATAGTTGTTAAATCATCAGACATCATAATACTAATGAAGAAACGTTGCACATAGGCATTCATCATTGACACCCACTACACAGGTCAGAGTACACAACATCCAACAGTTACGGCAAGATAGTCTAGATTATTCGCAGTAAGTCACAGCAGAGTTACTACTCACCAAGAAATTTACTGCTAGAGTTGCTGCATCCGTGGAAATTGCTAGCGAGCTTCGATCGCCAAAGATCATCCTGCCAAGTCCATCCATGTGTCTACATTTCGACCGAAATATAACCGGCTGATCAGCTATTAATAATACATGAACCTATGAAAGGTCCAACCTAACATTTCCTATGCTTTAGAACGGACAGAATAGGCGTAATGGTTTGATGTGACACGGAGCTGAAGCCCATGGGGACAAATATGTACAAACATTTATCCAAATTCGACTCATTCATTCACACAATCAAATACATAAACCAGAAGCTATGAATTCCCATCTAACCGGAACACTGAACGCCTCGCCGCTCTCGGAGCCCTCCAGTTCGCCGCCGGAGCCGTTTGTCTGCGGGCTCATACAGAGTAATGGGAGAGAGAGAGAGAGAGAAACAATCAGATCGGGAAGCACGGACAAGGCTGCCAAGGCGAGGAGCTAGGGTCCGTCCATACCGAATGGCGGCGGAGGAACCGTCGGGAGGAGGAGGTGCCGAGGCCCGGGCGCGGGTCGTCGAGCGGCGGCACGGAAAGGAGTGACACGGAGAGGAGAGAGACGGAGAGGAAGAGCAGGCCCAGCCCGGCCGCCGGCAGCGCAATGCTGCGCGGGCACCGGTGGTGGCGGCCGTGGCCGTGCGGGTAGCCGCGCCGCCGCGGCTGGCCCATCTGCGGCGGCCGGCGTGGCCGAGTGGGGCGGGAGGGTGACGACGGCGGTGAGTGGGCCCCGGCGGCCCAGCGGCTTGGAGTGTTTTAACGGGCGCATGGGACGGGCCCAAAGGTAGCCTGCGGTTCGTTGACCGAGATCGTTATTCGGTTGGCCTGGACGAGGACGACCCCTCCTGTTTCAGAGCTTTTTTTTTAGCTGCCCTGTTTACCACGTGTCACAGTTCTTACGGATCAGAATCTGTCTGCTAAAATTGTGATAAGATTTGGGCATTTGGCAATAGGTTGTTTTATTGTGCGCATGAGGAGGAACAGGAAGAACACTAGTGATAAGCAACAATCCTTTAAAAGATGGATGGCTGTCGATCGTGAAGCCGTCAACTAATCCCTCTTTCAGTAAGTTCAGTGTCACAAACTAACACAGTTGAGGAGGCAAACTCTGCTTCTGATGAGGTTCCTAAACAGGCGCTCTAATCCGTCCTCAAGACCTTCGATGGAGCACTCCAGTGACTGCAAATGGCTCCGAGCATTCGACGGCCCGTCGCGGTCGCCGCCTGCAACGTCCGTGATGGCGCCGAAAGAACCAGACACCAGTTCATCGGCGTTAGCACGATGAGCAGCAGCGCCCTGCCGAGCTTCCCCAGACCCACCGAACGACCTGCTCCTGCTGTGCGCCAAGGCTCTCGAGACGAGAGACCACTTGCCGGCGGCGCTCGGCGGCCTGACGACGACGACGACCTGCCTCAGCAGAGCCTCCATCGACGACTGCAGGACGCAGACGGTGAGCTCCCTGACCTCCGCCAGCATCGCCAGCGGCCTCGGCGGCGGCGCGCTGCCGCAAGAGAGATCGCCGTCCCTGGTGCTGGTGGTGTCAAGGGCGGCAGAACGCCTGCCGGACGACTCCCGCTTGATCGCCCTGGCCACCTTCTTCAGCGGTGCGGCAACGGCACACGCCTCCGCCCTGGCGCTGACGACAGCGACAGCGGCGGCGTCGCCGCCTCGGCGTGGTGGTCCGTGGCTGCTCGCCGCGCGGTGTCTGCGGAGACGCGAGCGCAGGTCCCGGACCTGCTCCTTGGCGTCGGCGAGGCCGTCCCTGGCGGCGCCGCACAGGTCCAGCAGCGTCACCGACGCCTTCAGCTCGGCCTCCACGAGCCGCCGGTGCCGGGGAAGGCGGAGCGCGTCCCAGTTGCTGGGCAGGCGGACGATCTCCTCGACGTACTCGTGCAGGTCGATGAGGTCCTGGAGCAGAGCGCGCAGGGCGTGCGCTGGCGGCGGGGGCGACGCCGAGACGACGCAGCGGGACCGGAGGCGCTGCAGCTCCTGCTCGGCCTTGAGGACCAGCGAGTGCGGCCTTGTGGGCAAGCTGATGGATCGCAGATGAGCAGCCATGGATCTGGTTGCTGCAAGAGGAAGAAGAGACGGGTGATCGATGCGAGAAGAGAGATGATGGATCGTGGATCAAGCAGTCAAGACTCAAGAGCTAGTAGGTTCCTGTCTTCCTGAAATGTCCATGTGGCTTGCTGCCCTTTTATGTCACGTACGAGTACTCCTCGTCTCGGCTTTGTTTCTCCATACATCGTGAACTAACATGTGCTGGCTGCAAATGCAAGTCCGTGACAGAGTGCGTGTGGACACCGTGGATATAGCAGGCACTGTCTACTGTCGTGCAACTTGTGGCCTGTCTTTTCCACCTGGTATAACTAACCTTTGTTACAATCATCATCCACTGTGACAATCATGCATGTCCAAATAATTATAGTTCGGTTAATCATGCGCTAGATGTGCAACCACCGCCTATGATCGATCATATAGAGTGGATATATACATGCATTAGTGTGTGTATACATTTATTTAAGAACACCATGTGGGTGTCTAGATTACCAGTTGATGTAGAACTAGTCATTGCCACAAACTCCATGCATGCTGGCTGTTTAATCAAGTTTGATTTGAGATGGGTTTTTATAGTAATCAGCTAAGTACGAGGATAGGTTCGTCCAAAAGCACTTTTCCTGGCCTCCCACGGAGACTCGTCTCGCCGCCGCCGCTTCTCGTGTCGCCGCCGCCGCCATCCACCACCGCTGGTCCCCCTCCTTTCCCCTCCGGTATCTAGCCGGAGGTTGAAGGGAGTGGGGATCCATTGTTTTTAATAAGTTTTCTCTATTAGATCGAGTTATTAGGGTTATGGTTTCTCCATGCCAAATTTATTGGTATTGGAGTTTTATTTCCTCCTTCTCTTCTCCGGCTACGGTGAAAGGGAAGAGTGGAATCGTCTTCTCCATGATGGCTCCGTTGAAGATGAGGGCGTCAACTTCGACGTCAACATCTTCATTGATATGACGACATGGAGACTTTTGTTTCCGGACTGTGGCATCAAGGCGGAGATGATGTCGCCTCTATGGAATAATTTTCTCCAGTCCTTTCTCCGTTTTGAGGTTAGATCTGGCCATGATGAAGGACTAGGGAGAATAATTTTCAGATCTGTCTTTCTCATTCTTCGGTGGCAGAAAGAAGAAGAAGGAAGACACCAGAAAGAAGTTTCTCAATTCTACTTATAGGAATGTTGGTCGTCGTTCGTTGGGCATTTGTTCTCAGGCCAGTTGCCGAGTGTTTGCATGTGCGGCCATCCACACTGTAAAGCATTTAACAGGTTAGGTTTTGAGTTACGCTATTCACAACATGGGTATTATTTTGTAATCCAATGTGCTTGTAACGTGTTGATGTACCCAGCTATCATATAATATAATTCTTCTTTCGTCGGAAAAAAAAAAAAAAGCTAAGCATGAGGATAAACAAAACTCCAGTGAACACATGCCATGGGCGGATGGGCCTGGCCCATTTCTAAATACTTTAACAAGTCCAGTAGCAGTGCTTGGGCCGTTTCGCTCGGCTCGGCTCCTGGCTGTGGCCGTCGCCGGCGGCAATCCGGCCGGCCGCCGTATCATCTCCACCCCAGACACGCGCACGCCACAGATTGCTGATCGGAGGCACGGCTGGGTCGGTCGATGCCACGGCGGCCAGAAGCTGAAGGTGAATTTGCCCTGTCGGCAACTAACCTTGCCAGATGGCCGCCACTGGCCTCGGCACACCACATCGCCCTGCCGCTGAGCTCGCTCGCGTAATTTGCATATGCTTGGGTTCACGTTTCCACTGCAACTTGGCAGTCGAGCTTGTGGCTGTGGCTGGAGAAGTGGAGCTGGACGTGGTGGATGTCCTAGCAGTAGCGGCCAGCGCTACTGAATTTGTTGAGGGCTTGTTAAGATGATCGTTGCTCTTTGACTCTCGAAAATATGTACTTCCTCCGACCCATGGAGTTTGTCGTTAAAAATTCATGCCCCTCTCACAAACACGTTTTTCTAGTAATAAACTCCATGGGACGGAGGGAGTACGTACTAGCAAGTTTCTGAATTTCGGGGTAGCCGACTAGCCGTGATCCTACCTGTCGTGTGCACAACCAAAAGATCCAGGCTATGCCCTATCCAGGGTGCTGCACTGCTGTGCTGCATGCGCGTGTTGACCAGCATTTCTTAAACCCACTATACTGCAACTAATGCAAGTGCAACCGCAAGGCAACTTGCTCGACAGTTCCGCCTCTGGCGCAGAACTTGGCTGATGGGGAGGGGAGCAGGCTCCTCGTGACATGTCGCGGTTTCAATCAAGTGTAGTAACTTGCACTAGGAAGGAATTCTTTGGGAGACCGCCACATCATCATCGTTTCATAGATTCTCCACCATTCAAAGGGAAATCTATGGAACAGATTTGTCAGTTGCCACCTAGACCATCCAAGCATTGTTCCTGTAAAAACACTCAAGCACCTGGTGCGATCATTAGACCTTTTACTGAAGTGTTCTATCTATCTGAGCTGATGTGCTATCTGAAAGAGCGTTGACCATAGATGCAAGATCTGGCCTTTGCTCAAAAAATAAAAAGTTGTCTTCACAATACATGAGGCATTCCTGACACTGACCCAAAATCTATTCACATCTCATCTCGAGACGTGTGTTTTACTACTACAAGGTAAGCACATTGAGCAGGGCAACTCTGGTCTGAACTATATGCCTGAACAGATGCTCCAGCCCACTCTCCACGGCCTCCACGCCGTCCTCTACTTCCTGCAGCGTCTCCTGAGCGCTCATCGTCCCCTCATGCCCGCCATCCAACAAGTCTTTACATACACTAAGTGACCGACCACTAGTAGTACGTAACATTCTCGCCACGACGCACCACCTGCTGCTCTTCCTCGTGTCGGCGACACGCTCGGACAGCGAGGACAGCACGCGCCGCAGCACGGCCACGGTGGCCGCCACCGCGTCCGACAGCACCTTCACCGCCGCCGGCGTCTCGTCAGTGTTTGCCGGCTCACGCCTGCTCAGGAGCTTCCGGGCGCCGGCGTGCTTCCCCGCCTTCGCCAGGCACCGGGCGTACCCGCGCACGGCCGCCCTGGCCTGCGCCGCGTCGCCCCTCCGGACCGCGCGCCGCGCCGCGCGCGCACGTGCTGCTTCGCGGACGCCACGGCGTCCCTGGCGCGCTGGCACAGGTCCAGCAGCGCCACCGACGCGTCCAGCTCCGCCTCCACGGCGCGCCTCCAGCGCGCGCTCGACAGAGCGTGCGCGTGCGAGTCGCGGCCGCCGTGGAGCCGCACAAGCTCCTCGATGCGGCCGTACGCGTCGCCGAGACGCCACGCGAGCGCCGACGGTGCCGGCGCCGACGCCGACGCCGACGCGCCGGACCGGAGGCGCAGCAGCTCGTCCTCGACCTCTAGCACCAGGGCGTGCGGCCTCACGGGCAGGCTAGTCGACCGCAGCTGCTGGCACGCCATGATCTTAATGGTTTCTTAAACGCCTGCACTGCTGCGTGCGATGCCGCTACAGCTACAGGGCGCTTGGCCTCCTTGTCCGAGCGAGGCTTCGACGAGGCTTCGCGGCGGCTTATATCCGCGTTCCAGCGGCGGGCATGGCGGGGGCGGCAGCGTGTCGTGGGGTGGGGGGAGGCCGGTGCGTCGTGCTCGGCGAGCGGTGTCGGATCGGTCGGGCGGCAACATGCGGGCCGCGGGGCACGGGAGGCCGTCAGGTGGGTGGGCCGGCGGGGGCCTTGTCCGCTTGTTGCCCAGCCTGGTTGGCCTCGTGGAGGCGTGGGCGCCAACAGGTTTCGCGTCTTCTGTTGGAGCTGTCTCCGGGCAGTGAAAGACTGAAAGCATAGGTTGTCTGTCAATCATAATTCATAAGAGTTTCATTTGCAGTCCTCAACGAGTGAAAATGGCTCCGGCTGCTTTGAAGCAGCAGCTGACGTTAATTGAATTGGTTAAAGGCTGAGCTTGATAAAAAAGACCATTCAATTCTCAGCTGAGATTACTGGAGTCGTAGCCGAAGCTGTCCTAAAATTCTCTTCCACGCTTTGGGGTTGTTTATCAAGCTGGATACAAAACTCTTGCCTTGAACGTCTGAACTATGCTGGCCTTCTTCCAACACAAAACTCTGCCTAGTTGAATCATCTTATCTTACTATTACTAATTAGAGGCCCCAACGGAGGCACCACGTTGATTCTCACCAGACGCGCTAGGAAAAAAGATAAATCCTAGAAATTTCCACAATAATCAGAAACATCTGGCCTTTAATTTAGTAGACAATAATCATCATAGTTAATAATAGCCATCGGATCTGTTGCAATTTATAAAAAAATTACCCACCTGCCATTATGAAAAGTACATAAAGTAACCCCTAAGTTTATATTTAAATTACCCACACTGCCATTATAAAGAATAATTCAAGATAACCTCTTCAATTTATAAAATATCCATTGATCGGCAGGACAGGACTCACATTCACTTGGTTAATCTCACGGCCAATATCCATCGATGGGCCTAACTCACGTTTAATTGTGGTTAATATCCTATATGGGGCCAACCAATCACATTCCTACCCTAATCTAGCGTGGCGGCGGCGCGGCGCCTTGCTTCTTTGTTCCATCGGGAGGAGCAGCGGCCTCATAGCGCTAAACTACACCAGGACCGGGAGCCAAGACCAAGAAGAGCGATCTGGACATGAAGCAAGGGATCAATAAAGGCTGATGGTCACCCTCCGCGATGGCAGATGGGTGAGACAACTTATCTTCTCCAGTCTTACCTAACAGCATGCATATTGATCTATGTCACAATTTTAAGCGAGAAGTGATGGGCTTAAACAGCTAGATAATTGAGATGACGCTAGACCATGAAAGACATTACGACATGAATGAGTAGCACATGTACGTCTAAGCGAGGAAGGAGGCCATTCGATCACGCATCTGTACTTGGCAAATACATGCAAGACGTATGCGCAGGATGGATGCGAACACGAGCGGGCTGCCAGTGCCATGACATCCGGGGTCCATGACACCACCTGCTGCACCAACAGACTAAAGGTGCCATCATCTTGCGAGATCCCATAATTATAATTTAAATTATCTCCTATGATATATGCACTCAATTGGCCATCTTATAATTACAATTTAATTTATCTTCTCTTGAGTACGTATCTTATACTATTTCGGTATGGTTAGTAAAACTAGGGAAAGAATTATGAAAAAAGAAAAAAAGAGTCTTAGATTAGTCCGAAAAAAGTTCGATATAATCCTTATTGACGACTTAATTTTTTTGTTCACTTTAATAATGAATTCATTAAATCACTTTGAATTTACATGTTAATAATGATGTTGAAAACTTAGAGAACCATGATCCATGTAACACCCCCGGTGTTACATTAACCTAAACCCTACCATGTCATCATATTATGCATTAAGTGTCATGTTTATTAATTCAATGATAATGCAATTAGCATATGATCATATGCGTCATTAATTTGATAACTCAGCATTAGGTGCATTATTGCATTTCATGGTGTTATAATGATACTTGCATAAGTAATGCTTTGTCTTGTATGCCAAGTGTGCTTTAAGATGTTAATCATGCCTACTGATTTTTAGTATAGCTTGCTATGCATGCCGATCTAGAAGAGGTGATTCCAATGAAGATGTCAACATCAAGACTAACCAACCGACCTTCTCTGCAACGCAGACAAGCCCCGGATGCATTCAAACCATGCCTTGAATTTTAAAAGTCTTTTATAATTTTATGTGAATGATATGATGCATTAGGTATAGGAGTTATGTGCTATCCTATTTGATGCATTTACCGTACCTTATGATACTATCCTGGATACCTATTTTGATTTCGAAAATGTTTAGTACCTGCTTAGTCCTGCTACTAGTATAGGCTTTTGTGAAATGTTTTAAAAGTTGATAACAATATCATCTCCGAGGAAGTATTCAAAACTTGATGTTGCTTGTCGCCTATCCTTCACCTTGGCCGGGTCAGGGGTACGCACAAGAACATGATGAGTAAATCGAGACACCGGTGGAGTGACTTGCATCAGGATAGGCTAGTGCCCTGGTGTAGTATCGTCCACTTGTGTCGGTTAAGGACCGTTCGTTGTGGTGATCCTGTGGTCAAGAGGGTTATTGGATAGTACTAGTCGCATGCTAATGGCGGTAAGCTCCCTTGTATGATCCATGCGAGAACGGACAACCGGGACGGAAGTAGCGTGTACCCACACTACGAGCGCACCGTCGGCCGGTTAGACTGACGTCGTAGGGAGATGGTGTACTGTACTCTCGTGGCTAGGACCCGTTCTGGCAGGGAGAAATGCAAGCGTGAGTTGATGTATGTAACATGTTCGGTCCTGCATACATCGTGTGGCTAGGAAGCCCCAGCTGGGTATATAAAGCGATTCGAATCGTCGTTGCTCCACGATATGGGAGACTTGACCAAGCGTCAATATCGTAGTAATGATGAAAGTTGTTGAGACTAAGAAGTTTTGAAATTGTTACATGGCTGATAAGTGTTTGTTATAGAGTAGGATAACCCAGATGAAAAGTAAGGATCAACTTTAGTCGCTTTTGGCAAAGGTGTCTTTGATTCTTGCTAAAGCCTCACCTTGATTCCTATTAGCCAGCATTCCTGAGTCTTTTTCCCAATTTTTTTTGTCAGGTAAGTCTTGCGGAGTACTTTTGTACTCAGGGTTTGTTTGACCCCTATTGCAGGTACTAACTGTTGCTGCTAAGTTCGGTCATACAAGCGGGCTTGGCATGATTGAATATCTCTCACCTGAGGTGTTCTCCTGTAGATGTTCTATATCCCCTTCTTACTTCCGCAAACTCAGTTAAGTTTTGTTTAATCAAACTCTGATTAAGTGTTGTTATATTCTTTGTAAATCTTCCGCTACTCTGTTATATTTTGAATAAAACGGTGGTAATACTACAAGATATCTCAGAAGAAGTTGATCTGAAGGATCGTGGTGTCATCGGGGTTTCACCCGATAGAACTTTTAAGTTATGTGGTACACAAGCATAGCGACAGAGGTCTTAGGGACAATGTCGGTGCTTGTGGGCCATATAATTTAGAAGGTTACGCCACGAGAATAGTATCAGAGCGATTCTTACAAAGATACTTGTAGTATTACTTTGCAAAAATTTCAAAATGAATTTACAATTAAAAGTTTTTGACGAAACAACGTTAAAACTTGTCTTACGATCTTTCCAAAATGCCGCGAGTTATAAAGAAGGCTTTTGGATAATCTGTGCAACAACGTTGAAGCGTCTTCGAGTCTTCTCGCAGAAGTCCAATGAAGAGTCAGCTTCGTCGACAAAACCCTGCCAGAAGTCTTTCTGTACTCTGTCTTAACTCTGCAAGAATAAGTATAAAGTATTGCCCTATAGTGAGTTTTGTGAGTGGTGTGCTAACTAATTTTGTGAGTGGTGTGCTAACTATCGCCGTGAAGACGTATAGGACGAGCATGCATCATACATATCATATAAGATAAAGGTAACATGTTCTTCATTAATCCAACAATAGCTATTGTTAGCATAGCTATTAAGATTCCACTAATCTCGTCATGTATTTTAATTTGCTAAGGAGCTTTTGCTTAGCAAACACTTGAAGACAACTTTCATTTCCTCGCCTATGCATGTGTCTTCCCTTGATCTTTCTAATTTCGACACACGCCATTTGCTTCACCTCGTCATTTCGACATGTGTCAAGTGAGAGTTGCCGAAATGTGTTTTATGGTGGTATCATGATCCACGATCCCGATACAACGTCGAAACCTGGGGTTTCCTGTGTGCTGCAACCACACGAGTTACTGCTGGGCGCTCGTTTGTATCGAGATCAATGATCATTGTCCATCGTTTTCCACAATTAAGTGCTCCCTTGGAATCATTCTTTGAAATCCCAACTCTTTATACGAGACTTGTTCCTTGTGTATTTTAAAGTTATTAAGCTTTAGCCTTGCAACCCTATATTAACCTTGGTTGTAACCTTGAAATCAACTTCCTTGATTTATAAAATTCTTGGAACTCAATGTGCTTGACACATTTCCTTTTCCATTATTCCAACCTCATTCTTCTTGATTTTTTTCCAATGTGTGTCACCTTGGTCTTTTAGTCTCGACACATGCTACTTTATTGACCTCGTCACTTCAATATATCTTATATTGGAAATACTGCAATAGGGTGATATACTGGTATCTCGACCCATGACTATGCTCCTGCGTCCGGAAACTAGGATTTCCTAGAGGACACTAGTATCATCGTCGGTGCTCTTGATACAAGGTAACCCACCATTGTTGTATTCCCTTTCTTTGCTCCTTATATACGTAATTCCTGTTGACATTCTCACCACTAATAGCTATCTCTTGATTTTAGTAGGAATTCTCCAACCCAAACCTTGTTGTTTTATGAACTTCTTACAAGTCAATATGCTTGATACATTTCCTTTTCCATTACTTAACCCAAGCCTTAAATCTTGGGACGAGATTTCTTTTAAGGGGGATATAATGTAACACCCCTGGTGTTACGTTAACCTAAACCCCACCATGTCATCATTGTCGACGATATCTGGTCGGCAGCCTACCTTGGGGGGTGCCCGAGGTAGTAGATGAGATCGAGGGTGGTGAGGTGCGCGAGATCAAGAGCAAGAAAGTAACACGAGACACGGGTTTAGACAGGTTCAGGCCGTCGAGGTGACGTAAAACCCTAGTCCTGTGTTCTGGTTGTGGATTATGATCGGGAACAATCTGTTTTGGAGGGGGGTCCCTGCCCACCTTATATAGTCGGGGGGCAGGGTTACAAGATCAATCTGATCTCGCCTTCCCTGATCGGCGCACAGCTGGCCGACCAGGAAATCCTACGTACAAAGGTAACTGATCGCCCGGTGATCTGGGCGGATCATATCTGCGTGCCGAGTCTTGCGCCGCACTCCATGGTCTCCTGGTGGCTGCTCGGCATCATCTTCCTGGGTCGGGCCTCTCCTGGCCGATCGGCCCAAGCCCGCAGATAAGGATACCCGGGGGAGCAATCCCCACAGCTAGTCCCCGAGCAGCTTGCGTGTCTCGAGCCAAGGCTGGGAACCATTCAGCGTCTTCCTCGGTGCCGGCAATTCTTCCGACCAGTGTTCAGGGCGGTGTAAAAATCGATCAACGGATCCGACGAGTCGTGGTGGTCGGCATCGTCGGGGCCGACCAGTACGGTGCTGGAGGGAGGCGGAATCGCGCCGTGGAACACACAGCGGTCGCTGCGGTTGAGAGGAGCGCAGGAGGTCCCACTTGTCGGGGGGGGAGACGCGAGCTGCTCAAGAGGAAAAAGAAAAAATAAAGATCTCCGGCATACGGGTCCCGTGTACCACGTCAGGTCGCTTTCGGCGACGTGTACCACGTAGTCCCCGAGACTGGTAGTAGGCGAAATATGAGACTGGTGCCAGGATCAAAGTATCAAAGAGTCAGTCTTCTAATCTTCTGCTGTGCAGTCCCCGAGACTGCTTAACTATCATGTATGTATCAAAGCCCCCGATGTGCTGCCCAGGATCAGCACCCTGATCCGAACAGCATTGAGTAACTTGATAGCATACTAATGTAGCTAGTGACACTTGTCATCTTTCGTGAACCCGATTTTGAATTGCTGTCAGGTGCGGGGCCTGCGACCAGCGGCTACCGCCTCGGTTGGCCGGCCCACTGGGCCTAGCACCCTCTGGGAAACATCGCACGCGGTCCAGCTCCCGGCGGATAACTACGGAGCGGCGCGGCGCGGTTTTCCACGGAGGGGAGGCGAAGCGACGCGGCGCGGCGCCCGACACCGCCGTCTCAGATCCATTTAAAGACCGGGCGCGGCCTTTTGGTCACACTCTTTGCCTTCCTCTCGACGCCTCGCAAACCCCGCTGCCTCTTCGCCTTCCTCTGCGCAACCAGACTTTCTCTCCCACATCGCCGGCGCTCCCAATCCGAACCCTAGATCCGAAATGGCCGGCGGCAAGGGGCAAAAGCGTGGTTCCGCGGGCGGCGGTGGCGCGTCGGGCGCGGGCGGAGATCCAGGGCGCGGAGGTCCGCCTAACGCGGAGGTGGAGTGGGCTACTTCGACCTGCACGCGGGCGGTCCTCGATGAGCTCGTCCGCGACGGAGTGCTGCCCGACGAGGCGCGCGCCGGCTGGCGCCCCACCGTGGGTGAGTCCTTCCCCACCCCGGCGAACGGTAATGAGCTCGTAGTGTTTGCGGATTATTTCCGCCGCGGGTTCGGGCTGCCGGCGCACCCCTTCCTCCGGAAGCTTCTTGCATACTACAAGATCCGGCTCATTCATCTCCACCCCAACTCCATTCTTCATCTTTCTGTTTTCATCCATTTTTGCGAGGCTTTTCTCGGCATTCCTCCCCACTTCAACCTCTTCCGCCATCTCTTCTGCCTGAGGGCGTTCACTGGAGCCGGCTCACCCAAGGTGGTTGGTGGCCTCTATCTTTGTCTTCGGGACGGGATGAGGAACCAGTATCTGGGACTGCCCCTCAGCTCTTCCATCAAGGGATGGAACACCCAATGGTTCGTCGTCAGCAACCCCGCTCCACAGATCTCCAATGAGGTAAACGAGTGGTGGAGCGCCAACGCCAACTGGTCCGAGCGGCCATCATCTGCCGACATGGTGCAGGTGGAGGAGCTGCTCGGCATCATCCGCCCCATGAACCTGACGGGGGTGGCGGTGGCTATCAGCTTCGTGCTGCGGCGCATCCAGCCATGCAAGGAGCGCGAGCACCCGGGGTACGAGTACTCCGGGGACAAGGACTTACGCGTGAGACGCCGGAGGCGATCTCTAAGGAGGTTCTCTTGCGGCGGCTCACGCCGTTTTTCGTCGGAGGTACCCAGCTGAGGAGCTCGGGTATGCAGAAGCCCTACAGCCTGGGCAATCCGCGACCGGCGGTGAGTTTCTGCTTTGTTATAGTATTATGTGTGTGATTGGCCGACTGCTCAAGCCGCCGTTTATGCAGGATCGAGCCGTTTATGTGTCGGATGTGCCCGACGACACCTGGCCGACTGGTGTAGACCGGCGGCGATCAATGGAGGAAATCCGCAAGATTGCGGAGGACCTGATGAACGAGGGGACGGCCGAGAAGGCAGTCCCCAAGCGTCGAGCCAAGGGCCCATCGGCGAAGGGTGGCTCGGAGGAGGCGCCTTCGCCGAAGAGGCGCAAGAAGGAGACCGTGCCCCCTGCCTCGTCTGTTCGAATCGGCGAGGAGCAGGGGCGGGGGAAGCGAGCCGTCATCCTCTCGGATGACGAAGATCAGGAGGACACGGAGACGTTGGACGAGCGCGTCCGGCGTCAGTCGGCGTCGAAGGCTGGCGACTCTGCGCGACCGGTATTTGAGAAAATGCCGACCGCGGGGGGCGCCGCCAAGGCGGCCGAGCGGCCATCGGTGCCGCCGACCCGACCGACCGAGGCGGGCAGCTCTGGAGGCCCCCGGCGTTTCCGCGCTCGGCACCGCCAGTCCGACCTGTAAGTACCAACTCGTTTCTTTTTTGTTCCTGGTGTTGTCCAGGTTTGGCTTAGGAGTGTCTGTTGCAGCGATCCCGTGGAGGAGGACCCCAGCCGTGCGGGGGAGGACGACGCCGGTCGCCCAAGAGATAGCCCACCCCGTACGGCCGACACGGGGATGACTCCCGACCAGCCGATTGGGGCTGAGGGGGGCGCAGTCCCCAGCCCTGCTCGGGGCGCGGAGACTGCCGCCCCTGCTCGCAGCCGACCGGCAAGGGAGGGCGCTCAGCGGCCTGCTCCAGTACCCGTCCCGTCATCCGCCAGCAAGGGCGGCGCCACGGCGGAGACCGGTAGCAGGGCGGAGCCCGAGCCGGAGGAAGTGATGCGGGAGGTGCCTGCGCCGCGCGAGGAGCCGGCGCGGCTCTGCCGCACGTTCTACATCGACCCCCGAGGTGAACGGGTGGAGGTGGTGGACGACGAGATCGCCGTCAGTGAATACCAGAATCTGACGTCCGATCTCGAGGCTGCTCAGCGCCGAGCTCTGGTAAGTAATCATATTGTCTGTTTGATAGTGTTGCAGAGCTTATGTCGAATATGTATGTAGGAGCTGGCCCGTGCCGCTGAGACGCGGGCGCGGCTGCTGGAGCAGTCGGCGGCCGCCTACGAGAAGATGAAGGCCGACAACGAGCGGCTTCTTCGTGAGAAGACCAGCTTGGCGGAGTCGGTCGGCCTGCTCGAGCGCAATCTGAAGGCCGTTCGAGAGGACGACGACCGACTGCGCCGGCAGGTGGAAGAGCTGGAGCGTGAGAACGCTCGGCTCGTGGAAGCGGCCGCTGCCAGCGATCGGCGCGCGGCGCGGGCAAACACTTTGCAGGCGCGAGACCGGTATGTTTTCCCCTACCTTCCTTTCGGCGCTCTTGTGTATTCTGTGCTGACTTGTGCTCGGCCTGCAGCTCTTGAAGGCGAGCTGCAGCAGTCTCAGCAGCTCGTTGAAGAGCTAACTCGCGAGGCAGCCAAGGCCACCCAGTCGGCGGAGACAGCTCGGTCCGAGGCGCAGCGTAAGTGTCGTTACCTTTTGCTGTATTTGCCTGATCGGGCTTGTCGGGTTCTTACCATTTGTTCTGCAGTTGTGCGGGAGAACGCGACGGCGGCGCAGGCGGACTTGAAACGGCGTCTTGCAGCCGCTGAGGAGCGGATGGAAGACACCATCGTCCTCCTGACCCCGCTGCTGAATCTCGTCGATCCGGACGGGGGTTTACGACCGGGACGTGCTCGGGGAGCGCTATCCTTCAGTGTCACGCTTCCTGGTGCGATGCCAGGCCGTTCTACAACAAACACGTGTGTTTGTTCACGGAGCGGCCTGCGCTGCTGCCGGGCACGCGCTGGCGCTGGTCCGGTCGCACTATCCCCGGGTGGAGTTATCCCGGGTCGAGGCGGGTTTTGCCCGGACCAAGTCGGTCGCCGACCAGGAGAAGCTGAGCGCCGAGTCCTCTGATGCTGCCGTCAAGGTGGTGGAGGACCTGGACCTGTTCGGCGACGCTGAGGCCGACGCGCCCTAGGAGAAGAGCGTTAGAATTAACTTATGTATTGCGTGTGGAGACGCTGTCTGTAAATGATGTTAATATCATTTTTGTTATGCATGTAAAGTGTTTGCCGTAATGCCCTGCAGTGTGTGACTTTGTCGTCTTGCCGGACCGGCCCAAGTTTCCTAGTATCTCATAGCGCTAAGGGTATGTTCCTTGTATTGCGCGTAGAGGGTACCAGGGTCCCCTGGGAACCGCTGCTGGCCTTTCCATAACGCAGAGCGCTGAGCTGCTAGCACGTGTAGGTTTGGGCCAGGAACAGGGTTGCTCCGATCGGTTTGAGTTAAAGTGCGTACTGGCGGTCTTATTGGCGTATAGTGCGTGGGTAGCACATATGAAAAATGAATGCACGAGGAGAAAAAGAGACAAGACAAAAAAGACATTAAATCATATATATATTTGGATTACAAAGGGAAACAGAGTACATATCTTTGTTCATCTTGACTTATTAGGCGTAAAAACGTATTAGGTGCTCGGCGTGCCAGGAGTTTGGGATATCGCGCCCGTCTGACTCCACCAGCCTATAGGACCCTGGTCGGGTGACCTCCTTGACGATGAAGGGACCATCCCAGGGGGAGGAGAGCTTATGCATGCCTGCGGAGCTCGTGCGGCGACGTAAGACCAGATCGCCGACCGCGAAGGGGCGCTCCCGGACGTTGCGGTCGTAATAGCGACGGACGCCCTCTAGGTACTTTGCCGATCGGACGCAGGCGGCTAGGCGTTCTTCTTCTGCACGGTCGACGTCGTCGGCGCGCGCTTGGTCGGAGGTTTCCTCGGAGTAGTTTTCCACTCTTGGCGATCGGAAGGCGACGTCCTCAGGTAGGACAGCTTCCGACCCGTATACCATGTAGTAGGGGGAAACCCCTGTGCTCCGACTGGTCTGCGTGCGCAGTCCCCAGACTGCTGGTGGAAGTTCCTTCAGCCACCTTCCCGGGTGCTTGTCGTCCTTCTGGTATAGGCGCTTTTTAAGTGCGTCCAGGATCATTCCGTTTGCGCGCTCGGCCTGGCCGTTGGCACGTGGGTGCGCAACGGAGACATATTTGACCAAGATGGAGCGCTCTTCACAAAACTCCCAGAACTCGTTTCCCGTGAAGTTTGACCCGAGGTCAGTGATGATGCTGTTCGGGATGCCAAAGCGGTGAACGATTTCCTCAAAGAACTCGGCGGCCTTCTTGCTTGTCGAGCTGGCGAGTGGTTTGTACTCAATCCACTTGGAGAACTTGTCGATGGCGACCAGTACGTATTTAAAATTGCCTGGTGCGGCTCTGAAGGGGCCGATCTGGTCGAGTCCCCAGACTGCGAACGGCCAGGCTGACGGGATCGTCATTAGAGCGTGGGCCGGCAGGTGAGGCTGCTTGGCGAAGAACTGGCATCCCTCGCAATGTCGTACCAGGTGTTCTGCGTCGGCTACGGCGGTCGGCCAGTAAAATCCAGCTCGGAAGGCTCTGCCGACCAGGTTCCGAGAGGCGCAATGGCTTCCACAGAGTCCAGCATGTATTTCTTTTAGTATCTTCAAGCCTTCGGGCTGCAGAACGCACTTTTGCAGAACGTTAGCGTTGGCGTTTCTGCGCATCAGCGAGCCCTCTACCAGGACGTAGTGCTTGCTCCGCCGTATCAAACGTTCTGTCTCAGTTTTGTCAGTCGGGACCTCAGAGTTGGTGAGGTATCTGATGAACGGGGAGCGCCAGTCTTCAGCGTCAGTGGCCTCGACGAGTGCGACTGCCTTCTCCGCAGTGGTCGGGTTGGGCGTCGCTCCGTCTTGGCCGATAGATGGTGTCAGGAGATCGTGCGCAAATACGCCTGGCGGAATGGCTGCTCGTGTAGAGCCTAACTTGGAGAGCCGATCGGCCTCTGAGTTTTCTTCCCGAACGATGTGGTGGAACTCAATGCCGTAGAATTTGTTCTCGAGTTTCCGGATTTCCGAGCAGTAGGCGTCCATTTTCTCGCTGGTGCAAGACCAGTCTTTGTTTGCCTGGTTGACGACCAGCGCCGAGTCGCCGAAGATTTCCAGGCGTTTGATCCCCAGGGATATAGCAATCTTGATGCCGTGAATGGCAGCTTCGTACTCGGCGGCGTTGTTAGATGCCTTGAAATGTATTCTCAAGACGTATCGGAGTTCCTCGCCGCTTGGAGATACAAGTACGACCCCTGCACCAGCACCGCTCACATTTAGCGCACCGTCAAAGTACATCTTCCAGTGCTGGGGGTGCTCAGGTGGGACTGGTTCCTGCATGTCTGTCCACTCGGCGATGAAGTCGGCGAGCGCCTGGGATTTTATCGTCTGGCGGCTCGCGCGTATTCGACGGTGTATGCGCCGATTTCAACTGCCCATTTGGCGACTCTCCCGTCGACTTCCTTGTTCTTTATGATGTCGCCGATCGGGTAATGGGACACCACCGTTATCTTGTGAGACTGGAAGTAGTGGTTCACCTTACGTGACGTCAGTAGGACGGCGTAGATGAGCTTTTTGTATTTGCGGGTAACGAGTTTTGGACTCGTTCAGGACCTCGCTTATGTAGTAGACCGGGCGCTGCACCTTGAATGCATGCCCGGGTTCGTCACGCTCGACGACGACCGCTGTGGAGACCACCCGATTCGTTGCTGCGATGTAAAGGAGGAGATCCTCGCCGGGTAGCGGAGCCGTTAAGACAGGGGGCGTCGTCAAGAAGACCTTGAGCTCCTTGAATGCCTCGTCAGCCTCTGGAGTCCAAACAAACTTGTCGGACGCTCGGAGTAAGCGGAAGAAAGGCATGGCCCTCTCTCCTAGCTTGGAGATGTACCGACTTAGGGCTGCCAAGCAGCCGGCGAGCTTCTGTACTTCCTTGATATTGGTTGGCGGCAACATTTTGGTTATGGCCGACACCTTCTCGGGGTTTGGTTCGATACCGTGGCTGCTGACCGTATTCCCGAGCAGGATTCCCGAGGAAGCTCCGAAAATGCACTTGTTTGGATTGAGTTTCCATCGATACACTCGGAGACTTTTGAATGTTTGGTCAAGGTCGGCGATTAAGCTATCGGCGGTTTTAGATTTTACCACAACGTCGTCGACGTAGGCCTCGACGTTGATGCCTATCTGATCCTTCAGGCATGCTTGAATTGTCCGCTGGTACGTCGCCCCAGCATTCTTTAGGCCGAAGGACATCGTCGTGTAGCAATAGGCGCCGAATGGAGTTATGAAGGCCGTCTTGACCTGGTCGGACTCCTTTAGGGCGATCTGGTGATACCCGGAATAACAGTCAAGAAACGAGAGGAGTTCGCAGCCGGCGGTGGAATCTACGACCTCGTCGATGCGAGGGGAGAGTGAACGGGTCTTTAGGGCAGTGTTTGTTAAGATCGGTGTAATCAACGCACATTCGCCATTCTTTATTGCTTTTGCGGACGAGGACTGGGTTTGCCAGCCACTCGGCGTGATACACTTCTTTGATAAAACCGGCGGCTAAGAGCCGGTTGATTTCTACCCTAATAGCCTCTTTCTTGTCCGGCGCGAATCGGCGGAGCTTCTGCTTGACCGGCTTGGCGGAGGATGAGACCTTCAGGGCGTGCTCGGCATACTTCCTCGGTACTCCGGGCATGTCCGCAGGTTTCCATGCGAACACGTCCACGTTGTCCCGGAGGAAGCTGACGAGCGCGTCTTCCTATTTGGGGTCGAGGTTGGCGCCGATCCGAGTGACCTTGGAGGGGTCACCCGTGCCCAAGTCGATGACCTTGGTCTCCTTGTTTTTGATGGAGGAGCGCGGTGGTTCATTGACCGGGATCTCCTGGTCTTCCGGCGGCACTTCTTTGGAGTCGGCGAGGCACGCTTGCATCTTGGCAGCGAGGCCGGCGGTCTCGTTGATGATGTAGTTTTCTTGCTCGCAAGCGTGGGCGTTCCTCAGGTCGGCGCGGAGGGTGAGCACACCACCAGGAGCTGGCATCTTCATCACGAGGTAGGCGTAGTGAGGGACCGCCATAAACTTGTGCAGGGCCGGGCGTCCCAGTATGGCATGATGGGCCGTGTCGAAGTCTGCGACGTAGAACAGCAGGTTTTCCTTACGGAACCGGCCTGGGGTGCCAAACTGTACTGGCAGGGTCACTTGGCCGAGCGGCTCCGATGGCTTGTCCGGGATGATGCCCCAGAACGGAGATTCGGCTGGCTGTAAGGCCTCTTTCGGGATGCCGAGTTCCCGGAGCGACTTTGGGAAGAGTATGTTCAAGGAGCTCCCGCCGTCGATGAGGACACGCTTGAAGTGGACGTTGCCGATCACTGGGTCGAGGACCAGGGGGAAACGCCCGGGGTATGGTATGTCCGACCACTGGTCTTCCCTGCTGAAGGTGATGGGCTGGTCGGACCATGGCAGGAAGGCGGGGTCGGCGATAGTTTTCTCGTCGGAGACTGCCATGACCCTCCTGGCGGTCAGCTTCTTGCTCCTCTTGCTCTCCAGTGCGTGTGGTCCGCCGCAGATCGTGGCCACGCTCTTGGACGGTGTTTGGTACGAAGTACCGTCTGGTTTCGGGTCATCTTCTTTGTCGCCGCCGTTTTTGTCGTCGTCACGGCGGCGTTGGCGCTTCATGTCTTCTTCCCGGAAAACTTTGCCGAGCCCGTAGCATTGGCGCATGGTGTGCGTCGCGTTCTTGTGGATCGGGCACGGCTGATCCAGGACTTTGTCGAACTCGGCGTCAAGGTTTCGCTTGACCCGTGACTTGACGTTGTTCACGTCGGGCCGGCGTCCTTGGTATCGGTCCGAGCGGTCGCGGTTGTTGTGGCGATGATCCGGCCTTCGATCCCTCTGGTCGGTGTTGCGATCGTTGGGCCGAGGAGCTCCTGGCGGCGGAGGAGGGGGCATGGGCCTCTTTCCAGCAACGAGGTCTCTGTGGTGCCCTTCGGCCTCCTCTCCCTGTGCGTAGGCGTCGGCGGTTTTCATCAGCTCGCCGATTGTTTCTGGGCGTTTCCTGTGGAGCTTCTCGCGCAGGGAGTTGCTGTATGTGAGTCCTCGGATGAAGGCCGTGATGACGTCGGTGTCATTGACGTTGGCGACGCTGGTGCGCAGCGTGGAGAAGCGGCGAATGTATTGCCGGAGCGTCTCGTTGGGGCGTTGCGCCAACCTTTCGAGATCGTGGCGCGTGGCTTGGCGATCACACGTGGCCATGTAGTTGTCCACGAAGAGCTTCCGGAGCTGCGCCCAGTTGTCGATGGAGTTCTCCTCCAGTCCCGTGAACCAGTTCAGGACTGGGGAGGCCAGCATGACAGGCAAGTAATTTGCCATGGTGTCTTCCGTGCCCCCGGCGGCGGCGACTGCTACGGCGTACGTTTGGAGCCACTGCTCGGGGTTAGCCTTGCCGTCGTAGGGCTCCACTGTTCCGGGGATCCGGAAGTGACTGGGCCACCGATGGGACCGCAGCCGTGCCGAGAGGGGCTTGGGGCCCTCGATCACTGGCGCCGTTGCGGTCGGAGCCCCGTGCTCGGCGTCGAAACGACGGCGGCGCTCCATCTCGGCGTTGTAGGCATCGGTGCGTCTGGCGTCGATGACGGCGCGAGCGTCACGTCCGGCATTGATGATCGCACGGGCGTCGGCGGGTGGCTGGTTGATAGTTGGATCTGGCATGTCGTGGCCGCCTCTGTTCTGCCGCGGTTGCGCTACCTCCCCGTCATTGTGCGATCGGCGGGAACGTCTGGATCTTCCCGACCGGTGGCGGCTGGATCCGGATGTGGAGGATCCGGACGGCATCTCCCGTAGCCTGTTCACCTGCACTTGAGCAGCCTTGATGAAAGCTTTAGCCCGGTTTACCTGAGGGGTCGGGGCAAGCGCCTCAAGCTCGTTGGCGGCGACGGCGAGATTGGCGCTCGGGGTCGGCGCTACGATCTGTTCGTCGATGTAGACGAACTCTTCTGCCAAGTTCCTGTAGAGGTGGCGTCCCGGGCCGGCCGCATCTCGGAGGAGACGCTGCTCCTGTTCCTCGTAAGCCACACGGCGTTCGGCTCGATCGGCGTTGCGCGCCTGGCGGTCGGCGCGATGTCCATCTGTCTCGTCGGCCGGTGGGTCCTCGTCCGGCGAGACCGCTCGGAGCATGAAGATCTGCGCCGGGTATACCGGGAGGGATGTAATTTCGCTGGAGGGTTCCGGTCCACTGACAACGATTGATGTATCTAGATCGGATCTGGGAGAGGCATCGGAGTCGGAACCGGGCTGCTCCTCCAGGATGGTGTGGAGTGACTCGTCGTCCTCCAGCAGGTGGAGCTGTACCATGTTAACGGTCGGCGATGGGGTGTCGACCGGTGATGGTTGGGCGAGTTGTCGCCGTGCTACTTCCTGGTGGGTACCCGCGGGACCTTGCGGTCGGGGTGATGCCACCATGGTTGTAGATCTGTTCCTCCGGGGATGTCTGCGATGGCGTCCCGCCGAGTGGTTTGGGTGCCGGAGGAAATCTCCCAGAACCACCGGGGCCCAAACCCGGGTGGGTCGTCCGCTGGCTGCGATGGGACGTCCAGGTCCAGTGGGCCTCACCGGGATGGCCGATGGCCTCGGCGGCGGGTGGTCGGATCGGCGTGGTGCCCGGCGGCGACGCGCGGGTTGCCATCCCGGTCCGACGGGTGGGTGCTCGCTAAAGCTGCCTGCGAGCGTGTTTTCGGCGAGTTCGATGCACTCGCGTATGCCTCCACCGACCCGGTCGATGAGCTCAATCAGGTCGTCGGAGTTGACGGGGTTCCTCTCCCGACGGGGGCGCTGCAGCGTCGCCCTCTGGGGGAGGATCGCCGTGGCCTCGCTTGGAGGCGCCTGGCTCTGGTCGGCCGGGGCCGACGCATGCCCGGTTCCATTGGATGGGATCCGGGGTTGGCCGTTCTCCCCGCCATCGTGCTCGGCGGCGACGGTCCACGTGATGGATCCGACGGTGAAGGTCATGCCTGACGCGGCGGAGAGAGCGACGGTGGAAGGAGTAACCATCTTGCTCAGCGACGGATCTGAAACGCACACCCCTACCTGGCGCGCCAGCTGTCGACGATATCTGGTCGGCAGCCTACCTTGGGGGGTGCCCGAGGTAGTAGATGAGATCGAGGGTGGTGAGGTGCGCGAGATCAAGAGCAAGAAAGTAACACGAGACACGGGTTTAGACAGGTTCAGGCCGTCGAGGTGACGTAAAACCCTAGTCCTGTGTTCTGGTTGTGGATTATGATCGGGAACAATCTGTTTTGGAGGGGGTCCCTGCCCACCTTATATAGTCGGGGGCAGGGTTACAAGATCAATCTGATCTCGCCTTCCCTGATCGGCGCACAGCTGGCCGACCAGGAAATCCTACGTACAAGGTAACTGATCGCCCGGTGATCTGGGCGGATCATATCTGCGTGCCGAGTCTTGCGCCGCACTCCATGGTCTCCTGGTGGCTGCTCGGCATCATCTTCCTGGGTCGGGCCTCTCCTGGCCGATCGGCCCAAGCCCGCAGATAAGGATACCCGGGGGAGCAATCCCCACAATCATATTATGCATTAAGTGTCATGTTTATTAATTCAATGATAATGCAATTAGCATATGATCATATGCGTCATTAATTTGATAACCCAGCATTAGGTGCATTATTGTATTTCATGGTGTTATAATGATACTGCATAAGTAATGCTTTGTCTTGTATGCCAAGTGTGCTTTAAGATGTTAATCATGCCTACTGATTTTTAGTATAGCTTGCTATGCATGCCAGTCTAGAAGAGGTGATTCCACAGAAGATGTCAACATCAAGACTAACCAACTGACCTTCTCTGCAATGCAGGCAAGCCCCGGATGCATTCAAACCCTGCCTTGAATTTCAACAGTCTTTTATAATTTTATGTGAATGATATGATGCATTAGGTATAGGAGTTGTGTGCTATCCTATTTGATGCATTTACCGTACCTTGTGATACTATCCTGGATACCTATTTTGATTTCGAAAATGTTTAGTACCTGCTTAGTCCTGCTACTAGTATAGGCTTTTGTGAAATGTTTTAAAAGTTGATAACAATATCATCTCTGAGGAAGTATTCAAAACTTGATGTTGCTTGTCGTCTATCCTTCACCTTGGCCGGGTCAGGGGTACGCACAAGAACATGATGAGTAAATCGAGACGCCGGTGGAGTGACTTGCATCAGGATGGGCTAGTGCCCTGGTGTAGTGTTGTCCACTTGTGTCGGTTAAGGACCGTTCGTTGTGGTGATCCTGTGGTCAAGAGGGTTATTGGATAGTACTAGTCGCATGCTAATGGCGGTAAGCTCCCTTGTATGATCCATGCGAGAACGGACAACCGGAACGGGAAGTAGCGTGTATCCACACTACGAGCGCACCGTCGACGGTTAGACTGACGGCGTAGGGAGATGGTGTACTGTACTCTCGTGGCTAGGACCCGTTCTGGCAGGGAGAAATGCAAGCGTGAGTTGATGTATGAAAGATGTTCGGTCCTCGCATACATCGTGTGGCTAGAAAGCCCCATTTGGGTATATAAAGTGATTTGAATCGTCGTTGCTCCACGATATGGGAGACTTGACCAAGCGTCAGCATCGTAGTAATGACGAAAGTGGTTGAGACTGGATAGTTTTGAAATTGTTACATGAATGATAAGTGTTTGTTATAGAAGAGGATAATCAATATGAAAAGTAAGGATCAACTTTAGTTGCTTTTGGCAAATGTGCCTTTGATTCTTGCTAAAGCCTCACCTTGATTCCTATTAGCCAGCATTCCTGAGTCTTCTCCCCAATTTTTGGTCGGGTAAGTCTTGCGGAGTACTTTTCGTACTCAGGGTTTGTTAAATCCCCGTTGCAGGTGAACCATGTGAACAAGTGTACTACGGCCCTTGTTGCATGACGGTTATCAAAGAAGGATCGGATGAGGAATAGGTTGTGTGGCCTTTGGGGGGGGCACTTTTGTTGAGTGGTTTGTAATAAAGTTATATAATGATACTTCATTTGTCTTGTAATAATGCTACCGGGTTTGTATAAGTTTTCACAAAAGGTTTGTAAATTAAGTTATTGTAAGTCTTCTGCTACTCTGGTATTTTATATGAAAGCTGTTGTAATACTGTGATGTCTCTGTAAGTATCGATCCTGGAGAAATCGTGGTTTATCGTGGTTTCACCCGACGGAACATTCTAGGTTATATGGTGTACAAGCATAGCCGATAGAGGTCTTACGGACAATGTCAGGTGCTTGTGGGCCATATGATTTAGAAGGTTACGCCACAATCCATGGGGTTATCAATAAAGCATGTATGGAAAAACTCAAACTTCCATAATTATAGAAGATAACTAACATATCTCATAATATTTTTTTTATAAATTATATCCACCTCTATCATTAAGAATATAATTATTTGACTCTAAAATTTACATTCAAATCAACCATACCTGGCATTATGAGAGGTAATATAATGTAAATACAATTTGTACCTAAATTGTCCAACTTTTATAACAAAATTGACAAAAATCTCTCAAATTGACATAAAAATACTTATGTATTCTATTATGAAAAATCACTCAACATCCATAAGTACAATGTATGCACAAAGCTATTTGAAATACACACTTTTGCAATGTTTTATTGAAACTATGCACAAAGCTATGTTCCTTTGCCGCAGACCATAAAAAAAACATATATATACATTAGGATAAGCATTTATTTTAGAAGCTTATCAAGCATGGAAAAATATCCTTACCAAATCATATAGTAATCACACTTAAACTTCATTATAAGTTATACTAATACTGAAGATAATGCATTTTGCATGTCTTTACCTCCAAGAAAATCATTTTGATTGGAACATTATATATGAATATTAGCAATTTAATTCTAAGGATTATTTGTTTAATAAAAAATATTAATATAATATTATAAACTCATCATCTTGAATGTTATCGTGCATGCTTTGAAACAATTATTTATGCCTTTGTAAGAACCAAGAAGGTAGCCTAGAACGTAGAATATTGTTATAATTTCTTTAAATAAGTGATATAATAGGCATTGGAATTTCAAATTAACACATGATCAAAAGCTGAAAGCTAAAAATATATATTTCGATGATATCACATAAAAAGTGGTAACAATTATAGGTTAAGTTTATGTAACACCTCAAGTGTTTAGCTTGCATTAGGCCTTAGTTAATTCACACTAATCATCATTAGCATGACATGATCATCTTTAGCATATGCATGAGCATCATTCCATGCAAACCCTAATTCCAAGTCCTTTATTTTATGTGTTTGCATTTGAATGATAAGTGCTTGATCATGCTCGATTAATTAATGGAGTAATTACTTTAGTAAATGCTTTGTCAAGTTGGATCCATGTGCCCAGCATTTTGAAAAGATTTAACAAAATTTATTGCAAAAGATTTGGTGCAATTTGGAGCAAAAGAAAATAAATTGGAAAATTTCCTTTTCAAGCCTAAATTCAAAATGAATTTGTAGTTCAAAATTTATTTGGAATTCGGGGTTTCACCCGACGGAACATTCTAGGTTATATGGTGTACAAGCATAGCCGATAGAGGTCTTAGGGACAATGTCAGGTGTTTGTGGGCCATATGATTTAGAAGGTTCTGCCACAATCCATAGGGTTATCAATAAAGCATGTATGGAAAAACTCAAACTTCCATAATTATAGAAGATAACTAACATATCCCATAATATTTTTTATAAATTATATCCACCTCTATCATTAAGAATATAATTATTTGACTCCAAAATTTACATTCAAATCAACCATACCTGGCATTATGGGAGGTAATATAATGTAAATACAATTTGTACCTAAATTGCCCAACTTTTATAACAAAATTGATAAAAATCTCTCAAATTGACATAAAAATGCTTATGTATTCTATTATGAAAAATCACTCAACATCCATAAGTACAATGTATGCACGAAGCTATTTGAAATACACACTTCTGCAATGTTTTGTTGAAACTATGCACAAAGCTATGTTCCACTGCACAGACCATAAAAAACATATATATACATTAGGATAAGCATTTATTTTAGAAGCTTATCAAGCATGGAAAAATATCCTTACCAAATCATATAGTAATCACACTTAAACTTCATTATAAGTTATACTAATACTGAAGATAATGCATTTTGCATGTCTTTACCTCCAAGAAAATTATTTTGATTGGAACATTATATATGAATATTAGCAATTTAATTCCAAGGATTATTTGTTTAATAAAAAATATTAATATAATATTATAAACTCATCATCTTGAATGTTATCGTGCATGCTGAAACAATTATTTATGCCTTTGTAAGAACCAAGAAGGTAGCCTAGAACGTAGAATATTGTTATAATTTCTTTAAATAAGTGATATAATAGGCATTGGAATTTCAAATTAACACATGATCAAAAGCTGAAAGCTAAAAAAATATATATTTCGATGATATCACGTAAAGTGGTAACAATTATAGGTTAAGTTTATGTAACACCACAAGTGTTTAGCTTGCATTAGGCCTTAATTAATTCACACTAATCATCATTAGCATGACATGATCATCTTTAGCATATGCATGAGCATCATTCCATGCAAACCCTAATTCCAAGTCCTTTATTTCATGTGTTTGCATTTAAATGATAAGTGCTTGATCATGCTCGATTAATTAGTGGAGTAATTACTTTAGTAAATGCTTTGTCAAGTTGGATCCATGTGCCCAGTATTTTGAAAAGATTTAACAAAATTTATTGCAAAAGATTTGGTGCATTTTGGAGCAAAAGAAAATAAATTAGAAAATTTCCTTTTCAAGCCTAAATTCAAAATGAATTTGTAGTTCAAAATTTATTTGGAATTTTGACCTGAGCCTTAAAGGAAAGTTGTTCAGTTTTTAATTCTCTACAACTTTATTTTTTGGCTCACCTCTTGAAAATGCTTCTAAATTTGTCAAACAGTTGCATTTTTGGTTCAGTTTAAATTTCAAAAAAAAAAGAAATGCACAGCGCAAGCGGCAGGCCGCTTTCCCCCACGACCCGCCCGCGTCCGCCCGCGCCCGCTGCGCCGCCGGCCCGTCGTCGTGGCCGACCGTCGTCGCCTTGATCGCCACGCTGCTCGCCGTCGCCGTCGCAAGGCCGCCGCGTGGCCGGCGATACTGGCCGGTGGGACCACGCCCGGCCACTACACCCGGCGCTCCCGATTTGAACGCGCCCGCTCCATTTCGCCTCTACCTCGCTTGCTCACTCTCTTTTCGCCCTCGCGACGCTCGCCAGAAGACCGCGGCAGCTCCGCCCCGCGCCATTGCCGCGGTGAGCTCACGCCCGCCCGCGCCGTTCCTCTGCCACCGCGCGTATGGCGCCCATCCGAGACGCAGCGCACCCACTCGCATTCGCCCGCTCCACCTCGCGACACCGCTTGGCACCGCTGCCGCCCAGCGGTAAGCCGCGAGCGGCGGTAACCGCCGTTGCGCCATGGCGGGCTTCGTCGGACTTCGCGGTCCGCGCGTTCGCGCCCCCTTTGCTCCTCCTTTCTCTTTTACGCGCGCAAGCACCAAAGCCGCCACGCCCGAATCGACCACCCACGCACTCAACGGGGCAATGCGCACCTATCCACCGCCGCACCATAAGCTCGCCGGAGTTCCTCCGCCGCCCGTGTCGCCATGCACGCGATCGAGCACTCCGACCTCCAATCCGCCACCCCTAACTCTGTAGAGCTAGCTTCACCTTTTACCCATTACGGGCGCGCTCCTCAACGGAGCCAACCGGCCTTGGGAGACGGCCACCGCGCTCCACGCCCGAGCCGCCGTGCCGCCATCACCACCACCGTTGAAGCTAGGGTTCACCGCAGCCAGCGCCGAGCACGTCACCATGTGCGCCTCGTTGCAGCGGGGAGCACGCCCGGTGCCACGGGTTGCGCCGATGAGTTTCGTCGCCGGCGAAGCTAAGCGCCGCCCGAGCACCGGCTCCCGCCTCGCCTGGCCAGTGGGGCCATGGACCCGAGGGGCCCGGCCGTCTGTGGCTCTGGTCCACTGGACCGAGTCCATGGACCGCTAGGGTTCCGGTTTTTGATTTAATGTTTTCCGTAAATGCATTTAAATGCTTGTAAAATCATAACTCGGTGCATATGTGATCCAAAATTGATGATTCTTATTTTGCTAGGTTTCTTATGAATAGATCTATCTAAGAAAAATATGATATGTCATTTTTGTGGTACTTTTCTGTATAGTTTTATTTAAATTGCTAAAAGGCTAAAATCTGGTAAAATGCATAGTAAATAAAATATAGCTCAGAAAAAATATGGTTCTTGTTTTGTTAGACTTGTTGTGTGATGTAGTTTCTGGGAAAAATATGTATCATGTAGTTCCTGTGCAAAAATATTGGAATATGATTTAAATTCAATTCTGGGCTGATTCTTGAATGATTTTTAATAAATAAATTATAGGGAGTTGTGACCTGATAATTTTTGATGACTGCTCTTGTGCTAAGAAGTTCTAATTAAAAATATGAAATCTGTTGTTTGATACTTTTCACAGTACAAAGTTATTAAATGTGCAATTATGTCCTGTGGCTTTATCTTTTTGTGTAGGTTGTTGTACTTGATGAATTGTGATGAAAATTTTATCATGGCTCTGTGTTAGCATAATGTAGCTCCTGTGATTTTTGTAGATTTTTCTGGACTGTCTAGATAGAGGTCACAGTTCAAACCTATTGTTTCACATGAAATGATAAGGCTTTGAATTAATTGTTTTAATAGGTTCTATATTTATTTTTGAGCACTTTTAGTTATGTTTGAAGTGTTGGTCCTGTTGTGCAGCACCATAACTGAAGTGTGATACTTAGCTATGAGTAATGTTACTTCTCTTTATTTATGTGTTGTGAGTAGTATGTGTGTGTGCCTATACACACCTCTCTTCTTTTATGCACTTCTCTAAGTGTTTAGGGAAGAGATATGCACCTACTCTGTCAAATAACTTATTAATCATCTTCATTCATAAGCATCGCACCTATGCATTCTTTATGTTTATACCGTGCATCGCATCATACAGGTTCGCAGGAGGACCCCCAACTTTCGGAGATCGAGGAGAGTCACCAGGGGGAGTTCCAACAGGAGGTTCCACCAGAAGAGGACAAGGAAGACCTGCCCGAGTGTCCGAATCACCGCGCAGCTGACTTCGAACAAGGCAAGCACCGGAGCATCTACTTACCTATGCTTTCTAACAGTCTAATTATGCTTTATGATTGTTGCATTAAGTATAGGAGTTGTGTGAAACCGTTGATGCATTATATCCTTGCTTTACCATTGAATTATCCTACCTTGATACACCCTACTAGTCTAGGGCGAGTAAACTGCTTAGCTTGCTTAGACGGTAGAAGTCGGGTGATTTCCTGTCATCCGCAAGTTAGGTGGTTACTTGATTGATGGAAAAGCTTATGTTGATATCATCTGGTTGATGGTTATGGTAGAGAGAATTGGAGACCGGACGGAGTCTTGTGGGGTCGTTGGACCATAGTGATTCCGTCTGTGTCGATTAAGGACCGCATCGTTGATGTACCGCAAGTCATGTTGAACGCATGCCTCACACTTAGCCGGGCCGGATAAGTCGTTCCGACCGCCGAAGCCTAACACTATCCAGGCCGGCTCTCGATCCGTTCGCACCGTATTGGAGATGGATGGGGGACCACGGGGGCGCGAAGAGTAAGTCTCAGGTCCAGCTAGGCTGGCTAATGCAGTCGGGCGGCCCCTGGGTACGGTGGTTCCGCTCGAAACCACGTTTTCTCCCCGGATATGTGCTACGGTGACTGTAGCTCACTTGGCTCGTGAGCGTGGTTTGTGTGAGGAATACCCCCTGAGCTCAGTAGTAATCGATTCGAATCGCCATCGTTCCTGGACAGTGAACACTTGACTTGAGCTGCACCATCGTAGTAATGATTATGGAATGTGGGTAATAATAATGGTGATGATGATGATGAGTTAAGCTAAATGATTATGGTTACTACTTGCTTGCTTAATCATGACTAATATACTATAATGATGCATAGTATAGGTGCTCACCTAGCATAAATAGGAATGGTTAAGCTGAGCTATCACTTTAAATGTTACTACCACTTTTATGCAAAAAGAGTCAAGCTATCCCCTGATAAAGCCTGTCATACTCCTTGGAGTCTTTTATTTTGAGTCAGACGGGTAAGTCTAGCTGAGTACCTTCTTGTACTCAGGGTTTTCCCGCTTGTTGTTTGTGCAGACGGACATACCTTCCACGGGTACTGTGCTACCTGTCTTTTCCTAGTGGACTAGAAGACCTTGGGCAAGGTTAATCTTTAATATTCTCCCCGACCGCTTTTGATGGATAGACTCGGACCGGCATCTGTATTAATCTTTAAAAATGTGTGAGTTGGGTTGAGCTTTGAAACTACTTTGCTTTCGCTACTCGGATTTGAAGAACTTGGTTTGTAATAACTTTATTTCCGCACTCTGATGTTATCGAACGATTTGTGAAATGTTGTAACATGCGAATGGTGACGCTAAACTTGTACGATCTTGGTTGTTGATGTTTGGTTTGAAATCCTTCGAGATTTCCGGACTACCGGGTTTATAACGGCTTAAGTGTGACAATTGCTTATTTAGCGAGTGATTTTTCACTTATGCTTTTATAAATTGGTCGGTTGTGTTACAGTTTATGTTTCAACTAAACACATTGTTGGTAAAAAAAAATTAGTATTAAAAATTATTGCTCATGAAACCACTAGAAATAAAAAAAAAGATAGATCCCAAAATTCTTACAAAAACCTAAAACATTTTGCCATCAAATTGGTAGACTATAATCATTATAAATAATACTTACTGTATCTTAGCAATTAATAAGCTCTAAAATTTTGGAAAAAGAATAAAAATTTAGGTTCATAGTCATCAAAATATACACTGCAACTAAGCCATGTTTCAACTAAATTTATTCTGGAGATAGAAAGAAGGTGCTATGTAAAGCAAAAAAAAACTAATGGATATGGTAAAAAAACATAAAAATCAATAATTAATAGACTACATAACTGAATATATAGCTTACCAAAACAGAATATAGATATAGAGTATCTATTATAGCTATTATTTAACAACATTAGTGAAAAGAGAAAAATTAATATATGTAGTATTTATTAGTTAGTGTCTTCTAATATTCTAACCCCGTGCGGTAGCACGGGTTGATGAACTAGTGATAGTAAATTATATCCACGGTCAGCATGTTTCTTGCTGCTACAAATCAACTCATCTCTTCCTTCTTCCTTTTTTTGAGCAATGAGAAACCTGAGTACACTAGTTTAAAGTGCTAGTAAGGTGATGTACATGCAAATAAACCAAGACACAAGGATTATTCAACCTTCGCTACGTTCCAATGCATCTTTATGCTGTGGGCTGTAGGATCCTCCATCCTTTTTATTTGCGTAAGGCTGCAATTCGATATGGTCAATCTCTTTTATGATCTTTATGAAATATACGTGAAATCATGTTCTCGAAAAGAAAAATCAATTTCTTTCATGATCATCAGATGGCATATTTAGGATTTTATTGGCCCAGAGCGAAATATAAAAACGAGACCTCGAAAAATAAAATAAGTGAAATGAATTTAGGTTCCATTATACGGTGCATATAATTTTGAATAATAAGAACTACAATAGGCATTGCGCAAAGAGTAAAGGACAAATCTTGTTTATCTATATGTTCTTACTTCTCTTGAAGAGCATCATTCGTTTAGTATTCTTCAAAAATAAAATCGCCAATCATATATTTATATTTATATCCTTCTTCTATAAAATGCCATTTTCAAATGCTCTTTGACTTGCCTTAAAGAGCACCATTCATGGGACAAGGAGGCGCTCATCAGCCGTGTTGTCAAGAACACCGATGTCCACATGTGTCACAACTAAAAATCCTTATTCGCTTCTCTTATTAGTTGGACTATTAGCCGTTCCGGGTAGCTCAATATACGGTGTTTCAAGGAGATGGGGAGAGCTTCGCATAAGTAACAGTATATGCATTCTCGCAAATGTAGCTGCGAATAGAGTTGTTCGTCATTGGCAATGAACGTTCATCTCTTGGGGCTTGGCATTGGCCCGTGCCTCTCCACGAGAGGTTCCAAGCCACCCGGGTTACCGACCACCCCCTGGTCGGCGGATGAGACACCGGCCGACCAGGCGGCAAAAGGCAGCCGCGGGCCGCGTTGCACGTCCGCCGGTCCGAGTGTGAGGAGAAGCGCCGCGGCCGAGCCGCGTGAGCGCTGTTGGCTAGACTGGACCGGGACGGCGTGCTCCCCTGCTTGCCTCTGCCTGTGCCTCCGCGCGCGACGTGTCGCGCCGCTGTTGCGAACATGTGACCGAAGAGGCCATCCATTCCAGTTTCAGGGGCCGGCTCTGCCTGCCTGCCTGCGGGCCGCAGGCAGCGACGTGCGCGCGCCGATCTCGGCCTCGGTGCGGCCTGCCCGCGGCCATACGCATGCAATGCAACTGCGGGATGGAGAATAGGATTGCTGTCCCTGTCCGCTCCAGTAGACCGTAACTTCAATCATTCACACCTTTATACGTTCAAACCATTAAAATATATTTTCAACCCACCAATTCACTGGCACCTCATGCTATTGTTTGTATTTAGCAATAAGCAAAAATAAAAAATAAATAGATAGAATAAAAAAACTTATTATTAACTTTATTATTGACAGTCAAACAAAATTAGCCCATTTTAATAGGGTCCAAACCAAACCAGTCCAACAGCCTTTTTAGCCTGTTTCACCCCAAACAAATACAGTCTAAAAGTAAAACCAACCAAAAAACCCGACTTAATCCAAACCATTGTCAGGTTGATTGCGCGACACTGACAGAGTGGCTCACTGTTGCTGGTGAAACTGGCACGGCCGATCGGATCCGGATCTCAGACTCAGTGGCTTGCAGCAGATGCAGCAATGCACGCAAACTGCACTGGTGATGTCACGGCCAGGACGGCGTGGTGGAGAACCCTTTTGGTCTGGGTTTTGGTCTTGGCTGAAAGCCTGAAACCAGCCTCGCCGAACACAGAATCGCTAGCGCCACATCCAGTAGTCCGGCAGTTCCTCACCTGTCCATCAGAATAGGCGTAGTTGTGCGCACAGGTTTGGGGTGTGGCTGCGTCTTTGGATGATACACTTCGCTGCCGTTCACTGTTTAGCCGTCTAGCGGTGTCGAGTGAAGTTTACACTAGTCACAGGTTCACAGCTAAATGGAAGCATTGCATGCAGGGCATCACATGCTGTACTGTACTATCATCGATCACATTCACATATGCTGCCATGCTGGCAACGTTTTGAACATCCCAACGCTGCTCTGGGCCCGACTGAGAAACTGTGACTCTCCTGCCTGGTCACCCTAAGTCCTTGTTTAGATTGGGGATGGAGAGAGATTGAAAAGTCCTGTAGCATTTCGTTTGTATTTGGTAAATATTGTCCAATCGTGGTCTAACTAGGCTCAAAAGATTCGTCTCGTGATTTACAACAAAACTGTGCAATTAGTTATTTTTTATTTATATTTAATGCTCCATACATGCGGCTACAAATTGATGTGATGGAGAGAGAGTGAAAAGTCATGTAGCATTTCGTTTGTATTTGGTAAATATTGTCCAATCGTCGCCCAACTAGGCTCAAAAGATTCGTCTCGTGATTTACAACCAAACTGTGTAATTAGTTATTTTTTTATTTATATTTAATGCTCCATACATGCGGCTACAAATTGATGTGATGGAGAGAGAGTGAAAAGTCATGTAGCATTTCGTTTGTATTTGGTAAATATTGTCCAATCGTCACCCAACTAGGCTCAAAAGATTCGCCTCGTGATTTAGAACAAAACTGTGTAATTAATTATTTTTTATTTATATTTAATGCTCCATACATGCGGCTATAAATTGATGTGATGGAGAGAGAGTGAAAAAACTTGAAATTTGAGGGGTGATCTAAACAAGGCCCAAGTTTGCGTACAGTAGACACTTCCACAGTTCCACCAACAACATCCAGCGGTCCAGGACCAGGCCTGGTCGGGTTCGATACAAAGCAAATCCAGGACTTGTATAGATTCTAGATTTTTTCACTCTCTCTTTATTACATCAAATTTTAACCCGCATGCATGAAGCATTAATACACGTAAAAAAACTAATTATACAGTTTAGTTGTACCCATGAGACGAATCTTTTGAATCTAGTTGGTCTACTATTGAACAAAATTGCCACATACAAACGAAACATGCTACAGTTGTAAAGTTGAAATTTTTCTACTTTTTGCGCAATCTAAACAAGGCCCCATTCCACTCGGGGCATCCTAGATTGGATCCTCATGCCTGGTCGCCGCCAGTCACGTGCATATTCTTCTTCTTCCAAGTGGTTACTGCTTCCACCATTTCAAATTAAATTAAAAGCATTTTTTTGGCTTTCTACATACATACATACATACATACATACATACTCCTTCTGTCCATAAAAAAATATTCTTTGTGAGATGCGTGCCACATGTTTAACTTAATTTATAGAAAACACGTGCAATATTTCTATCTCTAAACAATTTTGTTAAAAATTAGATCCAAAGATCTTTCTAATAATACTAATTATGATACTAATCAATGATATTTATTATTTATTGAAATTGCCCGGCATTTGTTTCTTGGAAAGCGTGGTGACATTTTTTAGGGACAGAGGGAGTACGAATGTCACCACATTTCTCGAGAAACAACCGCCATCAATTTTAATAAATAATAAATATTATCGATTAATATCATAATTAGTATCATCAAAAAGATCTTTGGATCTATTTTTTAACAAAAATTAATTGAGAATATAAATATTATACGTATTTTCTATTAATTAAGTTAAACTTATGACATGCATCTCATGACGATACTTATTTAGGAATAGAGGGAGTACTTCTAATTTTTTCAGAGGCTACAAGAGGTCGTGGGTAAAGTTTCCTCTAACAAGAAATAAAAAAACGCAAGAGAGTTCCTTCTCCGATGCCGTTCACCACCTTGAGCATTGGACGGCCCATATGAAAATATGGCCCGGAATCTGTGCCCGACAAGCGGCTTCAATCCAGTTCCTGGGAGGTGGCGTTCCTCGTGTCGATCGAGTCTGGGAGTTCGCTTGTGTCCTGTCGGCCTGAATTCCTGATGATCCGTTGCAGCTTGAAAACTGACGCAGCGGCAGCGCTATTGACCGCCAACCCCAACGGTTCTTCCAGTTCAGGAGCCATGGATGGCCGCACGCCCGCACTGGCACTGTGGTATTCCGTTAGGGAATTGGACAAGTTTCTTGGCAGCTGGAGCTCGGGCTCTGCAAAGCCTCGGTCCGCAGCGGACAAAATGGATGCAGAAACAGTAGGATAGCCGAACTCGTTTTCACCTTGCTCGCTGGCTCGCATCATGTGAGGGACTTGTAGATTAGGACGAGTCGAGTCAGAGATCCACGAACGAACGCGTGCCTAGTACCACGGCAATCTCGTGAACTCACAAACCAACAAGACCGGCGTCCTCTGGTATCATAGACGCTGCCGATGCCGTGAGCAAGGTAGAAGGCACTCTGTTTCGTGGGACGGGAGGACGTCGGACAAAGGGCGCCGCGCCTATTTTCCAGCGCGCCGGCCAGGGGACAGATGGGATCGCCCTCCCTCTGCTACGGGGTCTGGGCGGCATGCAGCCTGCAGGTTTTCACCGCCGAGGAAGGAACGCAGCAGATGCGAACCGAAGTGCCGCTGCCGCCCACTCGGCACTCCGACAACCCACGCACCGGCACGATAAGCATGCCATCAGAGATGGGCCGATGGCCGAACTGCCACTCCGCCTCCGCGCGGTCGAAGCGAGCCCCTGCATGCGGTGCAGAAGCTCACGCCGAGCTGCCAAGCTGAGCCGTTTGCACGCCATGTCAAGCTACGATGCCACCGCGCACAGAGAATCCGCACAAGCTGCCGCAGCAGCCTGCACTGCAGGCGGGTGAGCCAGCGCCCACGCTTCTTCTGTCTTCTCCCTCCACCCCACCCGACTCCACTCACTGTGCACACACCACTAGGCTCACGCTGTCATCTCCTCCGGCGCCTTTTACGCACGATCCGAGCCGTGCAGGGAGCGGCGGACGGCATGGATCCCTCGTCAAGCTCACCTTTGACCGCGCGGCCATGGAGAGAGAGAGAGAGAGAGAGAGAGAGAGAGCAGACCATGATCGCATTCCCACCGCCCAGCTCGCTGCTGCACACTGCCCCAGCCCCACCCTCCTCTACCTCCGCGCCAATGCGCCTCCCCACCAACATTTAAACGGCCAAACCAGCCCAAAAACCCCAACCCCACAACAGTAACCACACGGGCACAGACACTCTCTAGTCTCTAGCTAAGCTAAACCTCGCCGTGGCAGCAGCAAATGGCGCCGCCGCCGCTCCCCGCCGCCTCCCTCCTGCTCCTCTCCCTCTGCCTCCTCCTCGCCGCGCGCCGCGCGCGCGGCGCGGTTCGCGTGCAACGCCACGGCGCCGCGGGCGTCCACGTGCCAGGCGCTCGTCTCCTACGCGCCGCCCAACGGGACGGCCACGCCCCACGCTCGCCGCCGTGCGCGCGCTCTTCCAGCTCCGCTCCCACCGCGCGCTGCTGGCGGCCAACGGCCTCCCGCTCTCCACGCCGCCCACGGCGCCCGCGCCCGCGCCGCTGCGGGTCCGCCTGCCCTGCCTCTGCTCGGGCGGCGCCGGCGCCACGTTCCAGCGCCCCACGTACCGGGTCCGCGCCGGGGACACGCTCGACGCCGTCGCCAGGGGCGTCTTCGCGGGCCTCGTCACCTCCCAGGACATCGCCGCCGCCAACAACGTCTCCGACCCGAACAGGGTCGCCGTCGGACAGCAGCTCTGGATCCCCGTGCCCTGCAGCTGCGACCCCGTCGCCGGCCAGCCCGTCGTGCACTTCACCTACGTCGTGCCGGCCGGGAGCTCCGTGGCCACCATCGCGCAGGAGTTCAGCACCACGGAGGAGACGATTCTTGCGGTGAACAAGATGACCGACGCCAAGACCCTTCTCGCCGGCCAGGTTCTTGACGTGCCACTCCGAGGTAGGCCAATATACAGACAAAAAAAGCGCCCCCCTTCAATTTTTTACCCTAGCAGCTCGTGTGTTCTTGATCTATTCGACTTGTTTAGGCAGATTCCTTGAGCTCAAAAGAAAGTAGATCCACTTTCAATGAATGTTTTGGAGCTATACTATGTTACTGTTTCTGCTTACACATGGACCGTGAAAAGTTCTGAACCTCTTTGCATTTGCATCTTTGTTGCTGGTAAAAGCTGTGATTAACATATAGTACATGCTTTGCCGTTGGGAAAATGCAAAGTTCTATCTCTTTTTTGCTCCCCCCATTGTACTTTTATTACACGCCTAAAAATGTTCAGAGGTTCTTTTCAGATTGTTTGCCTAAAAAGCTTGCGCTTTTGAGTAGACAAAAAGGATGATTAAAAAAACCCGACAATACTAGTTGTTTCAGTATTTCTGCTCTCCCCTCCGAACTTCTGCTAGTAGTTTGCAAGTAGCTGTGTCCTGAACATTAGCTTCTAAACTGAGGGTTTTTATTCTTGGTGACATACGTGTGGGTTACTATTTGTGTAAATGAAAGTATCTCCAACAGAAGTACTGGTGTTGTATGCTTCAACATTTTTTTTTTTGTTAGTCATAGTTCAGGATGAGGTAAGATGTGTATCAGGCTTTCTGAACGTAGCATTTGGATCTGAGGTTCTGGGCATTGACATTTGTCATATCTCGTATTCATAGAGGTTAGAGGATGTTGAACCCTTCTCTTTGGGATGAAGTTTGGACCACATGGAATTACTACAATACTAGCTGAACTAGATTATTGTTGCAGAAAATTATGATTCAGATCGTATTCTTTGTATAACATCACATCATTGGAAGTTGGTTCATGTCACTCACCTTGTTTGTTTACCATTATCTTTGTCTTGCTAATGCTCTTATTGTGTGGTTAAAATGTACTTCAGCTTACAACCTGTTCATTTATCTTTCTAAATTAACTGAAGTGGCATCAAGATCAAACTAGCCTGTAATGAGCATTACAAATATTAATTGCTTCAGAAAGTGGAATGCCTGACATCATGTGCATAAGATATTTAGCCATTTACTCAGAATTCCATTTCAGAGCTAATGGTTTACATTTGCAGCTTGTGGTTCTGCCATTAGCAATGCAGCCATTGACCGCAACCTTCTTGTGCCAAATGGAAGCTACATCCTCACTGCCAACAACTGTGTCATGTGTGGCTGCAGCTCTAGCACCTGGCAGTGAGTGCTTGCTCTATTAAAACTCGTAAATTCTGAATCACCCTTTATAATTCAAATCTAGCCTCATATGTAATTCTCCATGGGCTTCAGGTTGGACTGCCAGCCAACACAGGGATTGAGCTCGTCGGTCTGCCCCGCCGCGAAGTGTGGAGACATGTTCCTTGGCAACACATCCTCCACCTCATCCTGCGAGAGCACGACATGTTCCTACGCCGGGTACACCAACAGCACATCGTTCGCCATCCTGACCAATGTCACCACCAGCAACGTTTGCAGCGGTGAGTAATGCCCCGGTTCTGTTTGTAAGAGGCAATAGCCATCATGTTGTGTGCCTTGGCTGTTTGGCAGTTGGTAATGCTTGACTAAGTTGCCGTTGGCCCCTTTGTTGTTTTTGTCACTGGCAGCTGGGATGTCACCAGTGGCGCAGCCGGCTCACTCCTCGGCGTTTCTGTTGGAGCGGGCGTGGTTGAGATGGTCGGAGCTGGTTGTCTCTCTTCACGTCATCTTGCTTTGTCTAGGCTATCTGTGGCAAGACTGAACGTTGTTGCCATGCGTGTGTCATTAGATTCTCGCCCTCTGATTCCTAGTTTGATGTTGAGTAATATCTGCAGTGATTGTGCGACTTTCATCTGTAGCTTGTTGGATTTGTAAGTGCAAACGCTAGGGTAACACTTCTGTTTTAGAAGGTAGATCAGGAAACATTTGTACTTCGTCAAACTTTTGCAAAGATACTTTATTCTGTTATCACCGTAGCCTTTTTCCTGTTTTAGATTCTGGAGTATTGTTTGGCTAGAGACACTTGAATGTATGGATTCAGCATCATTTGTTGTAATCTCAGCTCCAACGTCCTGACTGAACAACATACTGTATACAGACAGATACAGAGCAGATACAGGGGCTAATTATTAGTTGCTAAAAATTAACCTTTAGATGATCAGTACAGAAGGGCTAGTATGTGGGTGGGATAAGAGTAAGCCCTTGGCTAATTAGCACAACTAGCTACACAGGGCTAAAATTCTTTATTGCTAGGGATTATACACATCTCCAAAAGTTCCCTAAAACAACCCCCTAAATGGTTTTTTCTTAAAAAGAAGAGAGGAAAAAACAATCATTGAACAGTTTTGCATCTTAATTCTGTATAAATAATCACTTGGGAAATCTCCCCCCTAAGGACTTGTTTAGCTGCACTCAAATACACTTCAATCCATACGGTTTGAAGGGGATTGATGTATATTTTAGTTCAATTTCCACCTCAGTCTCTCCCAAACCATATGGATTGAGGCGTATTTGCATGCATCCAAACAAGGTCTAATAACTCAAATATGTGTGTGCGTTCCACCCTTCCCATCAGGGGCGAACCTAGTAGACTGGAGGCACGTTAGTGACGACCATCAGATTAACTTCATATGAAGATTTTGTCATTCGCTTGTGTGGGGACATCGATGGTGAAAAATAGTTTAGAGTCACTAATAATAATTTTTAGTGGCGGCATATCCCCTCACTTGCATTGGAACTAACTACATGGGGCCCGGGGACCGAACGGTAGTTCGGGTGGTTGAGCTCCGGTGGTGGAGCCAACCGGTCACGAGTTCGAGCCCAGCTCAACCGTGATTTCCTACCTGGGTTTTTCCCCAATAATAACAGTCTCCGCTTGGATCAGTTTCAAGCGTGCCACAATGGTATCTCTGAGTCGGATAAAGATTGAAAAGGTTTGTTTCACACACGGGTGGTGTTGAACAAAATGTCGGGTGAGAGCCAAAAAGCGTGGCTTCAATCGGGTGCCGGACGTTTGAAATATAGCGTGCCGATCAATTTGACCCCCGACAAGGGATAAAGATTGTTAAATACCGAACATGTCGGGTGAGACCAAACGTATATACGACACATTTACATACGGCTATAAGAGCTCATGCGCCAATCATGCACATGATTCATTCGGTTAATATGAAGATAAAACACGTAAAGCATTGATTGCCGATCACACGTGCATGAGAAGACATGTTTGAACAAGTGAAAATTGATTACAAGTTGAAGCATAACCAAGCTCGGCAAACTAGCCGACTCGGGGTCCATGAAGAAGGAACATACAAGCTAGTACGAGCAAACCTAATAAAAACTTGTATCCCCCGCACGACACCCTAGCTCTATTAAGATTTAAACGCACTTGACATGTAAGAACCCAAGAACATGTAACAACCTAGATTGATCTAATTCGGTGTGTAAGCATATGATCTATCTATCATGATGACATGAGAATAAGAACGTTTAAGAACAAATAGATCTATAAAATAAAGAGCCGAAACCAACCAATCTAGATTGGGCAAAAGAGTGTTACAAATAAAATAAAACATGCAACACGTGATAACTTAATGAATCTATCAGATCTTGCCAAATCTAATAGAGCCGATAACTATCTTGCTTCGCTAAGCTATCAAGCGGGACGCCGCCGCACGGCCATCTAGTCGAGATAAACAAAGCATAAGCAAAGACTTCTTGATCGTCAAGCAGACGCCTGCCGCACGGCCATCCAGTCGAGACAAACAAGACTACTTGCATCAATATCTAAATCCACCGCATGATACTAGACATGATAGCAAGGTTGCGGTATTTACGGAGGTCGACGGATCGATGGCTCCTCTCGAAGAACTTCGGCGACACGACAAAGGACTCAAAAACTTGGCACGGGGCCGGTTGTATTGATTTGATTGTGAATATTCTTTACAATGGTCGAGGGTTTATATTTATACCCTGGACATAACATGAATCCTAAGGGATTACGATTACACAATATATTAAAGGTAACTCAAAAGTATGGCGACTCTCAGCTCTAATCCTTTTCGGAGTCCTCGATTATCACGTTCCTTGCCTTCTTTTCGGCTTTCTGCTCGCCACCTTTTACTTCCCGAACGGAGTCACCGCCTCCAAGGATAGCCGACCGCACGAATGCTTGCCGAATCGCCCAGAGTCAGCCGACCGCATGTACACTTGCCGAATTACCTAGAGTTAGCCGACCGCATGTATGCTTGCCGAATTGCCCAGAGTCAGCCGAATGGATGCTTGCCGAATGTTCTTGAACACTTGCCCCTTGCGAGCCTACCACGCACTGGCCCACCTGTCATCCTTTCGGCCTTTACCAAAATCCAGCGTTAACACATGCCCCCTCAATTTCGGGATAAAAGTGATTTTGTTCCGAAATTGACCACAAACTCTTTTCTCATTTAGGTCAACACCGCTCAAACTTTGCCGCCCGCTCGAAACCCGAGTCCCTCGATCCGATTCAAATCTTCTTCAAATCTTCAATGGCGACCCAGGATGCAGTTCCAGAGGTAATTCTTGCTTTCCCTCGTGTGTTCGGCAACTTTCACACCGATCTTTTGCTTCTTTTTGATCCATTTTCTCTGGTTGCGTCATTCTTTAAAGGAATACAAGGATGAGATTTTGATTCCCTATGTGGCGATCCCTGATTCTTATTTTCTTGGCCCGATGGGAGATCCCAATCCGATTGAGTTTGTCGAGAAGGAGACCATGAGGATTCCCTTTAAATCCGGAGCCACACCGCCGAATCAATGGCCGAATACCTTCAAAACTTGGCCGTTTCCCCCAATTACCGGATGGCGAAATTGGTACCGGAGGATGTTGAACAAGAGCAGCGATCCTTTGGGACTCTCAAGACATTCAAAGATTGCTTAGAACTATCCTTGTCGGAGATGCCCCGGAATGACTCCCTTTTGATAGCAGACCCACACACTTCGGTCCGATGTCGCCAATGCTTTCATCTTTGGCCACGGTCCGATGTCCTTTACTTTGGCGGATATCTTTATGATGACCGGCCTTAATGTGACAAAGCGCCAATATATCCTTCCAAATACAAGAGCAAAGAAGAACAGAGAGTAGTCAAATCGGGGAGGTGGATGGACAAAATACATCCAAACCTACATGTCAACCGGTCTTTGTGGTCGACAAAGAGTATAAAGCCTTCATGAATATGTGGCTGTGCAGATTCATCTTTTGTGGTAAGTCCAATGAGCCAACCTTGAATCACATGGTGATGGCTGAGGAATTGGCTGCAGGTACCTTGATCCCCTTGGGCAAGTATCTGTTGGGGGCTGTCTATCACATGATGCGTCAGATTACTGTCCAAATGCGCAATCATGGAGAAATTCATTGTGTGAATGGTCCCTGGTGGTTTGTTCAAATGTGGCTGCAACTATACATGCATCAGATAGTTTCTGTGGACCTTCATGATCTGGGCTTCCCTTCAGTCAATCATGCTGAAGATGGTACGGCAAAAGAGAAGGCCTGTCAAACATATGGGGAAGCAGCATCCTCTATAATCATCGATATGGACATTGGTCATCTCTTCAAGCTGTTTTTCAAGGGGTTTGACAATGTGATTTGGCTTCCCTACAGAGAAAACGAGAACCTGACCATGCCCTTCAAGTTCAGCTATGAAACTGGCTGCTCAGACCCAGTGTCCACAGAGATCTTCAACTCTTTTATCAAGCCTTGTGTTCTGCCAACAGAATTTCATCATGGGAGAATGCTACACCCTACTTATGAATTCTATAACCCAAACATGGTAGCTAGGCAATTAGGGTGTGGTCAGTTGCCCCCAAGGCTATTTTTCTCAAAGACAATAAGGCCCAGGGAGAAAATAGGGGATGAAATAGAGGCCAAGAAAGTTTTTGAGCTTGGATGGGAGTTGCCAGCATATATGCCTTCCCCTCTTGGATTAATAGATGTTGCCCATCCTTTGTTTGCTTCTTGGTGGCAAGAGTGGCGTGCCCATATTTTCAATATACCAGTGCATCCTCTGTGCCAAGATTTGCAAGCTCAGTTTGCTTCTGACAGTGAGGTAATCCCCTTGTACCCATAGTTCCCTTTGCTTATTGGGTTTATTCTCGATTTTAATATTCTGTCATTCACAGGATATTGAGCCTATTCCTCCTTCTCAAGTGGCTCAATACTATCAGGCTGGGCCTATCCCTGCTTTGGGTTTTAATGCCCCCACTTTGGCAGCTTTCATGAAAACCCCTGCAGCTTTGGGTACATCACCTTCAAAAGGAGATAGCAAAAGGAAAGCTACTGCCGAATCAAGCAAGGATGTCTCTGTGCCCAGGAGAACAAGATCCAAGAAAGCCAAACTGTCTCCTAAGGTACATTTTGTTAGTCTCATTCAGACAATAATTTTGTGCTTACTTCCTCTGCCTGCAGCCACAGGTCAAACTTTCAAGGTCGGCCAATGCTTCAACAACCATTGAGATTTCTCCTCAGGCCTCTGCTGGAGATGCAGAAATCCAGGAAGCTACTGGCCATATTGGTAATATTTTTTCAGTTGGTCATCTGGTTTTCCTGTCCTAGATGTATTTAATAGTACTCACATTCTGCTGCTTTGTATCAGATCAACTCTTGGACAGGATGGCTGAAGAACCCTCCCCTCATCATGTTGCTAGCTCATCATCTCTGGGCACTCAGCTAAGTTCTCAACCAAGCCAGGACAGAATTCAAACTGAGGAAGATTCTGTTCAAAAGGTAATGCCTTGCTCTACTGAATTCTTCAGTAAACTTGATCAACCGGCTAACAACTCTTTTTTTTCTAAAGGATGATATCAAACCGACTGTCAGTTACTCTTTCACAGTTGAAGAGTACATCAATGAGGGAGGTGAAGAAGCTACATCTCAGCAGAGGTTATCAGCAGAAAACCAAGCTCGGCTGAAGGAAATAGCTCTCCTGCTGGCCAAGGACATAAACATTTTGGTCCAAGATGCAGATCAGATAAGGGACCTGGTTGAGCTCATTGACCAAGAAATCCCTCCAACTCTCAGGGTTCCCTTAGAATCTGCAACTCATCTTGATGACCATCTTGGTAAGGTCAGGAGGGCAAACAAGAACATGGCCTCCAGAGCTGCTCTGCAAAGTAACAATCTGATGAAGAAGCAACAAGCCAGAGAGCTGCATTCTCAGATTCAAGCTGCTAAACAATCCTTGTCAACCCTGGAGCATGAACTGAAAGCTATGGAGGAGGAAAAGGCCAAACTTGAAGCTCAATTAGCTCAGCTGAATGCAAAAATCCAGTCCCACAAGGATAAAATTGCCAACCTACCGAACTCTATAGATGCAGCCAAAACAAAAATAGCATCTATCATCATCAAAGAGCACCGCCGAGATCAAAACAAAGCTCACCAAGATCCAAAGCTCAAGATGACGACAAGAAGGTGCTAGATGAGGTTAGCCGAATCAGGATTGAAGCCATAGATGCAATTAAACTGTTCCTGGGCGAGTGAAGTGTTGGCTTGTAACACGTTCATATGTAACATACTGCATTTCTGAGCAATTGCATTTCTTGTCATGTTTCGGCCTTTTTCATTCCTGCCTTGATTGATGACATAGCCGAATGCCTTCAGCTTCCCGATTAAGAGAATAGCCGATTCCTTTTGAAACGTCATTTTTTGATTTAGCCGAATCCGGCCCAGTCCGGTAACGGCCCAAAGGGAGTAAACCCTACTTTGTCGCTTGGGATACCCCGAGGTATACGCCACGATCTCCTCTTCGGCTTATAAATAAAGCCCTTCTCCAGCCTTCATCGTCATCCTCAATCATACACCTCCATCGCCGTCTCTTCACCTCTCTGCTCAGATCAACCCAGAAAGCAATCTAGTTTCTAGGGCATCAATGGCGAGCGGCGATGACCGTGGCAAGCGCCCTGCCGAGGGAGAGGCAGAAGGAAGCCGAGCGCCGCGCCGTCAACGCCATGGGTGAGAATCAACTGGTTACCTCCTTGCGGTTGTCTCTCTGTTCATCTTCTCTGAGTTCGATTCATTCTGCTTACTCAGGGCGAGGGTCATCACTGGCCAGTACCACCTTCTTCCCCCAATGGTGGTGACTCAGCCGGGCACCTCGGATCAGCCGGTCCCTGTCTCCGGTTCCTCCAGTTCATCGAGCTCGTCGGAGTCCGACAACTCATACAACGCCAACCCCTGGGGTCCGGCGGAATCAGAGGGAGAAGACCCTCTGTACATTCATGAGGAGGCGCTCCGGTTCCGCAAAGAGAGGGACGAGGCCCGGAACGAGCTGGGCGATGTCTCCAAGCAGTTCGGCATTGCGCAAGCCGAATGGGAGGATCAGCGCAAGCAGCTTTGCGACGCCATCACCGGTTCGGCATCCCTGCACGGATTCCTTCCTTTTCAATCTTCTTCATGTACTGACTCGTCTTCCTTGTCCAGCACTCTCTGCGGAGAATGAGCGTCTGAAGGTCGGCGGCGAACAGGGTGGCCGACAAGGTGAACGCCCAAGGGGAGACTGCCGAGGCACGCCTGGATGCTGTGGATGGCCGTGTTGATCAGGCCGTCATCCAAGGTGTGCACCTTGGTGTGTCTCTCGGTCTGGCGGCGATGACCTCTCGGACCGGCGAGGACTACTCCTTCCAGGCCACTGGATTCGCTGGTGGCCCTCCTCATGAGATTGAGGATATCAACGAGCGTCTGGAGCACTATGAAGATCATGCTGCTGCTCTCGCTGAATCCACCAATCCCCAATCTGTTCTTAATAAGTTATTCCAAGAGTAGTTTGTAATTAGGGACTGACTGTGAATAATGAAATTATTTTCTGGAGATGTGTTTGTTCATGACCCTTGTGTTGAATGCCGAATAGACGCCTTCAGTGTTTCTGAATCAAAACAATTCTGAATGATGTTTCCCGAATGCAGTGACGTCACTTTAGTCGATTAGATCTTAGTCTTGCGTTGCAACCGACGTGACGTATCACTCAGTATTGTCATTCAACGCTTCACTTTTCTCTTCTCCCGATAAACCAACCAGTCAGAACACCGAAATCAATTTCAAACCATTCGGCTAAACACAGATATTTTTTGGACTAAAGGCGATACGAACTGTATCGGCTATGGGATTTTTAAGCTAAAGGCGATGTTCCTTCATCGGCTATATTTGATTTTAAACTCCTTTTATGAACCAACTTCAACACTGGGATAATATTTCTTAAGAAATCTTCCATTGATAGCTCTGGTAAACTCTTCTCCGAATAGAGTTTTCAAAATATATGCATTGCCAGGCACACATCTCACCACCCGAAAAGGTCCTTCCCAATTTGGAGACCACTTGCCGAATGTTCTGTCTTTCGTTCCAATCGGCAATATAGTCTTCCAAACCAAATCACCTTCTCGTGGAATTGCTTTACTCGACTTTCTTATTGTAGTACTTGGCAACGCGTGTATCTTGTTTTTCTCAATATTTTCCAATGCCTTGAGACGAATCAGATGCAAGTCTTCTAACTCATCTATCATCAAATTTGTATAATCTTTCTTTCCCAAATCTTTTTGCAACATAACTCGTCTCGAACCCGATTGCAACTCCCATGGTAAAATAGCATGATGCCCATAGACCAACTCATAGGGAGATGTTTGGGTCGACCCATGACAAGCCATTCGGTAAGCCCATAATGCTTCATTAAGAACCAAATGCCACCTTCTTGGCTTTTCATCAATTTTCTTCGGATGATCTTAATCATAATCTTATTTGATGCTTCTCGCCTCGGCCATTGGCTTGTGCATAATAAGGAGAAGAATTATACAACTTGATTCCCATGTCTTCGGCAAAGTCACAAAACTCCGAAGAAGTAAACCGAGTCCCTTGATCGGTTGTTATAGTTTGAGGGATCCCAAACCTATAAATTATATGCTCTTTAACAAAACCGATCATATTTTCTCGATGTGACCTTCTTCAAAGGAATAGCCTCAACCCACTTGGTAAAATAATCCGTGGCCAAGAGCACAAACTTATGCCCTTTGCTCGAAGGAGGATGAATTTGACCAATTAAATCTATACCCCATCCTCTAAATGGCCAAGGTTTGATTATTGGGTTCATAGCAGATGCTGGAGCTTTTTGAATGTTACCGAATTTTTGACAATCTTGACACCCCTTATAATATTCAAAACAATCTTCTAGCATAGTTGGCCAAAAAAATAACCGGTTCTCCTAATTATCCACTTCATTCGGTAAGCGGATTGATGTGCACCACATAGTCCTTCATGTACTTCATACATCACCTTTTCTGGCCTCTTCTTGATTCAAGCATTTAAGCAATATTCCATCTATAGATTTATAATATAATTGATCATCAAGAAGCACAAACTTAAGGGCTTTGTACCTGAGCTTTCGGGAAACTTTTTCGTGATGGATTCCTTAGGTAATCGGCTATCTCACACCTCCAATCATCAACCACTTGATCGGCATCCGAAGCACCTTTGTCTATAGTGAGAACTTCTTGATTTTCACGATATCCAAAGCGATTTGAGCTAGCTTATTTGCTTCTTCATTGCCCCCCCCCTAGGGATATGATGTAAAGTCACCGTTCGAAAGCTTTTCAAAAGTTCCCGGCATTCTTCATAATACTCCCTTAATATATCATTCTTGCACTCATATTGGCCAATTAATTGGTTAATCACCAGCTCAGAATCTCCAAAGATTTCGACAGCAACAGCTTTTACCTCTATAAGAAGCCGAAGCCCTCTAAGCAATGCTTCATACTCTGCTTGATTATTAGTAACATAAAATTCAATGGGAATAGCATATTCAAAGGTTACTCCCTGTGGAGAAATCAAGAGAATACCAGCACCACCACCTTTGCTACAGGATGAACCATCGAAGAATAAAGCCCAGGGTGCAATGCTTATCATCTCTATAGAAAGATCACGATGTTGTGTAATAAAATCAGCAATAATTTGACCCTTTACCGCTTTTGCCGATTCATATTTTTAAATCAAACTCGATAAAGCAAAAATCCACTTGCCAATCCTTCCATTCAAAATTGGCATCGATAGCATATGCTTTATTACATCAAAACTAGAAACTACCACGCATTCGGCATTTAACAAGTAGTGCCGAAATTTGGTACATGAGTAATACACACACAAGCAAAGTTTTCTCAGAGTCGAATATCTTGTCTCTGGATCCAATAGTTTTCGGCTAAGATAAGCTATTACTCTCTCTTTTCCTTCAAACTCTTGCATGAGGGCCGATCCTATTGTTAGACCATCGGCCGCCACGTACAACTTGAAAGGCTTGTCAAGTTGTGGAGGTACCAGCACTGGTGGCGCCTTCATGTATTCTTTGATTTCATCAAAAGCCTTTTGTTGTACGTCACCCCATATGAACTCTTGATCTTTCTTGAGCTTCAAAAGTGGAGAAAAAGGCAAGACTCTCTCTGATAGATTGGATATAAATCTTCTCACAAAATTAATCTTGCCAAGCAATGATTGTAGCTCCGTGAGATTAGTTGGAGGAACAACTTTATCTATTGCTTCCATACTCTTTTTCCCGACTTCAATCCCTCCTTTATGAACAAGAAATCCTAAAAACTCACCAGCCGAGACTCCGAAAGCACACTTATTTGGATTCATTTTCAAACCATGTCTTCTAGTACACTCCAGAGTCTTCCTCAAATCGGCTAAATGCCCTTCATGGTTTCTAGACTTGACCACCACGTCATCAATATAAATCTCTACGATTTTGCCGATCAACTCATGAAAGATGTAATTCATAGCCCGTTGATAAGTTGCACCGGCATTCTTTAACCCGAATGTCATGACAATCCATTCAAATAAACCAATATGCCTGTGGCATCATCGAAGGTCGTCTTTGAGATATCTTCTATTGCCATGAAGATCTGGTTATAACCAAAGGCATTTCCATCCATGAAGCTAATGACTTCATATCCCAATTGCGTCTACCAAACAAATCGGCAAGCGGCATTGGGTACCCATCCATCGGAGTAGCTTTATTAAGATTTCTAAAGTCTATGCATACCCTCATCTTTCCATTCTTCTTGTATACGGGAACTATATTTGAAATCCACTCGCATACCGCATGGCCGAATGAAATTTGCTTCTAACAATCTTTCAATTTCCTTTTTCACATCGGCCAATACCTCCTCTTTATAAATCTTCCGTGGAGGTTGTTTATAAGGACGATATCTGGACTTAATAGGTAATCGATGTTCAACAATAGAGCGATCTAATCCGGGCATCTCTGTATAATCCCAAGCAAAACAATCTTTAAACTCCTTTCAAAAGGTCTATCAACTGTAATCTATATTCGGATTCAAATTTGCACTAATGTACATCGGCCTTGGCTTAGTATCATCACCAACATCTATTTCTTCTAACTTGTCGGCCGACTTAAAACCATGCCCCAAGTTTTCCTTTGTTGCCATCGATTGGGTTACCCATTAAAAATTACTTGTGAGAGCCAACCGCTTGGATCGGCCGTTGATCCCTGTTGAAGACATTCTCAGGACCTTCTCCCCAAACCTTGCCGGAAAAACAATCAATGCCATCATATTCCCAATAAGCGGGCTCGAAGCCAGCAACACTTACGGAATCATCAGCGTGAACAACTTCAATATCATCTCCAACCCACTGAATAAGAATTTGGTGCATGGTCGAAGGAATGCAACAATTGGCATGTATCCAGTCTCTTCCCAAGAGCAGACTGTATGCCCCCTTGCCATCGATGACAAAGAAGGTAGTGATCAACGTCTTTGACCCAATCATCAATTCAACATGCACGGCTCCTCGAGTGTCAGAAGGATTGCCGGCAAAGTCTCTGAGGACCATGTCAGTTTTCAACAAGTCTTCACTTGTCATCCCAAGCTTCCTGAAGGTAGTATATGGCATGATATTGATAGCAGCCCCACCATCAACAAACATCTTGGTCAGAGGTTTGCCGTTGACATATCCTTTCAGATAAAGTGGCTTCAAATGGCGATATTTGGCTGGCTTGTCAAAAACCGCCTGCTGTGTCAAGATAAGCCGAGCCATCAAATCTTGAAACTCACTTTCATCAAAATCAGAATACACTTCTTCCTGGATATCTTGATTTTCAGGAGCTACAAATTCTGATGGGAGGAAGAAAGCCATACATGCATCACCTGAGGACCCATGCTCATCGGGTTTCTTTTTAGGGCGCCATGTCGGCTTCTCCTCAACATCGGCTTGTTTTAGCTCTTTGTTTCTCAAACGCTGGACTCTTCTCTTTTGGCTCTTTCTCAGTCCTGGAGGGCACCACTGTCCTTTTTGCCAGACGTATTCATGGGGACCTTCCCCTCCGTTGTATCCTTTATAATGAGTCCAACGTTGATCTGCAAACCTCTTTCTTGGCTGATTTTCAAAACTGTTTATTTTTAAGCGCCGATCGTCCTCAGGAAACTGTATTCCAAGTCTTTCATGGACCGGACGGCGGTTGACTCGAGACTGCCTGTACCCGAAATACTGATCACTGCATTCAGGGCAATTGTTTCTAGCAGGCAACTTCAAGCCTTCATTCCAGCAATGTTTAAAGAATGAACACCCCCAATGAGACTGCTCCATCTCTCTTATGTGCTCTTCTTGCTCTCTACGATACACCTCTTCTTCATATCTCCGGCGTTCTTCTATAAACCTTTGCTCTTCATAGTATTCCCGTTCTTGTTGCCTTTGCCATTTGTTCAGCAAAATACGTGATGTTACCCTAGGCTTGGAACTTTCACCTCTTTCGGTTCGGCTATTCTTGAACCAAACTTTTTTTTGCTTCACTCTTCACTTGTGATTTTCTCGATCGGGATCGACAAGATCCGTTCTTCTTTGCTCTGTCGGAGGTTAACACTTTCACCTTGCCTTTACCTTTAGGATCATCTACATAAACCATGTTCATAGAGAAAGAAATCATATTTTGTGGAAAAGGTTGACCATCAACCTTCATTTTACCATCGAACTTCAGATGACCCTCTTGGATAGCCTTTCGAATCCAAACTCGAATACTCGGGTAGTCATTGATGGAGTGAGAATTAGTGTTATGATAGCCACAATACTTTTTGTCTTTCACTCCTTCAGGGCGCAGCATAGGATGTCCATCTAGCAGTTTGATGCGTCCTTCCCTTACTAGCAAATCGAAGAGCTTGTCTGACTTGGAGACATCAAAGTCATAAGTTCCTTTTTGTTGCCTTAACCAAATTGGCTAACTTGAGTAGGCTCTTTGGCCCAAGTCGGTTTAGCTGCAGCTATCTCGTCATCATCATCATATTCAGCCGCTTCTTCCGTAAAAACTTTGATACATTTCACTAGCAACATTCCCCTTTTGGAAGCGGTTATCTCTCTTGAACCCTTGAGCTTGATTACTCATAGCAGCCAGCCGCTGTGAAAGTTGACCAAGGTCATCAAACTCCATGCCGAACAGACTTTTTCTCGACATTCGGCCGCATGCTCGCTATCGCCATCCTGTGCAATCGATCATCCGTAAGTTCAATGAATAGCAAAGGTTCTTGGTTTCTCTAAACCTGCGAAGATACTCCTGCGGTGTTTCATTAGCTCTCTGTCTCAGACTCATGAGGTCGACCAGCTTCTTCTCATTAGTACCGGTGAAGAAATACGCATGGAACTTCTGTTCTAGTTCTGCCCACGTACCAATGGAATGGGCTGGCAATGAGGTAAACCATGTAAAAGCTGGCCCTGTGAGAGACAAAGGGAAATACCGAATCCTCCAAGCTTCATCTGTGGAGGCTTCTCCAAGCTGCATCAAGTACCGACTGATATGCTCCAAGGTGCTAGTATCATCTTGACCAGAAAACTTAGTCAAGTCTGTTGGAGGCTTCACTCTTGGAGGAAGTGCTACTCTATTATACCATTCTAGATAAGGAGACTTGTATGAATAAGACTGATTCTTTGGCTTTAGGCCGAACTGATGTTGCATCATATCAGCCATCCTGTGCATAATAAGATCAACGTCTGAATTCTGAGTTCCACGTGTTTGCCTTCCAGAAGGTATTCCTGATGCACTCTTGTACCCTAGGTTCGGTAAAGCATCCAGAGCGGTATAATCAGTAAACTCCTGATATCCATCTCCATACATATTCCTTTGCAACCTGTTTGAGGCTGGAGATACTTTGAAAGCTGATGGGGGTATGTCTCCCGTTGTACCAAATGTCACCTGGCCATAAGTAGGAGGCTGTTGTCTCTCATGGGGTGCTGTTTCACCTTTATTTGAGCCAGATGCTCCCTCATCTCCAGCAGGCTTTTCTTGGTACTTTGGCGGATTGAAAAGTGTTGGTCCGCGGATTGGGCCTGCATGTTCTTCAAAATACTTATCAGCCGTTGGGCCGAAAGTACTAACCATGATTGCACGAAAGGTGTTCAAGAAAGCTGTGTTATGATTTGTAATAGTCTCTCCTAAAGCTTTGTGAACCAACTCTGACACCTTTTGAGCCTCTTCTTCTTCAGTGTAATCAGATTGATGTGGAAGAAGAACCCTTGGCAACGATTGCTTCTAGAAAACCTTGTTGCTTTTATTCTTAGAGAAGGACATCAAACACTTCTGTTGAAACTGCTCACATGCTTGTTGGACTATTGCCTTCAAAGGGTCTGGCAGTTCATCCAGAGTCACATCCAGAACATGATCGTTGTTGATTTTAGGCATCTTGAACGACGTGGTCCCACCGGGCATGCCAAAAAGTGTGTTGACACAAAACGTGACGCACTGTGCCGCACACACAGCAAGCCAAAAAGCATGGCTTCAATCGGGTGCCCGGACGGTTTGAAAATCTGGAAGCGTGCCAGTCAATTTGACCTGAAAACTGACAAGGGATAAATATTGTTAAATACAAAATCAGAACATGTCGGGTGAGACCAGACAGTTCCGTATATACGGCCCTGAAGCCACTTACGACGACATACAACTATAAGAGTTGTCTGCCAATCATGCACGTGATTCATTCGGTTAATATGAAGATAAAACACGTAAAGCATTGATTGCCGATCACACGTGCATGAGAAGACATGTTTGAACAAGTGAAAGTTGATTACAAGTTGAAGCATAACCAAGCTCGGCAAACTAGCCGACTCGGGGTCCATGAAGAAGGAACATACAAGCTAGTACGAGCAAACCTAATAAAAACTTGTATCCGCCGCACGACACCCAGCTCTATTAAGATTTAAACGCACTTGACATGTAAGAACCCGCAACATGTAACAACCTAGATTGATCTAATTCGGCTGTGTAAGCATATGATCTATCTATCACGATGACATGAGAATAAGAACGTTTAAGAACAAATAGATCTATAAAATAAAGAGTCGAAACCAACCAATCTAGATTGGGCAAAAGAGTGTTACAAATAAAATAAAACATGCAACACGTGATAACTTAATGAATCTATCAGATCTTGCCAAATCTAATAGAGCCGATAACTATCTTGCTTCGCTAAGCTATCAAGCGGACGCCTGCCGCACGGCCATCTAGTCGAGATAAACAAAGCATAAGCAAAGACTTCTTGATCGTCAAGCGGCCGCTGCCGCCACGGCCATCCGGTCGAGACAAACAAGACTACTTGCATCAATATCTAAATCCACCGCATGATACTAGACATGATAGCAAGGTTGCCGGTATTTTACGGAGGTCGACGGATCGATGGCTCCTCTCGAAGAACTCGACGACACGACAAAGGACTCGAAAACTTGGCACGGGGCCGGTTGTATTGATTTGATTGTGAATCTTCTTTACAATGGTCGAGGGTTTATATTTATACCCTGGACATAATATGAATCCTAAGGGATTACGATTACACAATATATTAAAGGTAACTCAAAAGTATGGCGACTATCAGCTCTAATCCTTTTCGGAGTCCTCGATTATCACGTTCCTTGCCTTCTTTTCGGCTTTCTGCTTGCCACCTTTTACTTCCCGAACGGAGTCACCGCCTCCAAGGATAGCCGATCGCACGAATGCTTGCCGAATCACCCAGAGTCAGCCGACCGCATGTACACTTGCCGAATTACCCAGAGTTAGCCGACCGCATGTATGCTTGCCGAATTGCCCAGAGTCAGCCGAATGGATGCTTGCCGAATGTTCTTGAACACTTGCCCCTTGCGAGCCTACCACGCATTGGCCCACTTGTCATCCTTTCGGCCTTTACCAAAATCCAGCGTTAACAGGTGGTGTGAGTTGTGTGTGTGTGTGTGTGTGTTGAGTGGGCATGCGTGTGTATGAACAGATACTACGGTTGTACCCAGATGAGAGGCGTAAAAAAAAACTACATGGAGCCCCTGCTTGCTGTCCATCCAAGCCCTCCCCGTGTTTTTTTCCGTCCTCTGCCTTGTTTTCTCCCTTTCTGGTTTCCAAGTTTTAGGATCCTATAATAACTATATAAAATAGAAAACTGTTGGGAAAAGACAAAAATACAGAGATCTCAATTCTTTTACCAATAATTTTTAGTGGCTTCAAAGAAGCTTTTTTAGAGTTACTTCCACAGTCCCAAAACAAATGGACATCTCATACTTCGAGGTGTCAAACAACATCAAGTATGACCAAATTTATATAAAAATAGTATTAACATTTGAATCTCTAAACAAAATTACTATGAAAATGTACAATACGGTTAATCTAGTGATAGTTATTTTGATATTATAAATTGTAGTATTTTTCATATAGATTTAACTTAAATTTATTTAACTCTTCGAAGTGCAAGATGTACACTTATTTTTAGACATAAAGAGTACCTAATTTTTAACTCCGGCTAATAATAATTAGCACTTGTTGGTTCGAGAAGTTTGTACACGCGGACGGGCCGTGGAAATTGCATTGGCTGATCTGATGGTGGTGGATGGGGTACTGTTGTGGGAACAGTTTTGTACAGGGATCTGAGTCTAGGGCGATGGTATATGATCATAAGAGTATAGGTTAGATTGGTCAATCAAAACAGGCCCATATTGTCATTCATGGTCCAACAAGGTGATACGAGGCCCATAAGCCAGCAGGCTGCAGAGTCCAACCCCGGACGCCTAGCTTTGTACCTTTGATGTTTCTGAAGCCCCAACGACCACCTTCCGTAAAATAAACCGGCAAATTTCAAAATCAATAAAATTACTGCAGACATCTCATGCAGATACTTATACAACTGAAAGAACAATATTGTTGAATCCTGAAATAAACCTAGAGAGTACTTAAACCTAATTGAACAAGTTTCACAAAAGAAAAAAAACTAACTGAGTTGCACTCATGCGCCTCAAGATCTTAGATTGTTTTTAACCATTGATTCTTTGTTGATGATCTGATACAGATTGGGATATTAATCAAGTGATGTACAGCTTTAATACACACGCATATGTGCATTGGACAATAAATCAATAACGAGATATAGGTAGTATAGTAATAAATAGTGGTTAACGGCTTCGTAGCTGATCATCAACCTACTAATGCACCAATTTTTCTTTGCTACAGCCACACACAATAAACGTCCCCTGGTAAGAAGGCCCCCCTTCATCCACCCACGAAATTGTACCCAGAAAACCAACACAATTAAAATGGGACGGCCAGATTTAATTTCATACATTCTCTCTCATTACTCATTCACATCGGACGAATCAGATCAAAAGTGTCGCATATCCTCCCCTCCTCCTCCTCCTCCTCCTCCTGTTTTAGCCTCCCACGAGCACGCGCGCAGAACGAGGAAGCAAATCACGCGATCTTCACCGCCGCCTCCCGTGCCTAATCCACGCCCCCGGTTTTGCGCGGCCTGTGATCGTCCGCACCATGGGGTGACGGCTGGTCCTCGCTGGATGGCGGCGGACCGGCGGTGAGGCCCGTGGATCCGAGGGCAACGATTAGGCGGCTAAAAAGAGCGGGTCAGGCAGAGGCAGGCCCCCGCCGCATTCTTGAGGCGGGCGAGGCCGCTGCCGCTCCTCGACGAATGGCGCGAAGGAGTTGTGCCGGGTTCCGCCACCGGGCGCGCGGGGCATACAGTGCACATGTGGGGCCATGACGAAGAAGAGCACGATGAAGCGACGAGCCAAGTTTAATAATGCGTCTTTGTGTTGACTCCCTGGGATCTGGGAGGCAGCGGTAGCAGACGATTATGTCCCTGCTTATTTTGTTGGTTTGTTTGGGATGGTACAGGTGGGTAGAGGTTTTGTTTAGTAGGGTGATTTGTGCACTAAGCTTGCATTGCTGACTCTATAATGTACAGCTGATTGAATAGCTAAAGCTCATATCAGATTGTTCATGCAGCTTGTAGGAGCATGGAAATCCCTCACCTGGGATCAAAAGAGAAAGCTATTAATCTCATTGTTCCGCTCATTGTTTCACAGAATCAGTTTGACTACTCACATGCCAGTAAGTACTTTTATTCATTTTGAAAGTCCTCAGTGGTAATTGCCTAAAACAAAATGTTGCCAGTTTTTAGTACAAGAATGTATCATGGACCAAATTAATGTCGGATAAATAATTTTTTACTGTCGTTGTCCGTTGAAATTCTTGTTTGATTAGTACTACAGCTGGATGAACCAAGGAGCTTTGAGATTCCGAGACCTTATTGGCAGAGCATCACCTGATACATGGCTAGCTCACTCATCAAGGCATGGTAAGGGACACTGTATTAGGATTGGTCCTCTGGTCTTTGTATGAACAGCTGTTGGCTGTGCTATAGGTGGTTCTTTCCACAATGCGCACAAAGCAACAAAGATGTTTTTTTTTTGGCTTTCAGCAAAATTTGTGTTTCGTTGCTACTTTCCTTTTAATACTTTCCTTTTAATATCTGATTGTGATATCAGCTGATTTGGAGGGCAGAGGAGTATATGGCTCAAAATGAGTCTGACAATAGAAAATCAATTTCAATAAGCATAGTTCATTTTCCTTTTTAAGTGTAGGCATAATTGAAAATTATTTTGTAGGATTTTTGTAACTTCTTTATAGTAGAGATGTATCATTACAATGTGCTGTCATTATATAGCATTGGTTTAGTCACTATGTCCATCTCCCTTGAATCTTTTTTTGTCTCCGAATGGGGCCACTCTACTTGGTGGTTATAGGAATATTTTGCTTGTCTAATTTGCCTTATCCTAAATATCACCGTAGCGTTAACACGGGCAATATACTAGTAGTAGATAGTGGGTGCTATAATAGACACTAAACTACAATAACGGAATATTAAAAATAGTATTTCGATACTAACATCAATTTTAATTATTTATTACATTTAGTAATATAGAATCACATAGGAGCATATACTCGATGAGATATAAAGAAGACATATGAAGACAAATTGTCATTTATATCAGTTGACTTTACCATTAATCACTGGATCATCATTTATGATGGTTCAAATGACTATCTTAATATTCTTATTATTATCAGAACAATCCATATACACAAATATCGTCACTCGAATCGTACACACATGGTATCGGTCTAACACAACTTAGGGCCAGGCTCTGCTCTGGCTGGAAGCCTGAACTGAGCCCAAGACGCGCGGCGCGGCCGCGTGGCGTGCCGCCCCCCACGCCCACCCGGCACCCGCCCATGCCTTTGCTCCGGCCTCACTGGTGCTATGGCCGCGCCGCGCGCGCGCGCTCAGGCCGAGGCAGCTAGCCCAGGCCAAAACCCCGGGCGCGGGCGGAGCCCCCACCGAAAAACCGCCGCCTCTCCGCCTCCACCTTCCCGTGCTCTCCCCGCCTCGTCATCGTAGAAGCCGACCAAAAAACGGCAGCGACGCGCGCGCTGTCTCTTCTCTTCGCAACACCACCCCGCCACCCCATCGCTCTGGCGGGCTTATCCGACGCCGCGGTCACTCGAGAGACCCGATGGATTTCGCCGCCAGCGCTGGGGTGGCCCCGCGCCTGCGCCTGCGCCCGCTACCCGCCGGCCCCGTCCCCGTCCGCAGCCGCCGGGTCAGGGTGGGCGGCGGAGCGATCGGCATCGGCTGGGCCTGCCGCCGCGCGACCGCGCCGGGGCTCTCGCTGCCTCCCGCCGCCACGAGACGGGCGGTCTCCGCGGCGGGAGGAGGCCACCTGCTTCACGGGCGCGTCGCCGTCGTCGTTCGCTCAACCGGCGACGGCGGCGGCCGTGTGGGTGTGGGGTTCCGCGGCGAGGACGCCGAGGGTGATCCATCATCCCCGGCGCGCGCGTCTCCGTCGGATGGCGCGACTCCTGCGCGGTGAGTCCTTGACCATGTCGATTCTACAGCAGGCCTGTTAATTTGTGTTTCGCCTCTAGCGCGGTGGCTCTTGGATTGACACACCTGATTTATTATTATTATTTTTGGTGCGTGTTGATTGCGTCCTCACCCCTCAGCAATTCAGTTCGGGATCATCCTGGAGGAATTAGGAAGGAGCTCATGAATCTGGCCGTACCGGCCATAGTTGGGCAAGCAATCGACCCTGTTGCGCAGTTACTGGAAACCGCATATGTTGGCCGCTTAGGTAAAAATTTCCCTTCCGCTGTTCTCTTCAGTCGTGTCATTCATTTATTCATTTCACAATACTATGCTTCAGTTTAGTGATTAGTATATGCTGAACAAAAAATTGTTGTGGTTTGTCTGACCTCTGGCAGGTCCTGTGGAGCTGGCTTCAGCTGCCGTTGGTATGTCAGTATTCAACATTATATCAAAGCTCTTCAACATACCCCTCCTAAGTATTACGACATCATTTGTGGCTGAAGAAGTGTCAAAGCATGACTCTTCACAGTCTGCTTCTGGTACAGATGATTACTGAATCCTATGCACTTAAAAATCATGCCTCATTTTAGAATTCGCAAGCTAACTTTCTGTGCTGATAACACTAGGAAATATATCTGGCAAGATTGGGGAAAGGAAGAGGCTTCCTTCCATTTCTTCTGCTTTACTCTTGGCAGCTGCAATTGGTGTCATTGAAGCCTTGGCTTTGATTTTGGGGTCTGGAATACTCCTCAACATTATGGGTGTCCCACATGTATGTTCAAATCTCATATCTTTGTATTAATGCCCGTATGCTACAAAAATGGGCATTCAGAAGAAGTAATAATTAAGTTTGACACCTTTGGTCCCTGTGCTAGATGCACTTACTAGTTATCACTTATCTGGAACCATTTTTGTAGCAAAAGAATATAAATATAGAATCCTTGTTTGGAAATTAACATGCAAGATAACTGCATTTCATTGCATTAAGAAGAAGAATTTGATTACGTTTATGCTTGTGGTTAAAGTAAAAACAACCACTGCCACTGCCTATGAATATCTAGCCTCTACTGGTTTCCAGGCCTCCAGGGACATGAAACCCTTGGCATCAGCTGTGCAATGATAAAATGATTAATAATTGGATAAGTTTTATTATTTATTTTAACTTTTCAACCTAATTACAGGTAGTACCCAGAAATAATTGTCTTTAACTCCTCTGATGTCACTCATTTCCCTGTGGCTCTAGAAAATAGTGGTTTGGTCAGAAAATTCATTGCGTCAAATACCACACTTCATGTCACTAGAGCCTTGATTCAACCTTCATTATTTTCTTTGGCAGGCATCACCTATGCACAATCCAGCAAAGCTATTTCTTTCTGTAAGAGCACTTGGTGCTCCTGCTGTCGTTGTTTCATTGGCTATCCAAGGTGTGTTTCGTGGACTGAAAGATACAAAAACACCTCTACTTTACAGTGGTAAGTCATGACACCTCGTAAATTCAGTGTTTGTATCTTCTAGGTTGTTTCATTGTCACTTAGCTCACATGGATCCTAGATGTCAATGATGACCTGAATCATAAGGAATGCATTTCCCTTTTGAGAGCCACATACAATCTATGATTTACTTGATTCAGAAATGGCTTGAGTTGCTTCAGAAAGCTTATGCAATCTAAAAATTCTGTGGAATGCCGACAGAGTGCTGTTTGTCTTAATCTACCAGCGTATTGTGCATAGTTGCTGAATTTGAAATATGTCTTCAGGTTTGGGTAACATCTCAGCTGTGGTTCTGCTTCCTTTTTTCGTGTATTCCCTGAACCTTGGATTAACTGGAGCTGCACTAGCAACTATTGCTTCACAGTATGTCTGGTATTGCATTCAATTATAAGTTCATTGACATTCACACAAATCTCATGAACTATATTTCATATTATGTCTGACTTATCATTTATAATACTTTTAATGATTCTCTTATCTTGAATTATTTAGATATGTTGGTATGTTTCTACTTCTTTGGTCTTTAAGCAAGAGAGCAGTTCTATTACCACCAAAAATCAAAGACCTAGAGTTTGTTGGGTACATAAAATCTGGTGAGTTGTAAATTGTTGCTTGCAATATGTTTGAAGTTATCACGCTCAAATCATTCCTTTCATTCACATATATGCCACAGTTCTTGCGCATCTTGGTTCATTGATAGTTTGGCATTTAGATGTGCAGAGTAGTTAGCGGCTTATTAGGCTCATTAATTTTTTTTTGGACGCAATGGCAGGAGCTCTGCCTTTCAATAAGAAGGGAGTTAATTACAGGAGTGTTAAAATGGCACATGACAGGCTCCCTCAGCCTGCCAGAACAAAGGAGCATAGAGGGCCCAAGAGCCAAAATAAGCCAAAAATACAATGCCTTTACAAAACCCGAGCAGAAGCTCTCCTTCTCAACACTAAATCTCCTTCTTAGGCTCATCCATACATTCACTAAAATGGCTTCAAACTCGTCAACATTTATTTGCAGTTCAAATATTGTGGGTTACATGAATAGCTTACTCTACTAATATAGTTTCCCCATGCATACAATCATGAGCTCTTTTGAAACTTCTATAGGTGGCATGCTGTTAGGGAGAACCCTTTCAGTTCTGATAACAATGACTCTTGGGACTGCAATGGCTGCTCGGCAAGGCACAGTAGCTATGGCTGCTCATCAAATATGTCTGCAAGTTTGGCTGGCAGTATCATTACTTTCGGATGCATTGGCTGTTTCTGCTCAGGTGCATCTCTTATTACTTATATATTTTGGTTAACACTGCCTATTTCAAAATTATTTCTCAATGCAGTATGTGTTTCCCCGAACTTGAGCAATCTATCTTTCGCAATGGTAACTACAACCTGATCTATGGAACTTAAAGTTCTGCGTTAACAATGCAAGTGTTTAGGCATGTGTATGCAGTGGCTCGGACTTAAAAGTGCCATAAAAGATTATTTTTAGCTTGGCCTTTATTTAAAGCTTGTGATGGTCGAATTGTCTCCTTGCCTGCATCGTTTCCTGATCTTATGTGCGATATACATACCTCTTGAACAGGGACCGCGTGCTCAGAATTTTTTTTGTTATGTACTTGATTTCAGGCACTGATTGCAAGTTCATCTGCTAAACTTGACTACGAAAAAGTCAAGGAGGTCACGTTCTATGTTTTAAAGGTTGCAGCCTTAACTAAGTTATTTCACTGCTAATTTGTATAAGATTATAGTATAAATAACAGTTGATCATGTTTTATTTGCCAGGCAGGAGTATTTGTTGGTATCACTTTAGCACTTCTTCTGTTTGTCTCTTTTGGTAGACTTGCAGAAGTATTCTCCAAAGATCCCATGGTTATTCAAATTGTGAGGGGTGGTGTGTTGGTATGTATCTTTTTTATGATACTATCTGGTCCCTGTCAACACTCTCTTTGCTCACTGCCACTTTTTGTGTGTGTGTGTGTTTGAAGTTTGTCAGTGCTAGCCAGCCTATCAATGCCCTCGCTTTTATATTTGATGGACTCCATTTTGGTGTCTCAGACTTCTCATACTCAGCTTCCTCCATGGTATGCACATAAAGTAACTTATGCTATTCTGATCATGCAACTACTACTGCATTTTCTGTTTGCAGTGTTTCCTTTCCTTTCTGCAGTGATTTATTAATATCCCTTGGATCCTCAGATGGTAGTTGGGGCAATATCCTCTTTGTTTTTGCTGTATGCTCCGCAATTTTTTGGCCTTCCTGGTGTTTGGGCTGGCCTGGCTCTTTTCATGAGTTTGCGTATGACTGCTGGATTTATGAGGTAACAATTGTCTCATTGACTTTTTGATACATGTTTTGGATATCATCGGTAGGAAATACCCAAACATGAACTGTTTAAATCTATAAACATGCATTTGTAATCATTCTAAGAATACTATTTTCATAGATTCACTGCCTTCTGTGCGTCCTGCATGATGCAATGTAGATATTGGGTCCATCATGGCCAGTAGGAGATATCAGATGCTTTGCTACAAAATTTGCATTTGTCAATTGTGATGTGTGTGCTCATTAATTTACAGATTGGGATGGAGAGCAGGGCCTTGGTGGTTTTTGCACGAGAAAAAACCCAAATACAAGTTAGTGAAAAGTGCAGCATTTGTTTAATGCTTATCATCGATTCATGTAATAATAGTCAATTTCTTGCGATACCAGATGGCCGCATGGTTGCTGACATATATGTGCTCAACTGTTATATACTTGTATGCAGGTTGCAATCAAGAATATGTTGATCTCTGGAGCTCATTAACCAAGTAGCAAGATTAGGATGGAGAAGAGAAGTTATGAAAGCCACAATGCAGTGTCGAAACATATTTACTTTTGTGTTGAGTTGTTGACTCTTGTGTATGTTTGAGAGTAAAGGTACATCAGACAAAGTTCACTTGTAGGTGTCACATAGGCGACGACTGTTCTCTCTCTATCTTCTCCGTGCCTGAGTTCAAAACTGTAGATAGAATGTTGCAGAATTATTTAGACAGATCTGAGGTTTTGTAGTTGAAACATCAGATAGATTTTGCTTGCAATTGCAAGCGTTGCATAGCGAATGATAGCTCATCATCTGTACTCCTGCCCGAAGTTATTGCTATATGCCGAATATTGTATTATTGTTTTCTCGTAGTCGTAGTGATAGTAGCAATAAACATGTACTATTTACTGTTTTCTCATGGACCGACAAATATGCAACTATCTTCAGAAAAGCATGCGTAATTGCGAGGGTTTTATTTAGACAAATAATTTGTAAAAAACAAATTTTAATAAAAAATTAAAAACTATCGAGAAAAGCTGCCCAAAACCTAGCGCGGAGGAGCCGCCCCGGGAAAATGCAAGGCGAGTTCCACGCAGGCTTCTTTCCTGGAAGGAATAGCCGGGACATTCACGGGGATTTGAGCTTCCAAATGAGGCCCAAAAGGCCCAGCAAACTGCTTACTAACCCTCTGACCAGGATCGGACGGCCAGGGTGCCGCTTCTGCTGATCCAACGGCGCTACCGGGCTCGCTCGCCACTTTATAGGCCGCTCCCACCGCCGAACCCTAGTTTCTGTTTGGATTGGACTTCCACGGCGCCTCGCCCACTCGCTCAAGCCGCTTCACGCCGCCGCCGCCGTCGCTCGCCTCTTCATCCGCCGCGAGGATGGTACGTTGATCGCCCTTAGTTGTGTCAGTTCCGGTAGGGGTTGGTTGTGCGGGGTTTGACTTGGGGTTTTTTGTGCTTGTGCTCTGTGCGCAGCCGTTCAAGAGATTTGTGGAGATCGGGCGCGTGGCCTTGGTGAACTACGGCAAGGACTATGGCCGCCTCGTCGTCATCGTCGATGTGGTCGACCAGAACAGGGTAAGTACTTCGCTCCCCTAAATGCGTGTCGTTCTGTTTGCTGTGGTGATGTCTATCTAGTGCTTGCCGTTCTGTTCGCTGTTGTGATGCGGATCTAGAACTTGTTGGGAATGCTTTTGTGCCACTGGTAATAATTGGTCGCTGTCTGCTGCTCTTCGTGAGAACTGGAAAAACGTTATGTGGCTGTATTTGGTAGCACCTGATGCAATTTGTTTGAATTCGCCAAGTAGTGTGGCCTCAAGCGGTTAACCGTACCTACTCTCCTCAAAATGGAGGAGCTAGTGCCTTAGCATTTGGCAATGCTGGGAGGCTAAGGACTGCTTGGCAAACTTGTTCCCTGAATGAACCAAGGACCAATTCCCTTGTTTAGAATCCTTTCAAGGTGCAACAAATGTTCAATATTTAATATAACAATATATATTTGTGGCGCCTTCATTGTTTGTCTTGCTGTAATTGATTTGGTTAAGGATTCGAGCCCTCGTTGCCTTAATGCATTCTTTGAACCAGGCACTTGTGGACGCCCCTGATATGGTCAGGTGCCAGATGAACTTCAAGCGTCTCTCACTTACTGACATCAAGATTGACATCAAACGTGTCCCCAAGAAGACTACCCTGATCAAGGCGATGGAGGAAGCTGGTAATGCAGAAGCTTATGCCGTGGACTTCAGCATTGTTGTGCTTTACCCATCTTCTGGATTCTAGATGATTGTCTGGAAGAGAATTGTGGCACTTAATCAGTCTCTTGTTATTCTTTTGCAGACGTGAAGACCAAGTGGGAGAACAGTTCATGGGGCAAGAAACTGATTGTCCAGAAGAGGAGAGCAGCGCTCAATGATTTTGACAGGTTCAAGGTCATGCTGGCTAAGATCAAGGTCAGGAACCTCCCTGTCAAATGTCTAATTCCTGTTGGCACTGTCTATTGCTTGCTCACACTTTTTTTTCTTTATCTTTATTATATATAAACAGAGGGGTGGTGCTATCAGGCAAGAGCTTGCCAAGCTGAAGAAGGCGCCCACAGCTTAGTCTCTTTTGGTGGATGGCATGTTAGAGTTTTTGGTTCCGAGTTGGATCAGCAATTCGATTGAGTGTTGTCAAAGCCAGAATTAGTAATATGTTTCCTGTGAACCCTTTTCAAACTTTATCAAGCATGGGTGTGGTCTGGATATTTTGTCGTGAATGTCATGGAATATCTAAGGTAGCCTGCGACAAATGTGTGATCCTTACCATTTCTGTTTGTTTGTTGCCAGTGTTTTTAGGTAACCAGGATATTGGCATAATTTATTTTGTGATCCTGCCTAAGCTGGCATTTCTTTTCACTGCCTGCATGCCTATGTGGTCATTGAATGGAAAATTGCTCTAGTAGTTCTCAAAGTGTTTTCTACCTCATCCATGCCGTCCAGTGATCCAATCTGGCGATGAAATCGCTGCATAATCTTGCAATGTATTGCACTTGTGGCAGACTGCTACATTTCGCTGGATGAGCAATTTGTGTAATCGTTTGAGTAAGTTTTCCCGTGAATACAAGCAATTCCTCTCAAACAGAGATTGAGTGCGCTGAATTTATTTGACACGCACTCACTGATTGCAAGTTCGTTTGCTAAACTGGACCAAGAAAAAGTGGTGGTCGCGTACTATCTACGTTGGATACACCTATTGGAAATGAACTAGGGAATGATTGATCCAAAGGAGACTTAAAGGTTGCAGCCTTAGCTAATTTATTTGCTTCTGATTTGTATATAAAAATCTTGATCTCTGGAGCTGATTAAACAAATGGAGAAGAGAAGTTATGAAAGGCGCACTTCAATGTCTAAGCATATTTAACTTAAAATTTTGTTGACTCTCGTGTATGTTTCTACCGTTAGGTAGTTTGGAGCTTAAAATTCCAGAGTAAAGGTACATCTGACGAAGTTTACTTGTAGGTGTCACATAGGCAAAGGCAATTTCTTTCACTATCTCTATCTCTCCCTGCTTGAATTCAAAACTGATAGAATGTTGCAGAATTGTTTAGATAGGTCTGATCGGTTCCAACCTTACAGTTAAAAAAACATCAGACAGATTTACTACTTGTAGGTTTCACGTAGCTGATGATAGTTCATTATCTCTTCTCCTGCCTGAAGTTACTATTGTACATTATACGTAGTACTCCTTTCTCGTAGTGATAGTAACGATAAACATATTTGTTTTTTTTTTCTCCTGCCTGCTTTTTACAGCCATGGAGCCATGGAGGTAGCAACTCTGGCACCTCTTCCTATGAGTATGCACTTACAAGTATGCAACTTTATTCAGCAAAGCCCTGCATAATCTGCAGGTCCATATGGCTGGAACCATTCAGTCAGGAATCCTTTCTTCCTTTTAGGGTTGCATCCCATATCTTGGCACAACAGATCATTTAACCAGATGTTAGTGGTGCTTATGCAGGACCTGCGAAAATACTTCCCGTTGTATAGATTCTTGTACTCTGCCCATTCTGCTACACTCTTCTCCATACATCTTATGCTTGGCAATTGGAAGCCACCTGCCAGAAAATGAGCTACCCAATTGCTCATCCTCTCTGAGGCATATATGTTTGTAAGGCTCTCAGAGTAACCAATTATAGCCAACTGAGGAATCCGGGGATGGATGCATTCTCTGTATTGTATTCAATTAAATAAAATGAGATTACTGAAACCAACATACTTGACTTTAACAAGTAAACTGTAAACTTTGAAAGAAATATTTTCACTGACTTCAAATGTGCATTAAAATTTTGTACAACGTGTACCTGTATAGAGGAGCTGCTGTATCCGGTGATCCTGCTACTATGTTTCTGCACCAATTTGCTGTGAAGATGTCCCTAAGCTTCTGATCTCCTCTGAATCCTGTTGCCAGAATTACAATATCACTTTTTATGCTTTCATTTCTGTCTTGCAGGATGATTCCATCACTAGAAAAGTTGAATGCCTTAGATTTCTTGAGAATAATGCTGCCTTTGTCGACCCTATCATAGAAACCTTCTGGCAGCATTGCAATCAAGCATGAAGACATAGCAAAGGAGAAGCTGTAGTCAGGGACCATCCCATGCTTTTGTAAAGGAATGCTCCACTTGTAGTATGTTTCAATTACTTTAGAGATCGCCCATCTCTGAAACAAACAGGTAAATTTTAAGCTATCTAGATTCTACAGCTTATTATCTGAGTGTGCTCTTTATTTGAAGATGTGATGTTATAATTACCAAGGGAGAGAGTGCAGTGGCCAACATATAACGTAAGAAACCTTCACCAGGTTTATGAACTAGAAGCTGTGAGATGCGATTCAGATAGAAGTAACTGAGGTCAACTCCCCATATGCTGGACTTGTGGACCAGCCAGTGCTTTGTTCTATATATGATGGTGCATGGCTGTGCGGCACCTGCATTGGAATTTGAAACCGAACTGTTAACCATACTCTCTAGAATAATTTCCTCTAGTTAGATTAGAGAGGTTCTAGTTCTGGACTTACCATTCACCTTGGCAACCTCTGCGGCGATGTCGAATGCTGATTTACCAGACCCAATTATCGTCACGTGCTTCCCCTTGACAAACTGATCAACATCATCCATGTAAGAATAGTCCAAGGAGTGCAATATCTTCCCCTTGAACAACTCAGGCCCATTCATTGGAAATTCTGGGATATTTGGGGTACCACTATGTCTTCCAATGCACAGGATGAGAAAATCCACCATAAAAACCTGTAACAATAGAGTGCACAATAAAGAGTTGCAGTTTGGAAGATAAAAAATGTGGTACTAGTGTTTCTGTATAGGGAAAAAAATTCTATGCGACGGGTGTCGCACAAAATGTGCTGTGCGACGTGTTACTGCATGTGGGTCCTATCCCTGACTGCTCGGCTCAAACACGGGTCTGCGCCTCTTCGGCATGCTGCAGGTGGGACACGCTTGTAACACGGAGAGACGTCGCACGAAGCGTTTTATGCGACTGTGTCGCATATAATTATAGTGTATTTCATTTCCATTGCTTCTTTCCATATACATCGATCTAGATTGATACAAAGGATGGAAACAACTACAATCTTTTCTTTCAAAAAAAACAACAATCTGAACTCTCTTTGAAACAGATGATCTGACTCTGAGGAGAGTCCACATACCTCAGTGCTACCGACTTTCAAGTCCTGAACTGTGAGGCGCCATCCTCCATCCTTCACCGCTCCGAACGCCGTCCCATTGCCAGACCACTGCTCCCAGCTCATGATCTCTTCCTCACTTGCACCGAGGTACTCAACACCAAGCACCTGGCAGTTGAACCTGATGTGCTTGAGGAGGTCAAATGCACACGCATACGACCTTATGTACTCCATGACCCTGCGGTGGCTTGGGTACGTCTCCCTCACGCTCTCCGGCCACGCCAAGTCTGAGAACCGGAACGCCGTCGTCGGTGCCTGGAGCCTCGTCGACTCCAAGGTGTGCGCCCACACTCCGCCGATGCTTTCATCAGCCTCGAACACCACCGGACTGAAACCCTTGTCGAGCGCGTGCTTGCAGGCTGCTAGGCCGCTCACGCCTGCACCCACAATTCCCACTCGCTTGCTGTCCATCCCTTGCTCTCTGCTTCCGATCGAGTTCTTGGGAGGGAGGGAGGGGAGGGAGGAAGAAGTGAGGTGGAGGCTGATGTTTTTTTACACAGGTTTGAGGTTTCACGTTTGATTCTTTGGATAAGTTAGATTTTTTGAGATGTTGGATATTTTCAGATGGGACCAATGGCCACCAACCACCACTTGCCGCATTCTTTGGTTGCACCCTGGGTTAATCCCGCCAGCCCCTGAACTAGTAGTGTCCTGTTGTTTTTGCTGTGTTATTTAGTAGGAATTTATCTGATGGGTGGCTACTTGTTGTGTTCTTGGTCCCTTTCAAGTTTAAATATCTAAATCTGCACGGCATCTAATCTGTACTATTCTATCTTTTTATAGAAAAGGCACAGGTGGCATTGTCAGCATTGGGCTTGGTGGTGAACATCAACCAGCTTGATATCCGACATGATCACTGCAGTCATTTGGATCAATACCATTTTCTATTGGTAATAACGCCCTATTTTAGTTGTTGGGAGTGATTACGATTGGTTGAAAGAAACGTTTCTGTTTCGGTTCATACCATAGCCATCAATTTTGATGCTAACCCAGGCTGATTTACACATCAATTTTGAGCTCGTGCAATTGAAATCCAATTAAAAACAAAATTCCACATCCGATCTAAACTCATACAAGATGATACCCAATCCAAACTCATCAAGTCGTTTTATATCCAAGTTGATCCAACAATCTCAAAACTTTTCGTATTTAAATCTCCAACAACACTTACGTTCATCTTACAAAATTTTGAACTCGCGAAGTTGTCTGAAAATTGTTGTAGGTGGCGCTCCGATAAAAGCTCCGTTCTCATTGGATATCCGCGTAGTCAACGGCGCCGTAAGGCTGGAACCACTCGGCGAGGAAGCCCTTCTTCCTCCTGGGATCGCAGCCCATGTCGCGGCACAGCTGGTCGTTGTACCAGATGTTGACGGCGCCGAGGCAGGAGGACCCGCGGGAGCTCTCCCCGCTGCTCCGCCTCATGTACGCGCCCCACTCCGCCACGCTCCGCTCCATGCGCGCCACGCTCGGCAGCCGGAACGCGCCGTCCAGGAACCGCGCCACCCACTTGGCCATCATCTCGATGGAGTAGATGTTGGTCAGGCTCTCCGAGTACCCGACCACCGCCATCTGCGGGATCCGAGGGTGCACGCACTCCCTGTAGAGAGGGGCTACGCCGGCGGTGTCCGACGACCCGGCGACGATCGCCTTGACCCTGGGCGACACGAACATGTCCCTGAGCTTCTGGTCGCCGCGGAAGCCGGTGGCGAGTACCACCACGTCGTCGGCGGGGACGACGACGGCCGCGGCGGCGGCGGCGGCCTCGGCCAGCACCAGGCCGTCCTCGCAGAAGGCGAACGACCGCGACCGCCTGATGACGACGCTGCCGTCCCTCACCTTGTCGTAGAACGCCTCCGGCAGCATGCCGATCTTGCACGAGGAGATGCAGCCGGCGAAGCCGAACCCCGGCTCCATGCCGTACTCCCGCATCGGTATCGCCTTCTTGTAGTACGCCCCCGTCAGCTTCGATATCAGCCACGCCTGCAGTTACAGATCACATCAGCGTCGTTGAGGGCCACCAGTTTACAGATCAGATCAAATGACTCCCCAGATTTCTTCTTTCTGACGATGTTGCTTCGCTTACCAAGGGTGTCAGCAATGCGGCGAGGAGCGTGGACGCCACGCCGGCTCCGGGCTTGGCGACCATCAGCTCGGCGAACCTGTTCATGTAGAGGTAGCCGAGGTTGAGTTTGCCCCAGACGGTGACGTCGTGCAGCAGCCACCGCGGGGTTCTGCAGATCATCGTGCACGGCCGCTCCACGCCTGTATGTCCAGCAACAACCAATTAAGCATGCATGCGTCTGTGACCGATCGAGCAAAACTAGTTCGTCGGTCAGATCGTCAGGAAACTCCGACTGACTGACCATTGGCGTCGGCGCACTCGGCCGCGATGTCGAACGCGGACTTGCCGGAGCCGACGACGGCGACGCGCTTGCCCTTGACCAGCGCGGCGGCGTCCGCGTCGTCCATGTGGGACAAGTCCATGGGTGGAGCACCCGCCCGCGGAACGCGTCGGGCCCGCGGCCGGGCGGGAACGCCGGGATGTTGGGCACGCCGCTGAACCTCCCGACGCACAGGATCAGGAAATCGAAGTCGTACACCTGCGTGATGTCGGAATCGCCGTCGCCGTGCCGCACGGTGAGGCGCCACACGCCCGCGCCGTCGCCGCCGAACGCCTCGCCGTTGCCCGCCCACTGCTGCGGCTCAGCCTCAGCCACGGCGTCGTCGTCCCCGCCGACGTACTCCGCGGCCACGACCTGGCTCCGGAACCTGACGCATTCGTGGACGCCGAAGCGGCGCGCGTAGGCGTCGAGGTACTCGACGACCTGGTCGTGGCGCGGGTACGTGTCGGCGCCCTCCGGCCACGGGAAGTCGGAGAAGCGGTACCCGGCGGCGGGCGACTGCAGCCGCGTGGACGCGAGTGTGCGCGTCCACTGCCCGCCCACGGACGCGCCCGCCTCGAAGACCACCGGACGGAAGCCCCTCGCCAGGAGGTGCTTGCACGCGGCGAGCCCGCTCGTGCCGGCGCCCACGACGGCCACCCGCCTCGCCGCCTTGTGGTCCATCGGCGCCACCGCCCACCGCTATCTGCTGCTGGTCCAGCCGACCAGCCGCCACTTGGAACCGGGCGGCCGTGTATGCAAAATCTCGAGTTCTCGACGGCGGGCATTTTTGCGTTTATATAAAAAAGAAAAGTATTGGCGATTTGGCGCGTTCGCCTATATGGGCTGGCAATAAAGAAAACGTAGGCCCGTTGCTTCCCCGCTGGGCCTATATGGGCTGGCTGATATCCTGCTGGAGGAATGGTCTCACTCCCCTCCGTCACTCTCGGTCTCTCCCCCTCTCGTGTGCTCGTGGCTTCGTGGCGGCGCCGCCCTCCTCGTCGGGCTCTTCCCGGCCGACGAGCATCCACCTGGTACGCCCGCCCTTATCCTCCCTTTCCGCTGTGCGAAACCTTTATCTCAAACCCTAATGTAAGTTATCTGTATCCGGATCTGATGTCAGTTGGTCCTATCACGTGACCCGCTTATTACATGTTTATACGCACTGAATTCATTTTTTTTTCAAAAAAAAAGTAAAAAAAGAAATCGAGAGTACGTGTTTGCTTGATAGCTATGAAATTCCTCTTCCCAAAGGAGCCGTCAGTATGCGTCTCCGGTGTAATGTTGTTGTCATGTTGTGTTTTCATATCTTACTGCTTGGGGGCTTTATCCTCTCTACTCTCATAAAAATGTTCAAGAAAACAACATGACCAAAGTCGCACAACTCTATTCTGCAAGTACGTAATGCTGCATCAGATTGTGGCTGGAACCTGCACAACCAAGCATAAAACAGAAAAGTGAAAAACCTAAATGTTACAATTGACTTAGCAAGTTGACTCGCCTTCAGACTCTTCATGCTTGTTGGTAACTAATACCCTTATGACTAAATGCTACTGATGACTATATAATTCGACCCAGATTCCGGGCTGCTTTGTGGGAGAGGCACCATGCCTGCTGGTGACAGCCCACACTCAATTTCTGAGAAAAAGGCAGCACTGAGGGAGTCACCAAAACAGCCCAACAATGTTGTTAATCAGCAACCCACAACTTCTTTTCCTAAAGACAAAGTTGCTGCTACAGTTGGCATAAGGCGACCACAACCTTATGGTCCCTTGAGTCCGACCAACCATCACACACTGGGCAATCCAGGGGCAAATGGCCATCTTGTGTATGTGCGAAGGAGGCCTGAAGCTGATCAAAGCAAAGGGGGCGCTTCTGTCCGTGGAGAAAGTGCCAGTTCTACAAGCTTGAAGAAAGCTGGTACAGGCAGCTTGCAGTCACAAGAACTGATTCTTAAGCATCAAAACAGTACATCTCACACCCAGTGTGCTCCACGATCTGCATCTCCAGCTGCAGCTGCAGCTACACCTTCCCCTGCTTTGCAATCTGCAGTTTTGCCTGCTCACCATCCATTTGGGAAGCATTCTCCAGGAAAGGTTGCTGCTCAGCCAGCTAATGACTTGACTACTAGCCTGCCACCTAGCAATGTGGTGTCCTCTACTGCAGTGCTTCAAAACTCTGTAGCTGCTAACTTAGCACCTAGCAGTGTTTCGGCTGCTAACACAGCATCTCATAGTGCTATATCTGCTGCTAATTTAGCATCTAGCAGCGCTTCAGTTACCAATGCAGCTAGTGATGCTATATCTGCTACTACTTTAGCACCTAATCAAGCTCATCCACCAAGATCAAGCAATCAAGATCGGAGTGAAAGATTTCTTCGTCTGCAGGCGTTCTTGAGACATAATGAGCAATTGGACCAGGAAGAATACATACACAGTAAGCAACTATTTCATCTTAGTTCAATGCAATTTACTACAATCAGGCCAAGCAAATCTTTTGTGTTCTCTGAATTGTACTTTACACAACTGCTATATTAATCTTATAAAAAATTTGTTTCCTTTGGCTGAACTGTAGAGCTTCGGTCTTTGTCATCCGTTGGACTAAGTAAGCATGCCTTTGAGCTGGAGAAACGGGCAGCCAATCTATTGATCGAGGAAGGTAATACTTTTGGCGTGACTTTTGCATCTCTAAAGTTTTATTTCAGTATTATTACCTTTGCTCTAGTATTGGCAATTGTGCCTGACAATTACTTCCTTGCACTTCAGGGAAGGAATTGCAGAAGATGAAAGTTCTGAATGTACTAGGCAAACTTATCACCCCATCACTTCCAAATCAGCCCCCTTCTGTCATGTTCACAGCCCATCGATGAAAAGAGTGGCAGATTTGGTTGCGATGCTCCATAACAGGTTTTCAGTGTGGTTTGTTGTGAACTATTGTGGCCTGATTGACCAGAATGCGGTGGCATGGTCTTCATTGTTGTGTTATTGCCTATATATCCAACTGGATGAGTTAGATTAGAATTAACTGACATGACATCATGTTATAAGCATTATTATGGTGCATCTTTGACCTATTTGTTGGAAACCTGATGCAACACTGAACTGTAAGGTTTGTGCAGCTTCTTCTCTGGCCATCATTCTACTTGTGCGATTGTGAACCTAAAGTCTAACTAAGGTAGCTCAGAAGTCAGAAGGCTATTTGTCGGACCAACCGCTGCAGTCCCTATTGTACAGGGAAACATTTATAGAACTGCTATAAGTTAAGGAATGGCGAGGCAATCTCTGTTCAGATAGATGATGTGCTGCATTGATGCAGACAGTACCTGTATACTAGTATTTTTTTTATGGATGCTGCATCATGGGAATTCCGCTGAAAATGTCAATTCTATAAGATCGAAGCAAGCCAAGTACATAACTTTTGAGTGCTAGTGTTCGTTCACCACGATACCAGTTGATGTAATGCACATCCCCCGGTCTTTAACACTGTAGCTGATGGTCTGGCAGCCCTTGGGGCTGGCTTGGGTATGGGTGCTGATCTAGTGTTGGACAGTATTCCAATTTGTATGCGTGAACTAGTTGCCAACGATTCGGCAACAAGTTATAAGTAATGGAAAGGCTTTCCATGTCAAAAAAAAAAAAAAAAAAAAAAAAGGTTCGTAGTGTTTGTGGTTACTAGTGCAGCACGTGATGCATCAGGTACTTCAACTCTTCTATCTTTGCTCTGAATGCAGTTACACAGTTCACTCCATATAGACTGGATCTCACTGGCTGTGGCCGTATCTTCTATCATCTGCCGGCATTCTTGAGAAATAGTGAAACGACATGCTGCCTCTTTTGGATTTTATAATGCTCTGATTTTGATTCTCGAGTAACAAAGAAAGGCTTATTGCGATTGTGACCATACATTTAGCTAGAGAAGCAGGCAGCCAATATATTGATTGAGGAAGGTAAACCTTCAATCTGATTTTGTCAGCTTTGAACTTCTAGTCCATAACCACAGTTTTGCTATAGTCGCACCTATCAATGTTCTTGAATGACCAGATCTTTTATGAAGGCATGAGCTTTTGGTTGGACAATTACTTCTATTATTATGCACTTCAGGATAGGAGCCGCAGAATATGCAAGTTCTGAATGTACTGGGCAAGCTTTCGCCCAGTGACCCTACATGATCTCCAAATTCACCACCATTCAGTGTAGTGTCTTTCCCACCTGAATGTTGGGACATGCTGATGATTGTTGGTGTGTTGTCTGCGAGAACATTCCTCTATATATAATGAGTCTATCTGGATGATTCGCACTAGATTGGCCGACATGTCCTCATGGTGTAAGCATTGTCATGAATGGTGCTTCTTCGATGCTGTTTGTGGCGCTGCTGAGCCAGGGAAATCTTGATGTGACAATGAACTCTAATATGGCTGCTTAGCGCGGTTTCTTCTGTCCCCACCATATTATTCATAATCCATGCAATTTGTGAGCTCAAAAGTCTAATCAAAGGAGGAAAGAAAAGTGTGTTGGACCAACAAACACTGCCGGAAATGTTTATGCAACTGCTTGAAATTAAGAACTGTTGCTCCGCAAGATGACGTGTTGCATTGATAGACAGTACCATTATATTATAGTGGATACTGCATCTTGTTTAGTTTCACAGGGACATCAAGTACCAAATGAGAATGAGATCAGTGGCAATTTGACGATTTCAGCCGAGATGCTTCATTATTGATGCTTACGACTGACCATGTCGACAAAATTTACAAAGGTTATCACCAAAATAAATTCTGGCTCCCTGGTAAGTAGCAGACGATATATATGCTTGAACCAGCTGAGATTTGCAAGGCAAAAAATAGGGGCACCAACGTGGTATAGAATATAGATAGATCTGTGAAACACAGTTTTTATTTACTCTCTTTTTTTTTTTTTGTATCTTCCACCAGCACCACTTTTCTTTTTTTGCGGGGTTCCATCAGTACCTCTTGTTTTAGATGAACAACTTGACCAATGATATTGATGCAATCAGGTACTGTCGAGAGTGACATTCATGTAATAAAGCCAAAAAAAAAAGAAGTTACGTCTGTAGGTTACACTGTAATCAAAAAAAAAAAAAAAAGGACAGCATGAAAATCATGAGCTAATACACTACAGTTTGCATGACCCGTTGAAAAATATATTTTTGTTGTTTGTCGAAGGAAATAGTTTGCATGACGCGCTCTAGTAGACTTTTGGGCAGTTCTGACCTGATTCTCTCATCTCCCACTTGCTGTTGAGAGCGCTGCGGTTCCTCGGCATTATTTTTGGCTAGATACTTCAGTTAGTCTATGCAGCTTCCTCATAGTAGCATTTCACAACATCGGTCATTTTTCAAGAGAGGTGAAGAGAGAAAGAGGAAGGCGAAGGAACACTTAGTAACGACATCAGTAAGGAGAGGAAACCGAGCCTGCAAGCACTCCATTGGCCCGGCAAACGTCAGGGATGCTGCCAATTTTCAGAGGCCGTTGCTTTCAGAGCTCCATCATTCATGCATTCGTGCTCGTGCTTCGGGTGACCTTACCTTGCGTGGATGCTGCTCGTGGTGCACATAGCAAAGACGGAGTTATATTCGTCTCTATATGAATGATGGATCCATCTTCCTTGACTTGGAATATCCAAGTTCCCATGGTTCGATGCGGTTCAGTACAGCCTCGAGATTTCGATTTCAGATTAATTGTCAGATTCCGAGTGTCATCCATGATTACGTCCTACACTGTTGCATGTCTCAATAATTAATGCGAGACCCTCAGACAGATCGGCCATTTCTTTGCCAAGTTCCCTGTCAAAATTGCCTACCCGGGGTGCACCCTCCTGAGTCACCGACTCCTGGCATATTATTCTTTGTTTTTTTTTAGATTTTAGAAAAAAAATGCTCACTGTTGTTGTTGTAGTACAAGGTTATCAGCTGACTGCCATATAGGAAAATACTACTACAAAAAAATATCAAGGAGAGGGATGTTGCCCTCTTTGACAAATCATATATGAACATGCAAAAGATGCAGAGTGACAGAGAGCAAACATTTCACGCAACTGTTTACTGCTAGTAGAAAACAGCACCCTCTGATATAGATTTGCATGTTCCCCATGCCGAACTGGATCCCATGGTGGTGATGAGTGACGACTCCTCGTGGGCCCCAAAAATTAGGTGGCCCTTTCTTAATTAAAAAAAAATAGGTGGCCCTCGAGCTGGGACCCACTCGCAAGAGAATTTAACAACCAAACGGTATCTGATTGGCAGGAATTAACAAGATCTCCCCAGCTAGTGGAGAGGGGTGCTGATGGCATATTGGGATGCCACTAAAGAACACACAGGCTTTTGGTCAAACAATGTGCAAGTAGCAAATATATGTATTTGCAATGGGCTCTGTGGCAGTGACCCAACCAATGTAAGAAAAGGGAAAGAGAGCAGAGAAAAGTGGCCACTCCATTTGTTCTATTTTCTGGATGATGTCAAGGTATGTACCCCTCACGGATGAGCATACTTGGTGCCTTGCACTTTATTATTGATGTCACTCTCCAACTAGTGTCTTCTACTCTTCATCGAATCAAGCCAAGCAATGTGCACCTCTCTCTCTCCCTCGCCCTCTTTCTCTACGCATGCAGCCGCAAAACAAGTACAGCTTAAACAACCATATGGTGTCCTGTCACTAGAAAACAGCTAGCTGATAAGAAACACCACATGTAAAACCGTAAAAGACTGCTTCCATGCTAGATTAAACCAGAATGACAGCAGGTACAAACTAAACTGTAGCCTGTAAACTACGTAACCTTGATGTGCAGTTCACCATATCATGCATTTGCCTGAAAACAGTGTTAGAATACCAGACGGAAATAAAAATGTTAAAAGTTAATATAAAAAGAGGCAGGCGACCTGTACTGTTCTGAAAGAGGCATCAAGATTCCTGTACATGTCACGGAATAATGAATCAAAATACTATTTTATCGCGTAATCGCGTTCCTCCCTGATCAGAGCGCAGAAACACGTTCACATGGGAGGAATCAAGCAAAATACGGTTAGTACAAATAGTAAGTAACGTCTTGAAAATATTTAAAGCAGTTCCTAAACTGGAACAGCCTTGGGAATAAAAAATTATTGCTATGATTAACCTTTCAAATTGAACTTTGCATGGTATCCAGATCACATGTATGTCCACCCAAACCACAATTATGTTGCTAGTTTATTGATCTATGATCACAAGAGCCTTGGAATAACTCGTACTTTTTCACCTCCCCGAGTAAAGAACTGCAGAAAATAAATGGAAGTAAAGATCAAAGGCGATTAAATTAGAAGACTAGCCAATCCCAAATAGACAAGTATCTGACCGTACACATGTAGCCTTAGACCATCCGCAGTGGAGCCTGTAAAATAATCCGGCACAGCACATAGCGAAACAAAATCGCTGCACCGCGACCCTGAAAAAGGTATGCTAAAGCACCGGATGACCATGCGAACCCCAAACTCAGCGCAGTACTAGCACCATACGCTACCCATGCACAGACGTGGGGCCCGCTGCGGGTGCTGCTGTACAGACCGTCAGTTGAAGGGAGAGTGCTTGCGGAGCCTCCAAATGTGGGGCCCACTAATTCTACCAACTAAAAAAATGCTATAACTCACAAACCAAAAAACTAAATAAAATTTTGATTGCACCATTAAATTTGTTTCAATAAATTCTTTATAATAAGATGTCACATGGATATATTTAGATAAAGTGACAAGTGGGCCCCATAGTGGATAGAGGATGGTATAGAGAATTGATGAGTGCGGAAGAATTGAGTATAGAGTAAAGAATCTTGATGACCAGGACAGAATATTCCTTTTAAAGGATGGATATAGAGGATGAAGAGTGCGGATAGCCTTACGAGATGCAATCCTCGAAGCATGCACAAATCATATTTAATTAAGCAAGTGCTTCTATATGATTTCTAGGAATATTGTTGAGCTCATAAAGCGTGTACCATTAAAATATATTTGGTGCTAGATAGCCCCACAGCTTATAGTTGTACCGTGATCCAGTATGAAGTGATATCATTTTGCCTCTTCTTTTTACCAAAAATGTCTAAAACATTTTTACATAAGCATTTGGAGAAGTGGTTCCTTTTAGATTGGACATGATTAGAAACAAACAAGATGATAGCATAATTACAAATGCATCCATTCATTTGTTTTAATCAAAGTAAAGGAAAATGTAATCGTTAATAGAGACGAGAATGATACCATATAAGTTGAGATGATCAGATAAACTTTTTTCTGTTATGAATTTTTCTGTTAGATTGAACCATGTATTTGATGGCAAGGTAGTGGGGACATTTTAAATACTAAAACTCCAACCTTTTCTGAAACAGTTTTGTCCCGTAATCTGTGGTTTGCCTTTCTTTGAGTAGAGAGGACAAATTTTTGTTGTCCCTACACCAATATAGTATGCTAGAATCTCCAATCAATACACCACCGCTGATCCCCTCTATGTGGTCACCACTGAGGTTAGGCCTGTTGCTTGCATTTCAGTGGTCATGCTTGTGGCCCCCGGAATCAGAATTGACAAGTGAATGTGTGGGCTATTCAACGATAGTCAATTCCCAAAATCTACCACAGCATGAATAGACAGTTTATACGTGAAAAACAGCCGTCCCCAGTTCATCCTGTCTGCAAACCACCATTTTTCTCAAAAACCACCCGTGGTATTGTGAAAGAGAGGATTTCTTACCAAGTGATCCTTCTGAAGCTGCATAATCACCCTTGCAAGTTGACTTTATTTATGGAAGTGGGTATGGTTGGATTCCTGCGTGGTGGAGCTGGGCCCTCAGTGAGAGGGAAAGATTCTAACAAATAAAGAAAAACAAAATTGCCATGGTGGCCCCACAGCCTTTGTTGTTACGACAACAACAGAAAAAAAGAAGGGCAAAACCAAGCGAAGCCAGGCCAAGCAAATAAATTTCTTGTTCTCCTTTCCGTCTCACAGCGGCAGGCGGCAGCAGGATCCACTGGATGCTCGGGTGAAGCACCGAGCCTTTTCCGGCGGTGAGTTGAGCTGAGCTTCGAGCTACCTGGTGGAGGCTAGTACCTTGCTAATCCACAGGAGGAAGAGAGGAGAACGGGAGCCCTTTTTGATGACAAGAAGGGAGGCGCCAGGCGTGTGAATAACAGTGAGCTGCTTGCTACCTCTCTAGCAATCTCTTTCGCTGCTTGCTTTCCATTGAAAATGATGTGTTCTTGCCTACCTCTCACACCCTGCACAAAGATCTCCCAAGGATTCTCATGTCCCCATGGTTTCCTAGCCCAAGATGTGCATGGAGCCTTGCTTCTTGATCTCCAGCAGAAAGAAGTGAAGCACTGTGGCCTTGCATGCCCAAGTGGTGTTGTTATAGTTACCAAGATCATAGCTGTGAGGCGGCTGGTGATTACCACTGATACAGTGCGTTCGTGATGAACTGTGCAAGCAGGTTCTGAAGAGAGAGAGAGAGAGTTACCTGCATGGAAGAGGGAGGAGGAGACCCGCAGCTTCCGAGCATCTCCGTGGGACGCACCACGTCCGAAGGCGCGGGGGCCGTCGACTTGGATCTCCTTGAGCAGCTACTGTCCGGCGACAACGGCTGGCTCGAGGTGGTCTCGCGCTCGCCCAACTCGGTAGCGTTTACTCCATCCTCGGCCTTCTTCTCGGCTGACGCGACAGCCACCACAGTGACGACGTCGGCGGCGGCGGCGGCGCCGGCCGCGAACGCCAGCTGGTGGATTCAGACGGCCGGCGCAGGTCCCTCCTCCGTGCGGGAGCGCTTCAGCCAGGCCCTGTCCTACATCCGGGACACGCAGAGCGACGGCGACGTCCTCGTGCAGCTCTGGGTGCCGGTCAACAGCGATGACGGGAAGCTGGTGCTCACCACCAGCGGGCAGCCGTTCACGCTCGACCACCGCTCCGACAGCCTCATCCGGTTCAGGGAGGTGTCCACCAAGTACCAGTTCTCGGCCGACGTTCAATCCGGGGACTCGCCGGGGCTGCCAGGGAGGGTCTTCATCGGCAGGCTCCCCGAGTGGTCGCCGGACATCAGGTACTTCACCACCTACGAGTATCCCAGGGTAAGAGATGCCAAGTACCTCGATGTCCACGGCACCATGGGGCTGCCAGTGTTCGAGAAAGGATGCTACAATTGCCTGGGCGTCATCGAGCTCATCATGACAAGGCAGAAGCTCAACTTCACCTCTGAGCTCAACACCATCTGCAGTGCTCTCCAGGTATCATCAGACCTCAATCTCAATGCCCCCTGAAAGTTCAGAGTAGTATATCGCAAGTTTGTTAGGTTAGGAGATCAAATCACCAGCTTAGTGCAGGAAACGAAAAACAGCAGTTTGGCCACTGATGTCATCTTGGAGTAATTGCATGACAATGATTACTGTAGAAAATCAATAGTCTTTCCAGGTCTGGCCTTTCCTAATGATGACAAGGGTCTTTGCAGGCAGTTGATCTCAGAAGTACAGAAGTTTCGACCATTCCACGCATAAAGGTGAGCAGAATTATACACTCATTGTGTCACAGCTTTGAATTTGGGCAAATATCTCATTCTTCCAAAAATAAGAATCTCAGGACATCTATATTCCGACTTAATGTAGGCATGATATGGAAATCTACTTAAAATTGCATGTTTGTGAAGAAAAAAACTTGCACGTTTCAATTTACCTACCCTAGCTCAAATATAAAGCAAGTGTATAAGATATTGAGACATGAAACAGCGATGCTTATATCTTCCTCACTCGTGACTTCATGACCACTCTTCTTGATTATCCACCAGTTCAGCACTGCTTCCTACAAAGATGCTTTACCAGAGATACTGGAGGTCCTGAGAGCAGCCTGCCTGACCCACAAGCTGCCATTAGCTCAGACATGGGTCTCATGTGCTCAACAAGGGAAACGAGGCAGCCGACATTCCGATGAGAACTACAGGTACTGCATTTCCACCATTGACGAAGCATGCTTTGTGAACGAACCCGAGATGCGGGGCTTCCATGAGGCCTGCTCCGAACACCACCTGCTGCGTGGGGAGGGGGTGGCAGGGAAGGCCTTCACAACAAACCAGCCATGCTTCTTGCCGGACATTGGATCCTCAACTAAATTGGAATACCCCTTGTCTCATCACGCTAAGATCTTCAAGTTAAAAGGTGCAGTGGCAATCCGACTGCGGTGCACACGCACTGGGGCAGCAGACTTCGTGCTGGAATTCTTTCTGCCAACAGAATGTGAAGCACTGGAGGAGCAGAAGGCAGTGCTGGACTCCTTGTCAGGCACCATGCAAAGTGTTTGCCAGACCCTACGTGTGATCACAGATAGAGAGATGGAAGACGAAGCGGTGCTGGAAATGAACGAGCTAAACTCTTTTACTCCTCATGGGAAGGAAAAAGTTGAGTTGTCCTTTGGAGGCAATTCAGCAGATCGTAGAGGAGAGGCCTCTTGGACAAGTCTGGCAGGAACTTCACAGCAAGAATCCGAGTTAGCTGCATTGCAGATGCATGGAATGTTCTCACCTGGGGAGCAGGGTCCATCTCTATCTGGTGTTCAGGCAACTGCTGAAGGCAGCAAGGCAAAAAGGCGTACAAAGGCCGAGAAGACCGTTAGTTTGCAGGTTCTTCGGCAGTACTTCGCTGGCAGCCTGAAAGATGCAGCAAGGAGCCTTGGAGGTAAGTGAATCATCAGATAAATGCAAGATTCAGCAAATGATAGTTTACTGCTTCCATAGATACTATCAGTCATTTAATTATAGCGGTACAACCAATGCAACCAGCATGCTAATCTGATTAAGCAATAATAGTGTTACTTCCCATCAGAGGGTCAACCATCACATGCATCCCATAGTCAGAAGATGAACATTCGTATCAGCCTTATCGTGATCTGTGTTTCCTTTCCATGTATAGTATACCACTAGTCCAGTAGGCCCCATATATAGAAAGCACATGAACATGAAGAGACATAATGCCAGTACAGCACAGCAGAAAGTCAACTTTCAAGAACTGATATAATAAAAAATAACATAAAAAATCAGCAAGCCGATCAACCTCATGGTTTCTAGTTGATTGAGCAAACAGTGCAGATAGCCTAGAATCAAATCAGTCTCATACAGTCTCATTCATTGCTTATAGTTAAAAAATAACCGAATAAAACAAAATAATCTGCATAGACATTATTAAATGATCAATATGATGATCTCACCCTTAGGCCCACAAACTAACTTAGATGGCAATTATGGCATACATGTAGGAAGACCGAAGACATACATTCCAAAATAAGCCCATAAACTAACTTATCAGAGTGACATGATATGATGTCTTCCAGAATTAGAGTAGATGGATTTAGAGCTTCGTGAGTCAACATAAGTAACATTATTTCTTCCAGACAAGGGGCAGACAGCATCCTTATCATGCGTGCATTGCATCTCCAGATTGTGATAGCATCTTTTATGACAGCATTCTTATATATATGGTTTGATCTGATTGCAAACATACTAACTTTTTTTTTTTTTTTTTTTTATCTCCCACAGTATGCCCTACGACCCTCAAAAGAATATGCAGGCAGCATGGTATAACCCGCTGGCCATCGAGAAAGATCAAGAAGGTAGACCACTCTCTAAGAAAGCTTCAACAGATCATTGATTCGGTTCATGGAGCAGAGACAGCTTTCCAGCTAAACACCCTGTACAAGGATCTTACAAACACCTCAATATCATCTGACAACAATTTGTCAGGAAGTGTCACGGTTCCTCCAACTAACCAGAGCAATCTCACCGATTTAAACAAGTACCAACCCCACAAGTCAAGTAGCAATGTTCCATCAACTTCACACACACACTCTTCGTGCAGCCACAGTTCTGAGTCAAACCCCTCATGTAGTGGTGGTGCAACAAAACATGCACAACAGGGTATAATCGATCTGATGAAGTCAGAAAATCCTGTGAAAGGCAGCTCTATTCAGAATTTGCAAAAAGAAAACACTTCATTATATGAGCATTTCTCAGTTCATGATGTTCCAATTGATCTTCTACAGGATGTTACTGAAAAGTCTAATGGTGGAAATCACTCTTCTCAAAGCCCATCGTCCCCCAACCCCAAGCAGAATACAGATGCAAATATGAGACCATCGTCCCCCAACACCAAGCAGAACACAGGTGCAAATATGAGAGTAAAGGCAACATTTGGCTCAGAAAAAGTGAGGTTCAGACTGAACCCAGAGTGCACTCTTCAAGAGCTAAAGCATGAGATAGCAAAACGTTTGAGTATAGTAGACACAAACCCCTTGGTTTTAAAGTACTTGGATGATGATTCAGAGTGGGTCTTGATGACATGTGATGCAGATCTACAGGAGTGCCTTCATGTATACAAACTAGCAGAAATCCAAACAATCAAAATTTCAGTTCATTTAGCTGTTAATCCAGCTACAAGGGTCACAACTGGTCACACCGGTTTGTCATGACAATAGTAGGAGCCTCACCACTTCGTGAGGTTTAATCAGAATTCAACCTGTATCACTTGGTTTTATGCAGGGGAAACCAAGATTCCAGGATTCCAGGGTTGGTAGCCTACTATGTGTCACCACGTCCCAGTTCCAGTTCTGCTGTTAGATCGATTAGTCTTCGATCTGGTGCTCAGGTTAGGAACTGATGATCAAACAAGAGTACTTGACAACGGGAAAGTCAATTTTAGGAATTAGGATAAACCGAAGCATGCATTGCTTGTAAATACTCACTGATGAACCTGAATCTCTGAATGACGATGCAATTGGTTGAATTAATAGGGTGATAGGTGAAGTACATCCACATATCAGATTTGCTCCAACTCCAAGTACGTTTTGGTTCTTGGAATACTGATGTGCAACAATCCTTGATTGCTTCTTAAGATCACAGCATTCCTTCATCGCCTGAGTGACCAGCATGCTCTGTTCAATGGACATGAAATTCTGCTCCTGAAATTGCAATTTTCTGCAGCAAGGATTAGATCTAGAAATAGGATGACAGGACACTTAGTTTGTTCAATTTGTTTGTCCTTTGCAAAAATACAAACATTGTATGGTCTGCTTCTGTAGACAGTATAGATTGTTTTCCTTTTATAAGAAGCTTCCATTTGCAAACTGTTTGGTATGTCTATTGCCAAGTATCAATATAGCGATTAGATTATGCCACTATTCTAATAAACAACATACGGAAGCACAAATGTGACTGGTGTCAACATATTTAATTAAGGGGCTGTTTGGATCCTTTCATTTTGGGGGGAATTAGAATCTACTTAATAGACTAGGCTATTTGGCTTGAAATTTGACATTCCACAACTTTCCAAAGTTCACATATAAGCCTATCTTAAATTCATAGGGTGGGAGATTAAATTGATTCTATAGATCACCATGCTATGTTCCTACTTCACAACTTATAACACACTTTTCAACTCACTCCCCCCTACGGAACAAATGCAACACATAAGTATCTCTCTCGTATGGCCCACAATAATATACAAATATATTCCATATACAACCATAGCTTAATTAATCTATGTCTAAATTATGATTATTAAAATGAATTCAATCCTAAGGATCCAAACAGGGCCTAAAGTTAACCAACAATCATTTATTTCATGTTTCCCTTGCTAATGATACAAGTTACACCACAGCAAGAACAGAGAATACAGTATATCTGGCTCACTAAATGAAATGTACTTGTGTAGAATATGTGTAGCTTATGTGTAGCTTAGAATACAATATGTAGCAAGAATACAAAAGTATATAGATCCTTTCACTGACAGGCTCACATCAGAAATATGCCTCTACATTATGAACCAGCAGTCAAATAACAGAAGGAACACCATGCCAACCACATCATGCAAATCTCATATGGAGGGACTAATAATCTGCTTCATTTCACCTTAATTGAGAGGCAGAGCTCCTGCCATTGTTTAAAATAATAATAATAATCTGCTTCTAGAACTGAGACGTCAATACCCAAAGATGCAGAGTGATGCAGGAAACAAGTACACTACATATGTAGCAATAATTAAAAAAAAAGATTCTAAACAGATTTCTCTAGTGTATTTGCCTTTTTCTCCTTGCCTTATTCTCATGCCCTGGATGAGAATACTGGCCAGTTGTGTGGTTATCATGATTCGTCACTCATGCCCTCAAATGATCTCTCACATTACCGAAAGTCAAGTCTTGCACAAGAAATAATATTACTGGTCCTAACCTAATCAGTCAAGACACGAGAGTGCTGACGTCCGGAGTCCATCCTTACAACTCAAGATTTGCAGTTTTCTTCCAAAACAGAATACCTACAAAACATTACAGCACCTAGACATTCCTGACAGGATAGAGTTACTGATCAAGTTTAAGGCAAAAGATTAAACATTGCATATTCCAACCAATCTCAGCTTGGTCGGCTCTAAACCTTCCTGAATAGTACCTGTAGATATGCTGATTTTTTACTGCAACGATGTTTGTGGTCACTGTCCGAAATAACAGTGCACTTACACATAAACACTTAAACAGGATGATTTAGTAACCAACTAACAAGACCACAAGATAAATGACATCCTCAACTTTGTTTAACTGTGTACTGCAGACCTTATAGCCTGAAGGTTACAAGATTCAACAATGTTTCAACTTTCAAGATGGAGATATTTTCATGTATTTTTTGAGGTATATCAATTCAAGTACCTATATGCACTTGTTGCTGTATTAAAAGAGTGACAACACTCCTATGATCCACTAGAAAAAGCAAGAACTTGCAACAGAAACACAGAAACACAGGGTATCAGAACATAATATTTTTCATCACATGTTGAAAAGTAAGAACTCTGAATGCATATTGTCAGTTTGTTAAATGAACTAACAGGAAATGATGTATTAAGAATTGGGCTGTTTTGGGAATAGTTGAATTGCATAGGTTCGGCAAAAGCTGGGCACAATATACTGCCTTTATGAGTCCCTTCTCAGTCTAGGCAGTAGGCACAGTGATTCATTGCAATAAACATTACCTTAATTAATGGTATATGAAGACTTAATGAGAAGAGAGAAAAGAAATAAAAATCTACTGACATACGACAAGTCATTGAGAACCAAGCAGTAAGCATACACAGCTAGCAACCATCTTATAACTGGACACAAGCTACTAAAAGCAAAAATGTCGTCCTTAACAAAATATTGAAGTAAGAGCACTGACAATATAAGCATGATGACCAGCTGTTCTGAAAATTAGACCTAAACTGAGAAATGATTAACTATTTTCTTCTTTTGGATGGCCAATTTGTCAACAAATCATTGTAGCCAAACCAGGGGTGTTGTTCAGACGAATAATAAGCTTAATAATAAGGGAAACAATACAGTGACAAGACGAAGTCTGTGTAACAGGTAATCAGCCATCAAATAACTTCTGAAAATTTGAAAAGCTAGGACTCAAACACAAAGCTGTTGATCACGTAAATCACGTTACATCTATTGTCAAAACACAACTTTAGCAGGATACACTGAAGCTTAGTTAGCAGGATACACTGAAGCTTAGTCGTCGTCCTCATCACTCTCGTCGCTGAAGTAGCCTTTCCTCTTCTCCTTCCTTGCTGCCTTTCCCTTTTCGTTTCGCTCTTCCTTCCCAGCCTTCTCCTCTCCCCTCGTATCCACCACCGACGCCCACCTGTCGTCCTCGAACGCCGCGGCGGCATCATCATCGTCGTCATCCGAATGCCAAGCAGACTCGTCCTCGCGACCGCGACCGCGCCCACGCCCACCACTGCCGCCGCCGCGCGACTTCTTAGAAGGTGCGGGCCTCTCGCGGGGCCCGAGCTGGTTGCGGGGGCACTCGTAGGAGAGGTGGCCCTCCTCGCCGCACTCGTAGCACCGCGACTTGTCCCGATACACGCGGCGTCGGATGAACTCCGCGGCGCGGCCGTTGTCGGCAGCGATGGAGGCGGAGAGCGTGCGCCCGTTGAGCACCTTGCCGTGCATCTCGGCGGCCGCGGCGGCGGCGTCCTCCCGGCTGACAAAGAGGACGAAGGCAACGCCGCGGCTGCGGCGGGATTCACGGTCCTTGAGGACGGTGACGCGCGCGACGCGGCCGAATCGGGAGAAGAGGAGGTGGAGATCGGAGTTGGTGAGCGCGAAGTCCAGGTTGGACACGTAGACGGTGGATTTGGACGGCGCGAGGCCGCCCGAGCCCCCTCCCCCGCCACGGGGCTTGCCGCCGCCCCCGCTGAGGCGCTTGCTGAGGCGGCGGCGGAGGGGAGCGGGTAGCGGTAGAGGAAGCTGTCGTCCTCGCCGTCGGAGTCGGAGCCTCCTCGCCGCCGGCGAGACATGTCGCCTGCGTTGCGGCTGCGCTTCTCTGTTCGGCCTCTCTGTTGTCTGCTCTCTCCACCCTTTCTCGGGTGACCCAAATTCTGAAATTTCTCTGGTTAAAGCTCTCTGCTGTGTTCTGTTGGGCCACATTTTTACGGGCCAGATTCTGCTACTAAGCAGCCCAAGAGCACAAGGGACAGTATTATTCCTTGGTTAAAGCTCTCTGCTGTGTTCTGTTGGGCCACATTTTTACGGGCCAGATTCTGCTACTAAGCAGCCCAAGAGCAGTATATTCCTAATATTTTTGACTTCGACACAATGAAAGATTGATAGGAGCGTTACATTCTCGCACCTTTACAAGTTACTCATGGCAATTGACAAACATGGAAAAAGAAACACGAAGTGTAAGTTAACTACCACCACTATATCTCATGTCAGATGGAAATCAAGTGAAGTTTCGGAGGCCATGATCGCTATGATCCCATCACTCATGAGTCATGCATGACACAACAAGAGTGAGTTGTCGATCATCTTTTCCCCCTTCCCCACAAAAAAAAAAAAAAAATAAATAAATATAACTATACATTCATAACGATTAGGTATGATGGGACCACTTAGTCGCAAAAGGAAAATGCTTCGAGTGCACATAAATGAATTAACCATCGGTTTGACATTTCTGACTTGAGTGCTTCAGGAAAAAAAAAATATATATATACTATACATTTAGCCGTGCTACTGGGGGGCAAAAGAAGTTGTAGCAGGAAAGACTGAATGAAACAGCAGCTAGTGTGTGAAACTGTGAATGGCCAGGCCAAGTCAAGCATTCAAACCGGTGGCTCCTCTGATTCACAAAACTGCATGGGACTCCGCTCCCTCCCATTAACTGGTAGTTGACCAACGAATAATAAAGCAACTAGTGCCGCACGCTCACCAGTCAGGCCTATTTAAGCGCGAGACCTTTGCCACATCCAGCCTCTAGACTCCGATCGGTACCGGCGGCGAACAGCGTCATAGAGGAATCTCAAGACTCTGCCATGGGGACAGTGAGGGGCTTCTTCATCTTCTTGTTCCTCTGCTGATCCTTTTCTCACCATAACCATAAGTGACAGATGGATTGGGTCCTTCCAGTTCCATTCACAGGAGGCGTCCAGGCTACTCAGGTTCCAGGTTGAGATGCACTGCCGCTGCATTGGCTGCGTCAGGAAGGTGGAGAAGGCCATGGCGTCCATTGGGAGTTTCAGTGGTACAGCCTTATTGACAATTCATCTTCTCTCCTTTTTTTCCCGCCCTCTCTCGCTCTATATATAGATTCTGCAAATTCAGAATAAAGATTTTTCTTTGTGGCACAGGAATTAAAACTTCAGTGGGGGATGTCAATAGTGGGATTGTCACGGTGGTTGGAAAGGTGGACCCAATGGAGATTTGCCACTGGCTGAAGAGGAAGACCAAGAAAAACGTCAAAGTTGTGTACCCTGATACTCCAGTTGAGGATCACAAGCAGGTACTTGCTTTATGATAATAGAGTACCTGATACTCCAGTTGAGGATCACAAGCAGGTACTTGCTGTATGATAATAGAGTAGAATGAGTGGCAACATGATGTCAATTTTCTAGATGAATATATTTCAATATAATACTTTGATATCCATTGGACTACAACGTGTACAATATCCCAAATAGAAGAAAAGTGCTTTGACACAGATCAAAGCACATTATCAGAAGTAGAGAGCTTTAGACCGCAAAACCATGTTGAAATCCGATCAACTAAGCTGCATGACAAACATAGATACTGAACAGTTAGTTAGCTATGTCTAGTCCAGGGTTTCTCCACCATGATTTCCAAAACTGGAACTGACACCTCTACTTGCTTGCAGAAAATGATATTGGTTGTAGGAAGCAGTTCACAAGGTGGGCACCCTACACCCTCTGCTCCACCATTACAAGATGACATGCCCTGGGCTTTGGTACCATCAGGAGTTCAACCAGACCATGAGAGCCTACATTTCATTGAGGAGAAGATCAGGGGCCTCGAGCAGATCAGGGACGAGCTGAAGATCAAGAAACTGCAAAACGAGCTGATTGCAGCCAAGAGTGAGCTCAAACAGTCAATGAGAGTGATCAATGGCAGTAAGAAGGCTTTGCTGGGCAGTGCTTTGAATCAGCTCAAAGCATACATGAACCTAGAGGCACTTAGTCAGTGAAGTTATGCCAGCAATTCTAGGGCCTGTGAGGGTCTTGCTAGTTGCTGCGGCAGCACCATGTTTTGTGAAGGTGCTCTGTAATTTAACTGTGTTTTGCTACCAATTAAAAGTTATCGGTTATTGGGTCTTTTGTATCTATCAAACCTGTGCACCCTCTTTGACTACCAAAACACCATTGGGTGTCAATTTCCATCCCAATAGGGCAATTATCCTGCATGATCTTTTGGTGAATTACTGGTTCATTTCCTCCTTTTTCTGATATTTGAAACTGGTCTGAGAGTTAGATGATATGTATCAAAGTAGCAGATCACACAAAGTTTCAGCAGTAATATTGCAACCACACAGAAAGCTATAGTGTTCAATTAACTGATTGTCATGGGTAAGCTACTGAGGCAAACATAAAACAGAACGTAACAATCAACATGCTCAAATTCATTACTTTTTCGAGTTCGGGGAACAAACTGGTGAAATGATGGTTGCTTCAGACGTGCGGCCTGTGGTCACCATCGTCGTCAATGTGGAGGTTGACCCCGTGACTGCGCAGCGCGTTGAGGATGGCCCAGACCTTGGTCTGGTTCTTGAACCCTTTCTTCGCTACCTCTTTCTCCGCGTTGGCGTATATGGGCTCCCGCGCGAGGCCGTCCACCTTGAGGCGCATGGCGAGCACCTCGCCGACGGCAGCAGCCGCCTTGGCGTTGCAGGCGCGGCCGCACTCCAGCCCGTCTCGCAGGGGCCGCTCCGCGGTCGAGGCGGTCGTCACGATGCGACCGCTCTGCCGGTCCACCACGTTCGCCGTCACGTACTTGAGTGAGATGAAGAGGCGCAGCACGTAGCGCTTGGCGACGGACATGGATCTCTGGGCTCCCTCCGGCTACGAACTGCGGGGTGCCGGACAGGCGGAGGAAGATGGAAGCGCGACTGCGTGTGCAGCGGACGCGTCAGTGGCTCGGTGGCGTTTCGTCGAACAACTAGAGGGCGCGGCAGTTGGAGTGAGCCACGGCGCAACGAGCGAGCGCGTGGGCGCAAGCGGATGGTGGCGGGAACAGAGTGGTAGTGAGGGAGGTAGGAGGAGGCAGGCCGCAGGCAGTGGGGTGCACGGTGGAAGTGGAACTGGGTGATCGATGCGTGCTTCGGCGGCGCCGGAGGTGAGGCTCCCTGTCGTCGCAAGGCTGACCCGACTCGAGGACTCGAGGACTCGCTAGCTATAATCAAAGCCCATTAGGTTGCCTTTACTTATTTTTCTTTATTTCGTAGATAAAATCAGTCCATGCTAATAATTTTTCCACCTTTTCAGAAACGTTTTTCATACAAAGTCCAGATACAGATACCAATAGTGACACACATATATATTCACGAAGGCACACTATCTCGAGAGCTTTAGCCGGTAGATTCCTAGATAACTAACCACATTTATGCTTGGTTTGAAGCCTATTTAGGGCAGCCCTAGTGCAAGCATACAGAAGCATTAGCCCGCTAGATGCTAGCTTCTGCAAACTATCACAGTTTGCGAAGCTACTATAGATGTGGCCTGACACATGAATGTAGACGTGGAATCTAAGGCAACACGACAAGCTGGTGCGTTGGGGCTGGCCTCAGGAGGTGTTTGGTGAAATCAAAGTTCTAAAAAAACTATTGTGAGCTGTCAGGCGTGTCCCGGCAAAATATGAGGCACAGTTCAAAACAATAAGTGGAGGTCTAATATCTAATGCAAAAACATCCATATCACTTCACAAAAGTTTGCATTTTGACTGGACCTTAATTTTCTTAGGAATAAAATTAGGAAGAAAAATTAACTCCATATAAAGGTCATTAGTATCAATATCAGATCGTCCATCTCGTTTAAATGCAGCTCCAAATATGATGACAATAAAGACTTCAGGCTCTTATCCAGGCAGTCTTTGTCTCTAATCTAGGTTTGGGATTGCAACTAGGTCTCTAAGCGACGAACAATGGCGAGGGTGAGGAACATGAAGTCAAAGCAACGAAGGGTTACACGAATTAGAATTGAAATCGCTAGATTCTTTGTCTGGAAGGAATTAATAGGATCTTGGAGTACTCTCCGTTTATGAGGCAAACAAGACAAATGTGACTGATTTATTAGTTAAAATAAAGTTTAAACTTATTATATATACTTAGGGTACTTAGTAAATCTTGGGGCCTATGATTTTTGGGGGCCCTGTTCGGTCGCACGGGTCGCACGGGCCCGAGGACACCCGGAGGCTGTAGTGTGAAAAAGTTGTTGTATATTATAGACCATAAGAAAGTTAAAAGTTGTTTGGGCCTTGTTCAGTTCACAAAAAACTTGCATTCGAACTCATATAGCACTTTCGTTTGTATTTGGCAAATATTGTCCAATCAAGCACCAACTAGGCTCAAAAGATTCATCTCGTGATTTACAACTAAACTGTGTAATTAGTTATTTTTTTATTTAGTGCTTCATACATGCGGGTAGAAATTGATGTGATGGAGAGAGTGAAAAAACTTGCAACTTTCATTCCAACAGAACAAGGCCTTGATTGAACAGCTATGTGCAAAAGTTGTTGTCCACAAATCCATACATGACCCCACATGTCAATCATCCAGTATGTTCTCTCCTGCTCGATTATTCCTTGGTCGTCATCAATCCCTTGGGAGGCTGGCTAGCGAGCCCGAGTGTGGCAGAACCTTCCAAATTATATGGCCCACAAGCACCTGACATTGTCCCTAAGACCCCTGTCGGCTATGCTTGTGTACCACATAACTTGAAAAGTTCTGTCGGGTGGAACCCCGATGACACCACGATCCTCCAGGATCGAATTCTTACAGAGATATTGTAGTATTATAACCGTTTTTATCCAAATACAACAGAGTAGCGGAAGATTTTTAAAAGAAGATTATAATATTTGATTAGACTTTGATTAAACAACACTTAACTAAGTTTGCGGAAGTAAGAAGGAGATTTAGAACACCTACAAGAGAACACCTTAGGTGGGAGATATTCGATCATGCCAAAGCGCCTTTGGTATGACCGAACTTAGCGGCAACAATTAGTACCTGCAACAGGGGTCAAACAAACCCTGAGTACAAAAGTACTCCGCAAGACTTACCCGACAGAAAAGAGTGGAGAAGACTCAGGAATGCTGGCTGATAGGAATCAAGGTAAGGCTTTAGCAAGAATCAAAGACACCTTTGCAAAAAAGCGTCTAATGTTGATCCTTACTATTCATTCTTATATTATATTTTCATTAAGCATTAAGCTATCCCTCTAGGTTATCCTAGTCTATAGCAAACACTTGTCAAGCAAGTAACGATTTCAAAAGGTTCCAGTCCCAACAACTTCCATCATTACTACGATGCCAGGGCTAAGATCAAGTCTCCCATATCGCGGAGCACCGGCGATTCGAACCGCTTTATATACCCAGCTAGGGCTTCCTAGCCACACGATGTATGCAGGACCAAATATCTTACATACATCAACTCAACGCTTGAATTTCTCCATACCGAGCGGGTGTACAGTACACCACCGCCCTACGTCGCGGTCCTGTTGGTAATTTTAACATCACTTCATGTTAAGTTGTCATCCCTAACATAATGCCAAAAACCAAGGATCAAAATAATCTACACGCAATAACTCTTATAGAATATATCCGCAAGCGCACAGACGAACAGATCTGGAATCCCGAGCGTAGCGCCCAACTCTACTTGAACCTTGCAAGACGCCTAAACTAAGAACTTGAAGAACTAGAGCTCTACTTCTAATCTCTGGAAACCCTAACTTCTGTCTACTCTTGACAAATAAAGCAGGAGGAATAAATTGGTTCTCTTCTGAAGGGGGGTCTGCCTCTTTATTTATAGCCCGGTGGGATGAACGCGCGTCGCAGGATCAAACCGACTTAACCAAGGGACGAGATGCACCGTGGGAGGCGGTGGAAGAAGCTTCCAGAAGGGGAGGCCAAACCCTAGCTTCAGGGGGCCGGGCGGCGGCGTTTGTGGGTCCCATTGCCCGGGTGTCTTCTAGATCCTTTCCGGTCCGGATGGCGATGTTTTTTCGTCGCGGTTAAGTTTTGTGGAAAATATGCACTCTAATACCTCTTTTAAGCTTTTTGAATAATTCCCCGAAAAATAAACAATTCACTAAAACTCGTGGAATTTATCAGTAATAACCCCTATGTTTCTATTATTGGTTCTTTCAAGTGATAGTTGACGGTATAAAATGTATACTTAATGACCGTCAACAATACCCCCTAAGCTAAGTCTTTGCTAGTCCCTTAGCAAAGTTGACTTGAAATAATATTTTTCGGGGTTTCTTATGTATAATTCCCAACAAATACTTAAGCAATGAATTTAAAATTCTTCTCCGGATTAAATTATATTAGTCTACCTTTTAATCTTATTCTTATTCCTTTCAACCGCGAGCCTTCTCAAACTTTAATTAAATCTTGGGTGATTGAAAGATAGAATAATCAAGCAAGCACTATTTATTTTATTCTTTGCTCATGCCTTACTCGAGTTTTTTCTCTTCTTTTTGAGTATGTATATTATTATTTTAAAAACAATGAGAATCTACTAACAAGATTTCAGTGGACTACTAAGCTATACATTATGACTGAATGTGCTAGTGATGAAAAATTATATTTTCAGACCCTTATGCAGTATTCTCTCTTTTCTGTCTTTCTGAGAAGTGTGGGCTATCTCTCCAGCGGATACTTTTTTATACACATTTTTTCTTTCAAAGGCAGTGTCTTTGCACCCCTTGTTTTACTCTCTTTCTTTTATTTTGGCACATACCCTTTTGATATGGCATCTTTTGGGCTCATACTTCTTTGGTATGGCATCTTTTAATTTTATAGCCCACACTCTCTTTTAGACTTTTAAGAGAGAATTTATATATAGAGAAAAAATTCTTTTTGTGCATGTGGATTCAGTCATGAATGCATAACAGAATAGTCTACTTGAACCATATTAGCAGAGCAAATTATGAGATTGCTTGTTTTAAATTTGAAAGTGTCTGGAGCTTAGATATCACTCAGAATGAAATAAATAGCAGCTCAAACCCTTTTATATCATATTCGTCAATTACTTGATTTAATTAAAAGTCTTATGCTACCCACAAATATTAGGTTTCAGAATAAATTATCGGGGTAGATAAACTTCATATAATCCATAGGAGAATTTTAAATTCAAATAATTCATCATCATTTATTCATTTTTTTAAATGAGCTAAAGAAAACTTCAAGTTCTTCTTACCCTACAGCTAAACTGAATAAATATGACACAATTAAAGACTAAAAGGAATACTCGAATAACTACCGAAATAACTGATAGAGTATATACAAAGGTGAGAGGTACTCACCTAGCGGGACTCTCCCCCAAGCTGGATATCACCGTACTCAGTACTGTGGTGGAGGTGGCGGCGGGTATCCCAACTGCTGTATCAGATATTCCAACCCGCTCTGCGTCTGATGTTGTCCCTGATGTAATTGCTCGAACTACTGATCTGCACGGTGCTGCCATTGCTCCTGCTGGTGGAATCTGTTGTCAACTTTGGTGTTGCCACTTTGCCGTCTTTGGTGCAAGGTGTCGTTCATCGCATATTGTCCCTGCTCAATGTTAGTGATATGAATAGATAAAGCTGAAAAATCATTAATGGGAGTCTCAAAATGCTGCTCAGGTAGTCGATAGTAATTGTCTTCGGGTGGCGCATGGAACGGATACGGTCCACCAGTGGTAAAATCCATATTTCCGCGCCTGAAAAGGATGCACGACCTCTCTGAAAGTCATTTTCTATATTATCTGGCTTCTGTGTGGGGGATGTACCTCACCCTGCTGCTGCAGATGATTCTCCTTGTTGATATGTAGGCTGGTATCTCCATCCTGCATAGGTGGACCATGGCTGATGTGGCTCTTGCGGACGCTCCCTGGATCATCAAAGTTAGTATAATGAAAATAAAGCTGGCCCGAGATGGTGTTGGGTCAGCTCCAAAGTGTAATGGGTCCTTGATGCCTGGCGATGCGTGCCGATGGACACCGCCAATATTAGCTCTACTATCTGGAAAAATAAAATTCTTGACAGAATAAATTCCTAACTCCCTATCAGGCAGCTCGTACTCATTTGGATAGTTTTTATAAATCATGATTATTTTATTATTTCGGCGTTTCAGCATGTGAGCACAAAAGAAAAAATCATAGCCAATAATTCTACGGGCATTAGAAATCATAGCCAATAATTCTATGGGCATCAGAGATAAAAGTGAGTGTAGCATGTGATAGCAAATCTAGCCCAATAGCTAAACGTGTGATCCATGAAGTGAAAGAAATACTGCATTTTCTCATAGAAGGAACAGTTCTCCAATAACTCAACATCATTTTTACAAGGCGACGCTTTCCTCTTTTTAATCATGGTATACAATAGATATAGTTCATCCTGTCCTATAGTGTTTAATTCCTCTCTAGGAAAGAAAGTGTTGCAGTGATGCTCTCCCAAAAATTATCTTTGTTAAAATCTTGGAGAACTTCCGCTATATTAACTACACACTGATTTGAAAATCCTAGTGCTATACTGAGAGTTTTCCATGAGAGGATGAAAGGTTTGTTGAACATTCTAAATCTAACATTATCATCATCGAAGTCTAGGGTGCTAATAAATTCTATAGTGAGTAATTTGCTACTCTGCTCAGTGACTTGCCATGCATCTTTCCATCCAACATTTCTAAATATGAGCTCAAACTCGGAATCCATTCCGGTTTTATGGAGCAAAGTGTCATCAAACATTGGAGTATGTGTAAATTCTTTTAATTTAACCACATTGAATATTTCAGTTTGCGGCCTAAGTGGTAATAAAATTTGGTTAATGTTTGTTAACTCATACCTCCCTTCCCGTTGGGAAGAGGATGATGGGTTGTCGTACTCAAAAGGTGATGGGGGATCGACGTCCATTCCGGAGCTGACAAATGACGGCACTTGAGATGATGATTGGCTTTGGGTGCTTCGGAAAGAGAGTGCCCTTCCGAGGTTCCTTGCTGCACTCTCGAAGTTTCTTGCTCATCTTGCCTGTAGAATGAAGAACACGAAGAACACAGCAAGAACAAATAAAAACACAAAAACTTGAAAAGGATTAGGATTAGCAAATCAAAGAGAAGGGAGAGAGGGATTCCTATTGATGAACTTGCATATTGCTTCCTCTCTCTTTTCTTTTCCTTGCTAATTAATGGTGGATTTGAGAGATTGTAGTGTCGGGTTTGGAAATGAGGAAGAACTGGGCTCTCTGGTATACAAATGAAACCAATGAGTGGGTAAGAGAAATAAGAGGCGGAGGAGAGGCAGGGGGGCGCCGGCCGGCGTGGTGGTGGGGCCGGCCCGGCCCCACTGCTGCCTATTTGGTGTCCACTCTTTGCTAGTGTCGACATATGCCTATGAATGATCTATTTGCTAGTACCTAGGTGATGCTTTCGGTGGCAGAAAAGAATGGAGAGGGTACATGCATGTCAGTGTGATAATTTGAATGAGTGGAGTGTAGTGAATAATTGGTGGGTGAGATGTGATGTGAGGTGATGTGTGTGGGTCCCATATGTCTCCTGTATTTATATCGTATAATGACACAAGAATGAAAAACTAAATTACTTTTATAAAGCTACAAAAAATTGGAATTCTAATGATGGTCTTTTTATAATTTTCTGTCACCACAGTAAATTTCACTGACGGGGGTTTTACGCTCCGTTAGTTGTAGTTACATGGGGCTTAGGTTTTATTTATGATATGCTTATTTTTATCTCTTTTTAATAATGCAATAGGAATATAATATTCAATGCGAGAATTTAAATTACTAATAAATACCGAGTTACCTCCCGGCGAAGGTTCGGGGTTTTAAGTCCACCGACCTGGACTTTTCCAGTTGAATTATTCTTCAGGATTGATCTCCGCTGTCGGAGAGGTTGCTACATCTTGTTCTTCACGATACTTCAGAGTTTGGTATTGTTCGGGTCTTGGCTTGAATGCGAAACGCTCTTCTTGCCCACTGATGGTGAATATGATTTCTCCATCTCCGACGTTGATTGTTGCGTTTGCAGTGTTTAGGAATGATCGCCCGAGGATAAGAGGTATCTTCCTCTCTTCCCGCATATCAAGTACTACAAAATCTACCGGAATGAAAAAAAGTTGTGGATTTTTTTACGGGATATTTTCGCGTAATTCTCTGAGGATAGCGGACTGATTGGTCGACTAGTTGTAGGCACATTGAAGTTGGCGTGAGCGTGGAATGGTTGAGCTTGTCGAAGACTATTTTGGGCATAACACCGATGCTTGCGCCAAGGTCACATAAGGCGTTCTCGAACATCTGATTGCCTATTGAACAATCGATAGTAGGGCATCCACGGATCCTTCTTCTTGACAGGAGAAGAATTTAGAATTGCCTCACTACACTCTTCCGTTGGCTTGACGACATCGGTAGAGGGTAGTGGTCCCTTGTGGTTGAGAATGGTTCGAAGATATCTTGCGTATGTAGGTACCTGCAAGGCATTTAACAACGAAATATTGACATATAATTTCTACCTCTACAAACTTACTGAATTGGTCGTCCGTTTTGACGCTTCTCCTTCTTCGTGGGAACGGTAAGATAGTAGTGTCATGAAAGTCGTGTTAATTCTTGTTCTTGTGGTTCAACTGGTGGCAGTGTTTCGACTTCTTCTTCTTCTCTGTTATCCTTCTCAGCTTCTTCTTCGACCTACACTAAATGTGGGGGTCTACGTACCCCTTTTGGATAAGGTGGGTCACGTGTAGACTTACCTCCACTTGTTGATATTCCTTTTGCCTGTTCATGGTTAGTGGCAGACAGAGTAGAAGCTAGATGTGTAATTTATGATTCTATCCTTTTATTGAATGTTATCTGCTCTTTAACTACTAAAGAGAAATTATCCAATTTCGAATTAATTCCTTCTATTACTTTATCATTAAAAGCAAGCTTCTTATAAATGCTTTCATTAATTCTAGCTTGTTCTAATATTAATTCTCTCAAGGGTGGTTGTCTTTGATTTGAAGAAGTATAATTATCTTGGTACTTACCTTGATTTGTTGCTTGAGGTTGACTCCATCCTTGCTTCTTGATGACTGCATTAATATCTTCTGGAGTGAATTCGACTCCTAAATAATCTCCACATTGATTCTGAAAGTTGAATGTATCTTGAATGGCTTGACGATCTCTCTTGTAATTATCCCTTTGCTCTAACCAGTTCAACAGTACATCCATCTTGGTTGACAATGCATATAGCTCCTCCGGAACTTTTTCACTCTTATGGCATGTCGAGTGTTATATGTTCAACTCTGATTTTCTGCTATCTTTACCATAATATCTTTAGCTCTTCCAGAGGTGAGTGACATAAATGATTCTTCAGCAGTGACATCCAATTGCTTACATGACCTATGGGTTAGTTCATGATAAAATGTTTGCATGAGCAACCACTTTTCTATTCCATGATGTGGGCAGTTTGATATGTATTCTTAAAAACGCTCCCAGGCTTCTGGAATAGGTTCACCCTTCTGCTGACGAAATTCTGACATCTTTTCTCGTAGGATATTGGTTAGGCTTACTAGGAAAAACTTCTCTAGAAAAGTTTTTGAACATTCTTCCCATGTCTTGACTTGATCTTTACTCTGATAAAACCACTGCTTCGCCTTTCCTTCTAATGAGAAAGGAAACAATCGAAGTAGCACGACATCTTGAGAAATGCCCTGAATGTCAATGGTGTTACCAATCTCCAGAAAATTCTGCAAATGGGCAATTGCATCTTCATCCTTCTTTCCACTAAATATAATAGCTTGCACCATTTTGATGAGGCTTGGCTTGATCTCATAGTCATGTTCTTCAAGGTTGAAGGTTGGACCAACGCGAATGTTCTCGGTGCTTGGAGCAGAGAATTCACGCAGAGTTTTCTCAGCCATTGCTTCTCAAAATAATGTAAGACCCTTCTTTCTATGGTTGTTCCTGATAAGAGTTAAACTACCACAACCAATCCTGCACTTACCCTATAAAATAGCTAAACAAAACACGGGTGTTGACATAAAATGTGGCGCACTGTGCCTCACACACAGCAAGCCGAAAAGTGTGGCTTCAATCGGGTGCCCGGACGGTTTGAAATCTGGAAGCGTGCCAACCAGTTTGACCTAAAACTGATAAGGGATAAAACTGTTAAATACAAAATTGGAACGTGCCGGGTGAGACCGCACAGGTTCCACATATACGGCCCACGAAGCCACTTACGGCGACATATAGCTATAGAAGGCATGCGCCAACATGTTTATAGAGCTTTCGGCTAATGTGAAGATAAAAGATGTAAAGCATTGATTATCGAGTACAAAATATGAGAAGACACGTTTGAACAAGTCAAAACTGATCATGAGTTGAAGCATAACCAATCTCGGCAAGCTAGCCGAATTGGGGTCCATGAAGAAGGAACAAACAAGCTAGCACGAATAAACATATTAAAAACTTCGTATGCCGCATACGACACTTAGCTCTATCAAGGTTTAAACGCTTTTAACGTGCATGAACCCACAACATGTAACAACCTAGATTGATCTAATTCGGCTATGTAAGCATGTGATCTATCTATCACGATGATATGAAAGTAAGAATGTTTGAGAGCAAATAGATCTATAAAAGTAAAGAGCCGAAACTTATCAATCTAGATTGGGCAAAAGAGTGTTACGAATATATAAAACATTAAAGACATGCAACACGTGATAACTTAATGAATCTACTAGATCTTGCCAAATCTAATAGAGCCGATAACTATCTTGCTTTGCTAAGCTATCAAGCAACGCTTTGCCCGCCGCGGCCATCCGGTCGAGATAAACAAAGCATAAGCAAAGACTTCTTGATTGTCAAGCAAACGCCTGCCGCTCGACCATCCAGTCGAGACAAACAAGACTACTTGAATTAACGTCTAAATCCACCGCATGATACTAGATATGATAACAAGGTTGTCGGTACTTACGGAGGTCGGACGGATCGATGGCTCCTCTCGAAGAACTTCGGCGACCACGACAAATGACTTCGAAAACTTGGCACGGGGCCGATTGTATTGATTTGGTTGTGTATATCCTTTACAATGGTCGAGAGTTTATATTTATACCCCGGACCGAACATGAGTCCTAAAAGACTACGATTACAAAATACTAAGGAAGGCTTCAAAAGTACGACGATCTTTAGCTCTAATCCTTCTCGGAGTCCTTTACCATCCCGGTTCTTTCCTTCTAATCGGTTTTTACTTGCCACCTTTTGCTTCCCGAATGGAGCCACCGCCTCTAAGGATAGCCGACCGCATGAATACTTGCCGAATTGCCCAGAGTTAGCCAACCGAACGGGTGTTTGCCGAATGCTCTGAACACTTGCCTCCCATGAGCTTGTCGTGCACTGGCCTACCTGTCATCTCCTCGGCCTTTACCAAAATCTAGTGTTAACACATGCCCCCTCAATTGCGGGATAAAAGTGATTTTATTCCGAAATTGACCACAAGCTCTTCTTCTTGTTTAGGTCAATACTGTTCGAACTCGCAGCCGCCGCTCAGAATTCGAACCCTTAGCACAGCTTCAAATCCACTTTGAATCTCTAATGGCGACTCAGGATGGAGTTCCTAAGGTAATTTTCCTTTATCTTTACGCATTCGGCAATTCTCAAATCGATTCCTGCTTTCTTTCGACTCACTCCTTTCCCGCTCCATTGTTCTTTTGAAAGAGTACAAGGACCAGATCTTGATTCCCTATGCCGCGAACCCTGATTCCTATTTCCTTGGTCCGATGGGAGATCCTAATCCGATCGAATTTATTGAGAAAGAAACTCTGAGGATTCCCTTCAAATCCGAGGTCACCCCGTCGAATCAGTGGCGAATACCTTCAAGACTTAGCCGTTTCCTCCAATCGCGGGAGGATGGCGAAACTGGTACCGAAGGATATCAAATAAGAACAGCAGCAATTGGGAAACCCAAGATATTCAACCCGCACGGAGTTATCTCTCTGTCTCAAACGCCGGGAATGATTCCCTTCTCGATAGCGACCACTCATTTTTGGTCCGATCTTTGCTAATGCCTTCATCTTTGGCCATGGTCCAATGTCTTTTACTCTGGCTAACATTTTAATGATGACCGGCCTAAATGTGACAGCACAAGTGTACCCCCCCAAGTATAAGAGCAACAGCAGCCAAAAGGCAGTCAAGTCAGGAGGTGGATAGACAAAGTACATTCAAACTTACATGTCATCTAGTGCTGTGTCTGACAAGGAGTATAAGGCCTTCATGAACATGTGGCTGTGCAGATTCATCTTCTGTGGCAAATCTAATGAACCAACCCTGAATTATATGGTGATGGCTGAGATTTAGCTTCAGGTACTCTAATACCTCTGGGTAAGTATCTCTTAGGGGCTGTCTATCATATGATGCATCAGATCACTGTCCAGATACGCCATCATGGAGAAATACATTATGTGAATGGCCCCTGGTGGCTAGTTCAGATGTGGCTACTGTTTGTACATGCATCAAATAGTCTCTGTGGATCTTCATAATTTGGGTTTCCCTTCAGTCAATTATCTTTGAAGATGGTACAAGAAAAAGAAAGCTTGTCGGACATATGGAGAAGTAGCATCCTCTATCATCATTGACATAGATATTGGCCATCTCTTCAAGCTGTTTTTCAAAGGATTCGATAATGTGATCTGGCTTCCTTACAGAGAAAATAAAAATTTGACTCTGCCTTGCAAGTTTAGTTATGAGTCTGGCTGTTCAGATCAAGTATCCACAGAAATTTTCAATTCCTTTATCAAGCCTTGCACTCTGCCGGTAGAATTCCACCATGGGAGGTTGCTGCATCCTACCTATGAATTCTACAACCCAAACATGGCAGCCAGACAATTAGGATGTGGCCGTTGCCTCCAAGACTTTTCTTCTCTAAAATCATAAGGCCGGGGAAAAAATAGGAGATGACATAGAGGCCAAGAAAGTTTTTGAGCTTGGATGGGACTTGCAAAGCATATGAGCCTTCCCAACTTGGACTAATAGATCTTTGCTCATCCTCTGTTTGTTTCCTGGTGGCAAGAGTGGCATGCTCACATCTTCAATATACCAGTACATCCTCTATGCCAAGACTTGCAGCCCGAGTTTGCCTCTGACAGTGAGGTAATTTTCTTGTACCCATAACTCTCCTGCTTTTGGGTCTATTCTTCATTTTAATACTTTGTTATTTACAGGATGTTGAGCCTACTCCTCCTTCAAAAGTGGTTCAATATTACCAAGCTGGACCCAATCCTGCCCTGGGGTACAATGCTCCATCCTTGGCAGCTTTCATGAAAATTCCTGCAGCTTTGGGTTCAGCACCCTTAAGGGAAAGCAAAAGGAAAGCTCCTGCTGGATCAAGCAAGGATATTATTGTAACCAGGAAGCCAAGGTCCAAAAAAGCCAAATTACCACCTAAGGTATGAATTCTTCAATCTCCATCTGGCAATAATCTTGGTTTTCTCTATACTCATCTTTTTGTTGCAGCCACAGGTCAGTCTCCCAAGATCGGCTAACATTTCAACGACTGTAGAAACTCTTCCCCAGACTTCTGCTGAAAGTGCAGAAATTCATGAAACTACTAGCCACATTGGTAACAATGTTCAACTTATCATTTTTTACCAGATTTACCTACTGCATTTACATTCCATCACTTGCTTTCAGATGATATTCTGGACGAGATAGCAGAAGGTCCCTCTCCTCATCAGGCTTCAAGTTCATCACCTCTGGATATTCAGCCAAACCCTCAAACAAGCCAAGACAAAGCTCAATCTGGTGAAGATCTTATACAAGAGGTAATACTTTGCTTTAATCATTTTTAGTAAACTTGCCCGGTCGGCTAACAATTCCTTCCCTTTTTAAGGGTGATATCAAACCATTTGCCGACTATTCCTTCACTTTGTTGAGGAATACATTAGTGAGAAGGGTGAAGAAGCCACATCACAGCAGAAATTGTCAGCAGAAAATCAAGCTCGGTTGAGGGAGATAGCTCTCCTGCTTAATAGGGATATAAACATCTTGGTCCAAGATGCAGACCAGATAAGGGACCTTATCGAGCTCATTGATCAAGAGATCCCTTCTACTCTTAGAGCCTCCCTGGAATCTGTGGCTCATCTTGACGACCATTTTGCTATGGTCAGGAGAGCAAGCAAGAACATAGCTTCTAGAGCTATTCTGCAAAATAACAATTTGATGAAGAAACAACAAGCCAAAGAGCTGTATTCTCAGATTCAGGCTGCTAAACACTCCTTGGCAACTCTAGAACATGAACTGGAAGCTATGGAGGAAGAAAAGGCTAGGCTGGAAGCTCAATTGGCTCAATTGAATGTAAAAATCCAGTCTCATAAGGATAAAATTGCCAACCTGCCGAACTCCATAGAGGCAGCCAAAACAAAGATAGCATCTGTCATCCAAGAGAACCAGCAGATCAAAGCAAAGTTCACCAAAATTCAAGGCTCTGAAGATGACGATAGGAAGGTGCTGGATGATGTTAGCCGAGTTAGGACTGAAACCATAGATGCAATCAAACTTTTTCTGGGCGAGTGAAGCATTGGCTTGTAATATATTTAAATGTGGTATCTTGTATCTACGAACAATTGCATCCCCTTTTATTCTTTGGCTTTTACAGTTCTGCCTGATTGAAAATATAGCCGACTGCCTTTAACTTCCCGATTAGAAGAATAGCCGATTCTCTTTGAAGCAACGATTTTTGATTTAGCCGAACCCGGCCTAGTTCGGTAACGGCCCAAAGGGAGAAAAACCCTATTTCGTCGTTTGGTATACTCCGAGATATACGCCACGACTCTCCACTTTGGCCTATAAATAAGACCCTTCTTCAGCCTTCATCGTCAACTCCAGTCAAGCACTTTCATCGCCGCCTCTCCACCTTTACGCTCAAATCAATCGAGAAAAGAAAACCTAGCTTCCCAAGGCATCAATGGCGAACGGTGGTGATCATGGCAAGCGCCTGGGGGGGAGGAAGCGAAGGAAGCCGAGCACCGCGTCGCCAACGCCTTGGGTGAGAATAGATTTCTTGCCCCCTTGCAGTTCTTCTTCCTGTTCATCTTCCCTGGTCTTGATTCTCTTTTCATTTACTTAGGGCAAGGTTCATCACCGGCCAGTACCATCTTCTTCCTCCGATGACGGTGACCCAAGGGGCACCGATCATCGTACATGTTTCTGGTTCCTCCAGCTCGTCGAGCTCCTCTGAGTCTGAGGACTCGTACAACCCCAACCCTTGGGGTCCGGCGGAGTCAGAGGGAGAAGACCCTCTGTACGTCCATGAGGAGGCGCTCACCTTCCGCAAGGAGAGGGACGAGGCCCGAAAGGAGCTGGGCGACGTCTCCAAGCAGTTCGGCATTGAGCAAGCCGAATGGGAGGACCCGTGAGCGGCCTCTGTGACACCATCACCGGTTTGATGTCTCTGCCCAGATTTCTTCTCTTGGCTCCTTTGCTTGTTGACTCATTTTCCTTTGTCCAGCACTTTCTGCGGAGAATGACCGCCTGAAGGCAGCGGCGAATAGGGTTGCTGACAAGGTGAATGCCCAAGGAGAGACGGCCGAGGCACGCCTTGATGCTGTGGACGGCCATGTTGATCAGGCCGTCATCCAAGGTGTGCACCTTGGTGTTTCCCTCGGGCTGGCGGCGATGTCCTCCCAAACTGGCGAAGACTACTCCTTCCAGCCAGTCGGCTTCTCTGGCGAGCCTCCAGAAGACATGGAGGACATCAATGAGCAGCTGGAGCACTATGAGGATCACGCCGCTGCTATCTCCCAGTCTACTGATGCTCAATCTGTCCTCAACAAGTTGTTTGAGGGGTAGTTTGTACTTAGGGACTGGATGTAAATAACTTGTCCTCTGAAATATGCTTATTTATGACTTCGCGTTTGAATGCCGAATAGATTTCTTCATTTTTGAACAATGTAACCGAAGGACACATCTCGAATGTATGACGTCACCTTAGCCGATTAGATCTTGGTCTTGCGTCGTAACCGATGTCACACGTCGATCAGTATTTTCATTCAAGGCGCTTCACCTTTCTCTTCTCCCGATAAATCTACCAGACAAAACACCGAAGTCACTTCTCCTGGTAGTCCATTCGGTTATACGTAGATATTTTTGTACTAAAGTCGATACGAACTGTATCGGCTATTTTTCTAGTTTCATAATTTTTGAGCTAAAGGCGATGTCCCTTCATCGGCTATTCATGTTTGATTTCTAACTTTCTTTCATGAACCAACTTCAACGCTGGGTTAATATTTCTTGAGAAATCTCCCATTAATAGCTCTGGTAAACTCTTCTCTGAGCAAAGTTTTTAATATATATGCGTTGCCAGGTACACATTCTACTATCCGAAAAGGTCCTTCCCAATTCGGAGACCATTTGCCGAATACTCTATCCTTTGTCCCAATCGGCAATATAATTTTCCAAACCAGATCTCCTTCTGCAAATTGCTTCACTCTAACCTTTTTGTTATAATGTTTGGCAACACGTATCTTGTTTTTCTCAATATTTTCCAGTGCTTTGAGACGAATTAGATGCAAATCTTCCAATTCATCCATCATCAGACTTTTATAATCTTCTTTTTTCAAATCTTTTTGCAATACAACTCGTCTTGAACCCGACTGTAACTCCCATGGTAATACAAACATGATGCCCATAAACCAACTCATAGGGAGATGTGCGAGTAGATCCATGACAAGCCATTCGGTAAGCCCACAATGCTTCATTAAGAACCAAATGCCATCTTATTGGTTTCTCATCAATCTTTTTCTGGATGATCTTAATCATAATCTTATTTGATGCCTCGCTTGACCATTGGCTTGTGCATAATAAGGAGAAGAATTTTATAGCTTAATCCCCATGTCTTCGGTAAAATCACAAAACTCCAGGAAGTGAACTGAGTCCCTTGATCGGTTGTTATAGTTTGAGGGATCCCGAACACGTGAATTATATGCTTCTTAACAAAAACCGATCATATTTTCCGACGTACTTTCTTCAATGGGATAGCTTCAACCCACTTGGTAAAATAATCTGTGGCCAAGAGTACAAACTTATGCCCTTTGCTAGAAGAAGGATTAATCGACCAATTAAATCTATACCCCATCCCTACGAAGCGGCCAAGGTTTGATTATTGGGTTCATTGCGGAATCTTTGGAGCCTTTTGAATATTACCAATTTTTGACAATCTTGGCATCCCTTATAGTATTCAAAACAGTCCTCTAGCATGGTTGGCCAAAAATAACCAGTTCTTCTAATTATCCACTTCATTCGGTAAGCCGATTGATGTGCACCACATAATCCTTCATGTACTTCATACATGATCTTTTCTCGGCCTCTTCTTGATTCAAGCACTCAAGTAATACTCCATCTATAGATTTGTAATATAATTGATCGTCAAGAAGCATGAACTTGAGGGCTTTGTATCGAGCTTTTAGGGAAACCTTACGTGATGGATTTCTTAGATAATCGGCAATCTCGCACCTCCAATCACCAACCACTTGATCAGCATTGGAAACATCCTTATCTATAGCAAGAATTTCTTGATTTTCACGATATCGGAAGCGGCTTGAGCTAACTTATTTGCTTCTTCATTGTGCCCCCCTAGGGATATGATGCAAGGTTACTACACGAAAACTTTTCAAAAGCTCCCGGCACTCTTCATAATATTCTTTTAATACGTCATTCTTGCATTAAATGCTTGGCGGTTAAGCGGTTAATCACCAACTTCAGAATCCCCAAAGATCTCGGACAGACCATAGCTTTTATCTCCACAAGAAGTCAAAACCCTCTAAGCAATGCTTCATACTCTGCTTGATTATTAGTAACATAAAATTCAATAGGAATGGCATATTCAAAAGTTACCCCCCGCGGAGAAATCAAGAAAATACCGGCACCACCACCTTTGTTACAGGATGAACCATCGAAGAATAAAGCCCAAGGTACAATGCTTATCATCTCAACAGAAAGATCACGGTGTTGGGTAATAAAATCAGCAATAATTTGGCCCTTTACCGCCTTTGCCGATTCATATTTCAAATCGAATTCTGACAAGGCCAAAATCCACTTGCCAATCCTTCCATTCAAAATTAGCATTGATAACATATGTTTTATTACATCAAAACTAGAAACCACCACGTATTCGGCATTTAACAAATAGTGCGAAATTTGGTACATGAATAATACACACACAAGCAAAGCTTTCTCGTAGCCGAATACCTTGTTTCGGATCTAGCAACTTTCGGCTAAGATAAGCTATTATTCTCTCTTTTCCCTCAAATTCTTGCATGAGGGCCGATCCTATCATTAGGCTATCGGCCGCCACATACAACTTAAAAGGCTTGTCGAGTTGTGGAGGTACCAAAGACAGTGGCGCCTTCATGTACTCCTTGATTTCATCAAAAGCCTTACTGTTGTATGTCACCCCATACAAATTTTTGATCCTTCTTGAGTTTCAATAGTGGAGAAAAAGGTAAAACTCTCTCCGATAAATTAGATATAAATCTCCTTACAAAATTAATTTTGCCAAGCAACGACTGTAATTCTGTAAGATTGGTTGGAGGGACAACTTTGTCTATTGCTTCTATGCTCTTTTTTCTAACTTTAATCCCTCCTTTATGAACTAGAAATCCCAAAAACTCACGGTACCGAGACTCCAAAAGCACACTTGTTTGGATTCATTTTCAAACCATGTTTCCTAGTGCATTCCAGAGTCTTTCTTAAATCGGCTAAATGTCCTTCATGGTTTCTAGACTTGACCATTACGTCATCGATGTAGATCTCTACAATCTTGCCGATCAACTCGTGAAAAATATAATTCATAGCTCTTTGATAAGTTGCACCGGCATTCTTTAACCCGAATGTCATGACTATCCATTCGAACAAACCAATATGACCAGGGCATCTGAAGGCTATCTTCGAGATATCTTCTATTGCCATGAAAATTTGGTTATAACCAGCATTTCCGTCCATAAAGCTGATGACTTCATAACCTGCTACTGCATCTACCAATAAATCGGCAACTGGCATCGGATATCCGTCCATTGGAGTAGCTCTATTTAGATTTCCGAAATCTATACAGACTCATTTTTCCATTCTTCTTATATACTGGAACTATACTCGAAATCCACTCTGCATACCTGCATGGCCGAATGAAGTTTGCTTCTAATAATCTTTCAATTTCTTTCTTCACATCGGCCAATACCTCCTCTTTATAAATCTTCCGTGTAGGTTGTTTGTAGGGACGATATCCGGGTTTAATAGGCAATCGATGTTCAACAATAGAGCGATCCAATCCGGGCATCTCTGTGTAATCCCAAGCAAAACAGTCTTTAAACTCTTTTAGAAGATTTATCAATTGTAATATATACTCTAGATTCAAATTGTACTAATGTACATCGGCCTTGGCTTGGTACCATCACCAACATCTATCTCTTCCAACTTGTCGGCCGACATGAAACCACGCCCTAGCTTTCCTTTGTTGCCATCGATTGGATTACCCATTAAAAATTCTTGTGAGAGCCATTCGCTTGGATCATTTGTTGATCCCCGTCAAAGACATTCACGGGACCTTCTCCCCCACACTCGCCGGAGAAACAATCAACACCATCATATTCCCAATAGGCAGGCTCTGTAACAGCAACACTTACAGAATCATCAGCGTGGACAATTTCAATATCATCTCCAACCCATTGAATAAGAATCTGGTGCATCGTTGAAGGAATAGAGCAATTGGCATGGATCCAATCTCTCCCTAGAAGCGGCATCTGTATGCCTCCTTGCCATCAATGACAAAGAATGTAGTGATCAAAGTCTTTGATCCAATCATCAACTCAACATGCACGGCTCCACGGGTATCAGAAGGATTGCCAGCAAATCTCTGAGAACCATGTCGGTTTTTAACAAGTCTTTACTTGTCATCCCAAGCTTCCTAAAGGTAGTATATGGCATGATATTGATAGCAGCTCCTCCATCAACAAATATTTTAGTCAGAGGCTTGCCATTGACATATCCCTTCAAATAAAGTGGCTTCAAGTGGCGATACTTGGCGGTTTGTCAAAAACCCTTTCTTTGTGTCAAGACAATTTGGGCCGTCGGATCTTGAAACTTACTTTCGTCAAAATCGAGTACACCTCTTCTTGGATATTTCGGCTTTCGGGAGCTATAAACTCTAATGGAAGGAAGAAAGCCATACAAGTGTCGGTAGAAGGACCATGCTCATCGGGCTTCTTCTTGGGGACGCCATATCGTGTCCTTTTCGGCCGCTTGCTTGTTTCAGCTCTTCGTTCCTCAAACGCTGAACTCTTCTCTTCGGCTTTTCCTCGGTCCGGAGGGCACCACTGTCCTTTACGCCATACATATTCATAGGGACTCTCTTCCTCATTGTATCCCTTATAATGAACCCAACTTTGATCTGCAAATCTCTTTCCTTGCTGATTCTCAAAACTGTTTATTTTTAGACGCCAATCGTCCTCAGGAAATTGTGTTCCAAGTTTTTCATGGACGGGACGGCGGTTGACTCGAGACTGCCTATACCCCAAGTATTGATCACTGCATTCAGGGTAATTGTTTCTAGCAGGCAGTTTCAAGCCTTCATTCCAACAATCCTTGAAGAATGAACAACCCCAATGAGACTGCTCCTGTTCTCTCATGTGTTCTTCTTGCTCCCTTCGATACACCTCTTCTTCATATTTTCAGCGTTCTATAAACCTTTGTTCTTCGTAATACTCCCTCTCTTGCTGCCTCTGCCATTTGTTCAGTAAAATACGTGATGTAATCCCAGGCTTAGAAGTTTCACCCTTTTCAGTTCGGCTATTCTTGAACCGAACCTTTTGCTTCAGCTCTTCACTTGTGATTTGCCGATCAGGGTCGACAGTACCACCCTTCTTTGCTCTGTCAGAGGTTAACACTTTCACCTTGCCTTTACCTTTAGGATCATTTGCAGAAACCATATTCACGAAGAAAGAAATCATATTCTGAGGAAAAGGTTGACCATCAACCTTTATCTTGCCATCAAACTTCAGATGTCCCTCTTGGATAGCTTTCTGAATCTGCACTCTGAACACTCGGCAATCATTGATGGAGTGAGAATTAGTATTATGGTAGCCACAATACCTTTTGTCTTTCACTCCTTCGAGGCGCGGCATGGGATGTCCATCCGCGGTTTGATACGTCCTTCTCTCACCAAAGAACTCAAAGAGTTTGTGCGCCTTTAGTAACATCAAAATCATAAGTCCCCTTTTGTTGCCTCAACCAGCGTTGACTAACTTGAGTAGACTCTTTTTGCCCAAATTAGTTCAGCTGCAGGCTATCTCATCTTCATCATCATACTCGATTCGCTTCTTCGGAAAGCTTTGATACATCTCATTAGCAACATTGCCCTTTTGGAAGCGGTTATCTCTCCTGAACCCTTGAGCTTGATTACTCATAGCTGTCAACCACTGTGAAAGTTGACCAAGGTCATCAAACTCCATGCCGAATAGTTTCTCTCGACATTCGTTTGCATGCCCGCTATTGCCATCCTCGGCAAACCGATCATCCGTAAAATTCAGAGAATAACAAAGGTTCTTGGTTTCTCCGAACTGCGAAGATACTCTCTGTGGTGTCTCATTAGCTTTTCGTCTCGGACTCATAAGATCAACCAGCTTCTTCTCATTAGTACCCGTGAAGAAATATGCATGAAACTTCCGCTCTAGCTCGCCCATGTACCAATGGAATGAGGCGACAAAGATGTAAACCATGTGAAAGCCGGCCCCGTGAGAGACAAAGGAAAATACCGAATCCTCCAAGCTTCATCGTAGAAGCTTCCCCAAAGTTGCATCAAGTACCGACTGATATGCTCTATGGTGCTAGTATCATCCTGGCTAGAAAACTTGGTCAAATCTGTTGGAGGCTTCACCCTTGGAGGAAGTGCCACTCTGTTGTACCATTCTGGATAAGGAGACTTGTATGAGTAGGACTGATTCTTCGACTTTAAGCCAAACTGATTCTGCATCATATCAGCCATCCCGTGTATGATAATATCAATACTTGAATTTAGAGTCCCCCCTGTACCTACCTTCCGTAAGGCAATCGATGCACACTTGTATCCCGGATTTGGTAAAGCATCAATAGCACTATAATCGATAAATTCTCGATATCCATCTCCATACATATTCTTTTTGCAACTGTTTGTTTGGAGATACTCGAAAGTCGATGGTGGTACATCTCTGTTGTACCAAATATCATCCGCCATAGGTAGGAGGTCGTTGTTTTTTATTGGGAGCTGGTCCACCTTTGTTTGAGCCAGATGCTCCATCATCTCCAGCAGGCTTTTCTTAATACTTTGGCACATTGAAAAGTGTCGGTCCGTGGATTGGGCCAATATTTTCCTCAAAGTACTTATCGGCCGTTGGACCGAAAGTGCTAACCATGATTGCCCGAAAGGTGTTGAAAAAGGCGTATGGTGATTTGTCATAGTTTCTCCCATAGCTCGTAGACCAACTCGACATCTTCCCGAGCATCCTCCTCTTGATTGTAATCAGATTGGTGCGGAAGAAGAACCCTCGGCAATGATTGTTTTTGGAACACTTTGTTGCTCTTGTTCTTGAAAAAGGACATCAAGCACTTCGCTGAAATTGCTCACATGCTTGCTGCACCAATTCCCTTGAGTTTTCCGGCAACTCATCCATGGTCACATCTAGAACGTGATCGTTGTTGATTTCAGGCATCTTGAACTGCAAGTTTTCCCACCGGACGTGCCAAAAAGTGTGTTGACGCAAAATGTGGCGCACTGTGCCTCACACACAGCAAGCCGGAAAGCGTGGCTTCAATCGGGTGCCCGGACGGTTTGAAATCTGGAAGCGTGCCAACCAGTTTGACCTGAAACTGATAAGGGATAAAACCATTAAATACAAAACTGGAACGTGCCGGGTAAGACCGCAGGCGGTTCCACATATACGCCCCGGAAGCCACTTACGGCGACATACGGCTATAGAAGAAGTGCGCCAACATGTTTATAGAGCTTTTCGGCTAATATGAAGATAAAAGATGTAAAGCATTGATTATCGAGTACAAATATATGAGAAGACACGTTTGAACAAGTCAAAACTGATCATGAGTTGAAGCATAACCAATCTCGGCAAACTAGCCGAATTGGGGTCTATGAAGAAGGAACAAACAAACTAGCACGAATAAACCTATTAAAAACTCGTATCTGCCGCACGACACTTAGCTCTATCAAGGTTTAAACGCTTTTAACGTGCATGAACCCACAATATATAACAATCTAGATTGATCTAATTCGGCTATGTAAGCATGTGATCTATCTATCACGATGATATGAAAGTAAGAACGTTTGAGAGCAAATAGATCTATAAAAGTAAAGAGCCGAAACTTATCAATCTAGATTGGGCAAAAGAGTGTTACGAATATATAAAACATTAAAAACATGCAACACGTGATAACTTAATGAATCTACTAGATCTTGCCAAATCTAATAGAGCCGATAACTATCTTGCTTTGCTAAGCTATCAAGCAACGCCGTACGGCCATCTAGTCGAGATAAACAAAGCATAAGCAAAGACTTCTTGATTGTCAAGCAAGCGCTGCCGCCGCGGCCATCCGGTCGAGACAAACAAGACTACTTGCATCAACGTCTAAATCCACCGCATGATACTAGACATGATAACAAGGTTGTCGGCACTTACGGAGGTCGACGGATCGATGGCTCCGCTCGAAGAACTCGACGACACGACAAAGGACTCGAAAACTTGGCACGGGGCCGATTGTATTGATTTGGTTGTGTATATCCTTTACAATGGTCGAGGGTTTATATTTATACCCCGGACGGAACATGAGTCCTAAAAGACTACGATTACAAAATACTAAGGAAGGCTTCAAAAGTACGACGATCTTTAGCTCTAATCCTTCTCAGAGTCCTTTACCATCACGGTTCTTTCCTTCTAATCGGTTTTTACTTGCCACCTTTTGCTTCCCGAATGGAGTCACCGCCTCTAAGGATAGCCGACCGCATGAATACTTACCGAATTGCCCGAGTTAGCCAACCGAACGGGTGTTTGCCGAATGCTCTAAACACTTGCCTCCCATGAGCTTGCCGTGCACTGGCCTACCTGTCATCTCCTCGGCCTTTACCAAAATCCAGTGTTAACAACGGGTAAGTCTGCTAAAGCAAAAGGCTATGATCTATATATAGGTATTTATATTAAAGTTTAATATTTTGTTTCTCCTATAAAATTCCTTACATGAAATTCTAAAAATATATATTTTCGGCAAATCAATAAATCCTTATAAATTATCCTAATGAATAAAATTGCCCATTCTCCAAGAATTTTAAATGCTTGTTGGTAATTTTAACATCACTTTGCGTTAAGTTGTCATCCCTAACATGATGCCAAAAACCAAGGATCAAAATAATCTACACGCAATAGCTCTTATAGAATATATCCGCAAGCGCACAGATAATTCTCCCATTGTAGCATTTCACCCGGGAAGTATTCCGAGTATCGTTTATTTATTTTATGCCAAAAGGATAAAGAAGCACTTCTATTCAATTAGAGTAAGCAATTTATAAGGACTAAGAAGAATATAAATATGCAGACCTATCATAGCCAATTACACTAATGCTTTAGTAATAAATAGTCAATAATGATATAATAAATGATAACTGAGTAAATGAGGTAAATGATATTCCAGAGATAGAATATAGAGACTCACTAAAATAGTAAAACAATCTCGCGATCCGGCTAGAGTAAAGGAAACCTATGTAATCACTAAATATAGAGTCTACAGCTTACGCCATATTACATATTCTCATCTATAATATGACCAACTCAGAAAATATCATAAGGAGCATCAACTAATGAGAATTTTAAGACACAAGGGTCACCTCCTTCGCGACCGTGCTATGCTAGTCCTACGTGCGGGGGTGGACTACAGAGGAACCAACGCATTTGTCACTGCGCGGACTACCACACGTCTCGGCTGGGGGTGCCTCCGTAGGTACACAATATATCTAGACACCACGTCTACATAATGCATACCACCTAACTCACTCGAAAGTAATTGAATCAGGCGCCTTACGGTGATACGACAATAATCATCATCAATCACAACTATATCAAATATGCAACTAGAATAAACTAAGAACTGAATAAATAGCAATATATTAAAGTAGAGCAAAGTCATAATGAGATACAAGATAAAATTATCGATCTCCGCATCGAGCAGATCACGGAATCCCGAGCGTAGCGCCCAACTCTACTTGAACCTTGCAAGATGCCTAAACTAAGAACTTGAAGAACTAGAGCTCTACTTCTAATCTTTGGAAACCCTAACTTCGTCTACTCTTGACAAATGAAGCGAAGGAATGAATTGGTTTCTCTTCAAGGGGGTGCGCCTCTTTATTTATAGCCCGGTGGGATGAACGCGCGCCGCAGGATCAAACCGACTTAACCACGGGCCGAGATGCACCGTGGGAGGCGGTGGAAGAAGCTTCCAGAAGGGGAGGCCAAACCCTAGCTTTAGGGGGGGCCGGGCGGCACCATGGTGGGGCCGGCCGGCCCCACTCGTGGTTCATTGCGGGTTCCGCTGCTTCGGGTGTCTTCTAGATCCTTCCCGGTCCAGATGGCGATGTTTTCCGTCGCGGTTAAGTTTTGTAGAAAATATACACTCTAATCCCTCTTTTAAGCTTTTCTGAATAATTCCCTAAAAAATAAACAATTCACCAAAACTCGAGGAATTTATCAGTAATAAACCCTATGTTTCTATTATTGGTTCTTTCCAAGTGATAGTTGACGGTATAAAATGTATACTTAATGACTGTCAATAGGTCCCCTTTCACGGTGCGCCCCGTCGGGTGGGTACACGCTACTTGTCCGTTCTCGTCATGGGTAGTCCAAGTGGAGCTTACCGCCATTAGCATGCGACTAGTACTATCCAATAACCTCATGATCTCAGGGCCAAACAACGGACGGTCCTTAACCGACACAAGTGGACGACACTACACCGGGGCACAAGCCCTTCCCCGATGCAAGTCACTCCACCGGCGTCTCGATTTACTCATCATGTTCTTATTGCGTACCCTTGACCCGGCCAAGGTAAAGGATAAACAACAAGCAACATCAGGTTTTCATAACTTTTCTCAAAGAGGATATTGTTATCAAACTTTGAAAAACATTTTATTTGTAAGGCCTATGCTATCAGCAGAGCGAAGCATGTACTAAGCATTTTTAAATCAAAACAGGTTTCAGGGGATTATATCTCAAGGAAGGTGAATGCATCGAGATAGGATATCACACAACTCCTACACCTAATGCATCATATCATCAACATAAAATTATAAAGGACTTTCAAAATTCAAGGAAGGGTTAAATGCATCTGGGGCTTGCCTGCGTTGCAGAGAAGGTTAGTTGTTATTCTTGACATCAACATCTTCGTGGATTCACCTTGTCAGGGTTGGTCACCGTGAATCTTCTCGAAGCTTAACCATCATGATCCTTCGCTCTTACGTAAATGTACATGAAATGATGCATGTTTAAGTATGATGAAATGCATGATATGATGCATGATGCAAGACAACATGGATGAAACAACTTAATTCTTCATTAGCTTGAGTACAACTTTCCTTCACGGTAAAGTTGCATCAAGGGAGCATAATTAACAAGGGCTATTTTAATTCGGATAAGCAACGCAATCAATGTAATTGAATTGCCGAAGGTCATTAGGGTTAATGACCTAGGGTCATCACTCAATTCCAAAGTCAATCAACCTATATTGATTAAGGTTAATGACTATTAATCATTTTTACAGTTGTTGAAAGCCGCTAATTAAATTTGATAATTAAACTTATTACTACACATGTAAGGATACTATTACTATTACTACACATATGATGATGACGACTACTAATACTACACAATCAAGCCATGAACCATTTGAGTGATTATGATTCATGGTCTTCAAACAATACCACAAATCAACTAATATTTTAATTAGGAAACTAATTAACTAATAGTTATTTATTAATCACTTTTATGGTCATTAAACAAGGTGGAAATTAATCATTAAAAATAAATTTCTTTAAAACAGTACCAAAATTTTAGTGGAGGTCACTTTTCACATGAAAAGCTTAACCCTAAATTTTCATGATTTTTGGGTTATTATTTTATTCTACAAAAATCAAACATTGTGCATTTATTAATTAAAAGAGACAATTATTAAACATGACAAAAGTGGTTAACATACTGCAACATATTTTTCTATGAAACTACACATCACAAGGAGCACACACATATTTTTATTTTATTTTTAATGCCCAAGCTATTTAATTATGAAAATATGAAAATCAGCATTTAAATTTATAATAGAAAAAAAGAAACATTTTCTTTTTCCCCTTTGGGGCTGCGCCACGGCCCAGTCGCGGCCTGGCCCGGCCAGCTCCTCCTCTTCTCCCTCTCTTCTTCCCTCTGCCATTCAAACTGGGCGGGACGGCGGCGGTGACGGTGGTCCTCGCCGGCGGTGAGGGGAGAGGCAACGGCGAAGGCACCCGAGGACTCCCCACGACCGGGCGAACTGCGCAGAGCTGTCGGATGGGATCAAGCGATGGCGGAGCTTGCATAGCGGTGACCCTGGCGGCGGAAGGAGTGGTTGCGGTGGCGTTACACGACGGCGCGACGACGTTCCGTCGGAACGGAAGCAGTAGAGATGGAATTGGCAGGTCGTTACGCACCAGGAGAGCATGGCGATGCTCCTGGTGGTGTTGGATTGGCATGTGAGACTGCAGGGGTGGTTGGCGCGGGCGAGGCGGAGCTCGGCGGCGCATGCTCGACGTCGCCGCGGCCGTTCCGCAGCGCCCGTGCGGTTGGGGCCTAACCAACGGGCCGACGAGAACCGGGTGGCTCAAGTCGCATCTAGTGGTAGTATTGGTTGGACCGGAGGCACGTCGGACAGACCTTGGCAGTGCACAAGATGGACATGGCGGCGCTGGGCGGCAGGTTCTGGAGGAGAAGGCGGCGTGCGAGCTCCTCCGGTGACCGAGACCGACGGGTGGTGGGCTTGGGTGATCTCTTTTGGAAGATGGCGGGACGATGTGCAAGCTATTGGAGATGATAGTGGTGCGATGTAGGCGAATTTCGCCGGTGACCGGGGACGGTGGTGGTGGTGCGGGGAAGAAGAAGGAGAATTGGCGGCCGACGTTGGTTTATAAAGGGAAAGTACACGTCAACGAGTTGGCCAGCGACCTCGCGAAGCTGTCCAGGTGGTTGGCGTCACGGTCTTGCCGGTGAAGTCGCGGGAAACGCCACGGCAGCCGGCCGGCATGGGTGAAGGAGAAAAGGAATTTCTCCCTCCCACATTACTGTAGCAACTTGTATCTTTTCCCTTTTCTGAAAATTTCAAATTACTCCCAAAATTTGAACACAAGCATGAAAAACTCCTGAAATATAGATTGTGCAACTTTTCATGCTCTACAAACTTTATTAAATAAGTTCTAGCAAATTTTAAATATTTTTAAATTTGTGGTTTGAAATTTGAAAAGGGTTTAAATTCTAACCTTTGGGATTTCAAAATTACTTTCAAATTTTAAATAAAATATAAAAATCTCCAAAAATAAAAGTTGTTCCACTTTTCAAGATCTACAACTTTTATTTAGAAAGTTTTTCATAAAACTGAATAATTTTTGAATTGGAGTTTAAATATCAAAAAAGAGAACAATTTCCAATTTAAAGAACTTTTAAAATTACTTTTGATTTTATTCAAAATCTTGAAAAACTTTATTTACCAAACTTGTAGAGCTCTCAGAGATGCACAAACTGTATTTTGAAAGTTTTTCCAAATTTTAAATATTTTGAGCACATATAATCCCTGAAACTTGTTTTGATTTAAAAATGCTTAGTACATGCTTCGCTCTGCTGATAGCATATGTCTTGCAAATAAAATGTTTTTCAAAGTTTGATAACAATATCCTCTTTGAGAAAAGTTATAAAAACCTGATGTTGCTTGTTGTCTATCCTTTACCTTGGCCGGGTCAAGGGTACGCAATAAGAACATGATGAGTAAATCGAGATGCCGGTGGAGTGACTTGCATCAGGAAGGGCTAGTGCCCTGGTGTAGTGTTGTCCACTTGTGTCGGTTAAGGACCGTCCGTTGTTTGGCCCTGGGATCATAAGGTTATTGGATAGTACTAGTCGCATGCTAATGGCGGTAAGCTCCACTTGGACTACCCATGACGAGAACGGACAAGTAGCGTGTACCCACCCTACGGGGCGCACCGTGGAAGGGGACCGCGGCGTAGGGCGGTGGTGTACTGTACACCCGTTCTGGTATGGAGAAATTCAAGCGTTGAGTTGATGTATATAAGATATTTGGTCCTGCATACATCGTGTGGCTAGGAAGCCCCAGCTGGGTATATAAAGCGGTTCGAATCGTTGGTGCTCCACGATATGGGAGACTTGATCCTAGCCCCGACATTGTAGTAATAATGGAAGTTGTTGGGACTGGAACCTTTTGAAATCGTTACTTGCTTGACAAGTGTTTGCTATAGACTAGGATAACCGAGAGGGATAGCTTAATGCTTAATGAAAATATAATATAAGAATGAATAGTAAGGATCAACATTAGACGTTTTTTCGTAAAGGTGTCTTTGATTCTTGCTAAAGCCTTACCTTGATTCCTATCAGCCAGCATTCCCGAGTCTTCTCCACTCTTTTCTGTCGGGTAAGTCTTGCGGAGTACTTTTGTACTCAAGGTTTGTTTGACCCCTGTTGCAGGTACTAACTGTTGCCGCTAAGTTCGGTCATACCAGTGGGCTTGGCATGATCGAATATCTCCCACCTAAGGTGTTCTCTTGTAGGTGTTCTAAATCTCCTTCTTACTTCCGCAAACTTAGTTAAGTGTTGTTTAATCAAAGTCTAATCAAATGTTATAATCTTCTTTTAAAAATCTTCCGCTACTCTGTTGTATTTGGATAAAAACGGTTGTAATACTACAATATCTCTGTAAGAATTCGATCCTGGAGGATCGTGGTGTCATCGGGGTTTCACCCGACAAAACTTTTCAAGTTATGTGGTACACAAGCATAGCCGACAGAGGTCTTAGAGACAATGTCAGGTGCTTGTGGGCCATATAATTTGGAAGGTTCTGCCACACCGAGGCAATCTAGTGCCGAGAGAGATGCGACACCAAATGATGCTGCGTGTCAGATGTCTCAAAATATGAGATTGTAATGTATATTTTTTGACGTAACGAGTGTGTGATGTATATTATGCTCATAATGCTTATGAATGAAGATAGCAGACGATTCATAACAGTCAATGGATAGAATTCTAGTTTATAAAACAACGGGACAGTAGATTTAGCTAGTAAGAAGTAGAGCTCACCAAAAAGAAATCAATGGCTCTCTAGATTTGATCTTGCCAGAAATAAATTGCATATCCACGTGGGATAGAAGTTACAAAAATGAAGAGAGGGCAGGCTGGTGGAGCGGAGGCCGGCAGGGGCCATGGCCCCCTAACAATACATATTTTTTTTATAATATATATATAGAATTTAATAGTCTATATTTATATTAAAAAGATATAATAAATACAATCTTGTTATATATGTCTAATAATATTCCTTGACAATAAAATTGAATAGAATATAATTATGATAAAGTATTTTTATTTATCTAAAATTTGTATACATCTATTCACATTTTTAGTTCCACTTGAATACTTATGTTTTATTACACTTTATATTTTATTGATCGCATACTTGACTAGCAATAACAATTTAATCATTATCTTATATTATTATGAATCATATTATAGATGTCGACGTTCACATACATGCATGCATTGCACACTCACATCTACAAACTAACATGCGTCCTACTATATTATATGGGCACCTTCAAATACTGATACGGTAGATTTTACATTCATGAGTAATTGCAAGCGTCGTATTGTCAATAGAACGGTTACATAACATGGGTATGAGCACTTCGGAAATGCTATGCTGGCAAATTTTAATTTATAAGTCGTCATATATGCCCTAATGTTGATAGAAATGGTCGTCTACCACGGGAAAAATAGCGAGCCGTTAACTCATCAAATAAAGGGGTAAATCTAGAAAAATAATGCTTAATTATACAGCAAAAATCTAAACAATTAAACTACACTTCTTTATTGTATATTGAAACTCTTTGACCGACTCCGTCACTGAGGACAGAGACGAAGATAGGTTATCCTTAAGGCAAGGCCCCGCTCCTGCAACACGAGCCATCAATCAATATATATGGCACACGACAGGCGTCGGCATTGTCATTGGGGCAGATCCTGCAACTCGGTGGCTTGGCCCTTCTTGCTTGACGTCCTAAGCCATAGTGGCTTCCCCCTTAGATGGACCAACTGGATATCTGCTCTACTATCATCTGCAAGCACGCGTGTGCTCACTAATGGTCGCCCTGGAAGAAGGATCGCTCATGCGCGGGGTTTGCGGCAGGGTGATCCCATTTTGCCTATGTTCTTTGTGATCGTCATGGAGGTTCTTAACTCCATGATTGCTGAAGCCGAGATCGCCGTCTACTTTTCGAGCCGTTGCCTGGGAACGTCATCCGTCACCGAGCGTCGCTCTACGCCGATGACCTTGTCATCTTCTTGTCGCTAGTGCCTGGGGACTTCAGGTGCCTTTGTGCTGTGTTGCACTGCTTTGCTGGTGCATCTAGATTGATCACTAACATCGATAAGTGCCAGGCGTCGCCAATTCAATGCACAGCTGAGGATGTAGAGCTGGCATTGGAGCACTTCCCATGCCGGGTCGTGCCTCTACCAACAAAATACTTGGGGGTGCCACTATCGCTCTACAGACTTCGTCGCTGCAATGAGCAGCCGCTGATCGACGCGATTGCTGCTAGGATACCCACTTGGAAGGCCTGACTGCTTACCTTCGCCGGCCGCTCCGTTCTGACGAAAGTTACTTTATCAGCGATCCCTGTGCACATCTCCATTGCGGTTTGCTTGTCAGGCTGGGCCATCCATCAGATCGACAAGCGTCGTCGCGCTTTTCTTTGGGCCGGTTCAGAGTCGGTGTGTGCTGGCAAGTGCAAGGTTGCCTGGCCTATTGTTTGCAGTCCGCGTGTGTTTGGTGGACTCGGCCTACTTGACCTTCGTTTCTTCGGCTATGCCCTTCGGATGCGCTGGGAATGGCTGCGGCGGACTGATCCTGATCGAGCTTGGACCAGGCTGCCAGCGAAGCAGGAAAGGAACGTCAGGGCAATGTTCAGCACGTCAGTCAGCATCTGTCTCGGTGATGGATCGTCGGCGATCTTCTGGACTGACCGCTGGTTGGAGACACCGCTATGCTCCATGGCGCCGTGCCTGTTCGCCGCAATCTCGCGGTCTGGACGTCGTCGTACTGTCCTGGACGCTCTGACGAATCGGCGATGGGTGCGCGACATCAATGGGGCTCTGACCACGCAGGTTATCGTTAAATACATCATGGTTTGGGAGCTCATGGACACCATTTAGCTGCAGCCATCGCAGCCGGACCGCTTTGTGTGGAAATGGTCACCCGATGGTACCTTCTCGATGTCCTCTACCTACCGGGCATTCTTCAATGGATCCTTGGAACTTCTGGGGGCCAAGGAGCTTTGGAAGGCACGAGCTCCACCTAAAGTGAAGATGTTCCTCTAGCTGGCCTTGCATGGTTGTTTGTGGACGGCAGAACGTCGTTGGCGTCATGGTCTGCAGGATAATGGCAGCTGCAACTTCTGCGACCAGGAGCTAGAGTCCATCAGCCATCTCCTGTTGGGATGTGTTCTCTCCAGAGCGATCTGGTCTGCACTGCTGCTACCGCTAGGTCTATTGGACTTCCTACCGGAGTCGGACGCCACTCTGCCAGCCTGGTGGCTCTTGCACCGCCGTAGGCTGGACAAGCACGTTCGTGCTAGCTTCGACACGGCCATCCTTCTCGTCGCCTGGGTTCTCTGGAAAGAGCGCGACGCCAGAGTTTTCAGAGGACAAGCAGCCTCACATCGTTTGATCCTGCTGGCTATCGTTGAGGAGGGCAACGAATGGATTCAGGCAGGGTTTCGTGGCCTCAGCGTGTTGTTCGCGCTCTTGCCAGGGGATCTCGCTCCTTCGCCGGTCGCTCAGTCCAGTGCCGTTTAGTACATCGCGCTTCAGTTGTTAGCCTTAGGGGTAGCTAATGCGGCGTCTGCGCCTTGCAGACAAATGTCATTTCTCTATCCCTAAGGTCGTGTAATTGAAAACTCTCTTCTCCTTAATGAAATACGGGTACAAAACCCGCTCGCGAAAAAAAAATTCCAAATCAACGACAATGAAATTATGAAAAGTCGACACGGATACGGGATGCGCAATGCAACGTGAGTCCAAGTCGGAGCCGGAGCCGAGGACGATCGACGCTGACACTTCCCGCGGATATATACGATTAATTACATACGTCTCCAGAGACCAACGGAATTGAGCTCGTAACCAGAGGCCCGGCGCGCCGGCGCCCAGGAGAAGCAGAGCGGGCTGGAGGAAGGCAAGGCGGCCTCGATCGCAGTGGCATCACCATTCACCAGGGCTGCGTGTCATCGAACTCCAAGACCAAGCGCAGCGTCGCGACATGATGAAGCTGCTGCTGAGCTTGACGACGTGCGTGGTCGCCCTGTGCTGCGCCTGCGCCGTCACGCTGCTACTGTGTGGCGCTGGCGCCGTCTTCTGCTGCTGCTGGTACGTGTCCTCAGGGCGCAGCAAGACCAGTGAGCCTTCTTCTCCTGTCCCACCTCCTCCTGTCCCGGAGACCGCGCTGCTGAGGTCCATGAAGACCGAGCAGGAGTTGCTTGTTACCAACGACCCAGCTGCCGGAGCCATGGCTCCCACCGAGCGACCCGCCGCTGCTGCCGGGAGCCGGTACCGGAAGCCGCCGCCGCCGAGCCTGACGCCCAGACGGACGGCACGGCCCAGGCAACCGTCGCGGCGTTACAGCGCAAGGGAATGGGCGCTGTGAATCTGTCACTTGTGTTGTGTCGCAACTTGCCTGCTTCTTGCGTTGGCCTCTCTCCGTGTGCTACGATACGTGACATTCATGCCTTCGACTCTAGTCAGTAGTCTTGGCAAAAACGAAAAAAAAAAACTGTGGCTTGCGGTATATATGGCCAAATCATCTGGAATGCTGGAAGAGATTTTGGTCGAATTAACTTGTGATGAGAACGCCGTTCTTCAGAAAAGTGTAGTATTTCGAAGCATATTTGTCTGATTATGTAGCGAGCCTATTTTCATTTTTCCTGGTTTCACATTACATGTTTGAAGCAAAACGGTGCCGATCGATAGTACTCCGTATCCGTACCAGATGTCGATGACGGTACAAGTCGTCGTCGGCTCGGGCAGAAAATCCCCTAACCAAATACTCCTATATATATTCAGTCCCAAAGTATACCCAAATTAAAACCCAACCCAAACTAATATACGTCGCGCCCGGCGCCTTGTGCATCGTCGCCGACGAGGTTGCTGAGTTGTTTTGCCGACCATGGCGGCGGCGCAGCAGCACCGATTCGATTTCGGTCGCATGACAATGGCAGAGGTCATCGCCGCGGCGCAGCAGCACCAATTCGATGACTTGACATGGACAGCAGCCGAGGTCGAGGAGATGGAGGTGATCTGGCAGCACCGTGGCGCGCTAGTATCGGAGGCCGAGGAGTTCCTGCGGCGCAAGAAGTCGTGGTGGAACCTGATGACCAGGCTGATCGTCATGTTCCTCGGCGTCGCCGTGATCATCTTTGGCGCCACTACCTCCGGCCTCACCCGGGCAGACTGGATCGCTATCGGCGTCGTCTCGTGCATGCTCTTCGTGGAAGCTATCGGCTTGCTCTGCTGGGATGCGTATGCGCGCAAGCAAATGGAGCACTTTCTGGCGTTCATGCACTCGGTGTCGGACGCCTTGGACATGGAATCCGCCGGCCAGCTAGCTGCCCCGATCGACCATCAGCTAGATCCATAGCTTTATTATTAGTATTATATATACTGTTCCAGAGAATTGACTGAATCCATCCATGCATGTGTTTGTCATGGCAAGATCTTCGTGTTGCTGCCGCGTGATTCTACATTGTGGTACCTGCAATCCGGGGACACCGTCAGATTGATGATGTATGTAAACAAACAACAGACAATATGATTCGCACGATTTCATGCTGTCAGTCGCATCTGCGACCACCAGTCACCAAAACGCTAAAAAAAAAAACCCCTCCTGAATAATCTATACAGATGTTTCGTTTCCCCTGTGGTTTTTCTACTACACATTCAGAATCGCTAAATCTCCAAACTGCAACTCAACTCTGTTACAACATCCACCCTGACACATCTATGCACGTTATCATCATCCTAATTACTACTTACGCAATTACACAACAGGCTCACAGTTGCAGCACCGGGTTGCGGCGCAACGGATCATCGGCGACCAGACCCCCCACAATGTTGAGGTTGGTGGATGCCAAGACACTGGCCTAAGGCCATCCACCATCGTCGCTTGGTGCCCGCGGGGGACTGGAAGCGGGCACAATCCAAATGTCATGTCGACAATGTAGATTCAATTTCAATTTCTACTTGTTACTCAATCAGCCGTATGTGTCTGCATCTGATTCACCACCAGTTGAGCCGCAGGTGGGAACATCATCGGTCCTGAAAAAAGGCAGAAAGCTTTGAAGGGTCATGAACTTAGAACTAAAATGGTCATGAGATTAATGGAGCATTAAGCATACAAGTGTAGCTAAGGGTCTAGTTTAGCACCTGGAACGGCATTGAAACCATTTACAGTTTGCTGAATGCCCGGGCGTCCGTGGAGATTATTATTAGGGTTGCCCTTCATCTCAACAGCATGTTCACCTCGGTTTATGGAAATCTGTGGTACTGATCCATATTGCTGGCTTGCTAATGCTTCAGAATTCATCCGCTGCACTGTGCTGGTAGAAGCATTTGGTTGAGATCCCGCCAAATGGCTTACATTGCCAGCACAGGCCTCAGTAGCAGGTCTGTTCGTAGATGGCTGCTCACCTGATGCTGCCATACTGCTTGGTGGTGTCACTGTTTCTGAAAACGCAGCTAGTCCGGGTGGCTGAAATGAGTTTGGTGTTTCGCCATCTCCTACCCAGCCATGACCAAACTTTGTTCCAGGAGCAAGGCTTCGTTCAATTCGTCTTGATGCAATCTCCCAGCCCACAGGACCAAGTTGTGCAGCAAATCGTGCCAGGCTGCGGGAATAGGACTGCTGTAACTGAACCCCAACCTGATAAAGAAAAAAATATTGTGTTAAGTGTGGATGATCGTGTCTTGCTGTTCTCTAATGTTAATAGGAGGCTGAAATTATATCAGTATATCATCAGTTACTTATAGGACAGAAATTAGATTGGATACTCAACTGGTACTAGCAGCTTCTTAGTCCCATTGTAGGAGGACGATACCGGTAGCTCATATATTGAACTGGATGGTTGAGAATCATAATATGTGCTTCGGCGACTATCTTCCATCAGAATTGGCCTCTTCCCCATTTTTGCGGACCATGTACCCCCATAACCTGGAAGAAAAGAGTGAACACGACGAAGGTTATATGAAAATTGAGTTAGCCAGATTGGATGCCTAGTCCTTTGTTCAGTTAGTACTCGTTAAATGTTTGCCCTTCAAAAGACTTGAAAGAACAAGAAAAAAAAGAGAGATAAGTTAAAACCTGAGAAATCTTCAATTCTTTCAAACTTCCGCTCGCCAGACCAGTTGTGCTCATTCCTTCGATTGGCAAAAGAAGCTCTCAGCACATCTGCAATCATCGCTTTATCCATTGCTCTTCGTGACAGATCAACATCTGCCTGTGCATGGCGTCCAATATTTGCTCCAGTAGCAAGTGTTGCACCAGAAAAATCTGCAGTAGCACGTTCAGCTGGTGGCTTCCCAACTTTCTGTTTGGCATTGTTCTTGTTTGGAGGCCTGCCCCTGCGAGGCTGTGGCTTTGTTTCTTCTGGTTCTGGCTCTGGCTTGGGTTCTGGTTCTGGTTCGGGTTCAGGTTCACTGGCATCACTATCTTGCCTAAGATTCTCAAAATCCTTTTTAGCAATCTCTTGAATACCTCGTGCCTGTTATGCATGGCACATGGATGTTAAATGCACTATATTCATAATTAATTATATTAAAAAGATCATAACATGTAGGCTTAACGTTTGACCTGTCGATAGTATATTGTATCTGGTGAATTGTAGCACATCGCATTGGAGCTTATCAGGAAGACATCGTCCTGTAAATTGAAATTTCAGTCAAGTTGAATGAGCTTGATAAAACGTCAATAGCATTCTGAGGCCAGGAAAGAAATAGTACTTTGCAGCAGAATTGCAGGAATAATAAAGCACTATCGAATATTCAAATTCGTTCCAGAACAAATTGTGACATTATTCATGACTGCACGAATGGCCTAATGCTTTCAATAAGCACTGAGTACACATGGTACAGTGCAGTTTTGGTTAAACAGTAACAAACCAGTACTCAAATGTGCACTGACTAGCAAATTCACACGAGATGTTCAGCAGAGCTGTTTAAACACAGAAAATTATGGGATAAAAGTGGCATACGCTAATGATGTTCCACGCAACAGAGTCAAATGGGTGGCGAAAATTCAAGTTGGCAAATCCATGATGTTATAGCAGTATAAACACATCAGATACTTGTCAAGTAGCAAGTCAGCAATACAAGTAAATTCATTAGCTAAAAGCTACAAAACAGTGATCTAAGGCATAGTGTCCTGTTCAGGCATTACAAAGGTTGAAATCATATCATTTTACCAAATGCCTGCCTCATCTTTCAAATAACACATAATTCCAACTGAGGTCCAACATACTTCATAATAACTAATGAATTAGCAACTGAGGTACAGCTTGAATATGATTTGCCAACATAATCTGGCATAAACAAGGCAAGTGGGGTCTGAGTTTTTGTAGAGCAACCATCTATAATTATCTAATATATACCACCTTCCAAAGTAAGGCATGAATGACTTGCAAAAGGGAAGGACATATGCTATTTAGAGTGTTTCTTTATTCAAATAATGAGCTTTAACATAGGCAGCACCAAGCACAGTGCTTGTATAACTTTTTGCACATCTAGAACTTCAAATCCCTAGTGATATTTGAGCTTCATGCAATGGTGTACGAGTCCATCCCCGTCTTGTCATGTACTTCTAAAATACATCAAGACACCTCTTCTAAAGAGATAAGGACATTTCATCTTTTCTAACAGCATGTTGACCATCTTTACCATAATAATAAAAAAAAAAACTGCTGTATTTACAACATTACATTGTATAATGTGCACTTCTTGTGCTCATATATTTTCAAACAGAATACTGCACTTTCCTGCCTAGTTATATGTCTGGAACCATAAATTAGTGTCCTCTTAGCAAGTTTCTAGAGTGTAAAATTGCAAGACAACATTGATATCCCAGCTGCCTTAGATGATCTCATGCAAGTACAACTAGGTGGTCAAATGACATATATCAGTGTTCTCTTAGCAAGTTTCTAATGTGTAAAATTTTCTGCTATTGATCATACTGTTAAGTTCACAATCCTAAATAAAAATTGACACGGGATACCTCAGAGTATTTGAGAGTTTCTTGTAGGCACATCAGCAGAATAAATGTATAAATTATGTATAATTTAAACTCGGCCAGATAATTGAAAAGCAGAAACCGGAGAAATCATGCCCGAGGAAAGTTCAAGTCCATAACACAATCACAAAAAAAAATAAACAGGAAGATAATAGGTTGTCTGCTAAGCTAGTACAGTTCAGCCAGATAATCCCAATGCTTGAAATGCTCAGTCAAAAAAAAAAAAAAAAAAAAAAATGCTTGAAATGCTCAAAAACAAGGATACACCGCAAATCTCAAACAAGAACCAGGTCTTCCCTTCAAGCTACTGGGTTTATATGCCTAAGTAGAGCAAGTGAGCAACTGAATAGCAGCGTTATCCTAAACGGTAAACAGTCGCTCACTTGACGTTTAGCCATTATTTGGGCTAAATGAACACTAAACGAGCAAACATCTGTTTAAACGGATAAATGGTCGATTAAACGGAAACCGTGTACCACCGTGTGGCGCTTAAACGGTGTGTAAACGGGCTAAACAACCGTTTACATGAACAGTGCTCAATAGAAACAATCTTGGATAGGTCACTGAATGCAAACATAGCGTTGGGCAAACTTTTTGCTAGTAAAAATGCTCTTATGGAACCAATAAAATAGATCCTAGGCGTAAGTGCTTCACTCGAACAAGAACATTACCATACTAAACTTCATTTAAAATTACATTTCTAAATTAATTGTTAAGGGAATTTACATGATAATATATATATGTTGTACCAATCTCGAAACTGATTATATTGCCAAGAAAAATCAGGTCTGGAGTTATGGGATTCAGTACACATGAAACACCATCAGAGACTACCTAACAGGAAAACCCAGATGTCCATGAGAGTAAACATCTGCACCTAAAACATGCAACCAGGGTAGAGGCGTAGAGCATGAGGCCCCAAAGGCAAGCAGTACAAAGAGTTTCAGACCAAGCTTTGAATAAAGCACAACAGCTTATTAGCTATTGCCAAGGAAACAGCTACAATCTGCTGGCTGATTGACGGAAAATCCAAATAAAAGAAGAACAATCTAAACAAATCCTGTAACTCTACCTCAAATTGCTCCAAGTTGGAATAGGCCCCCTTATCGAGCTTCTTCCGTATTGTTGAAAAATCCATAGGATGCTTTATAATGTCATGATAGTCAGGTAGCTGGCCACAATTGGGCATGAACAGGTAAATCAGCAGTTTTGATAATCGAAACAAAGAAAACAAACATATAGCATCGTCACTTCTAAAGCAAACAAACCTCTTCAGGATCAACAGGCTCTGAAAATACACCATAAGTATCCTTCCTGCAAGAAACCAGGATACACAAAGATGAGAGTTCCTGGAGCTGAGTATGGGGGGCCGAAGGAAGAACAGGGTAACGAGCACAGAAACTCACTTCTGTAGCCTGTCGAGGATGAAGAGCAACAACTTTTTGTTCGGCAAAGGTGTTGTGGGCCCGGAATCTGACGGCTCTGTCGAATGAACAAATCCAAGCCATGAGCACAGGGCAAACAGAGGCAGGAGCATTAATTAAAGACCAGAAAATTGGAATGCATCCAACAGTAACAGAATTAAAAATGGCATCTTTGTGCACATTTGTCCATGTATATTTTTTTTGCCTCCGGAAATCTGAAGTGTAAATGCCACAGAGCAAGGAGCACCAACCTTCACGCCCATCCGTCGCTTTCCTCGTCTTTTCTCCCTGCGGCAGCAACGGTTAAGATAAATAAAAAGAAATTTGAAAACAGAACATACGGAATTAAAATCTATACCAGCATCGAAAACCTCCCCGGAGTAGAAAAAAAGCAGCAGAAAAAGGTGGGGTAAGCTTTCGTTTACCAGGGACAGTTACCAAGTACAGAGATCTGAGGAGTGCTAAATGAAGTGGAATTTGGCGCGAGAAGCTGACAAAAACCAAACCCGAAAAGCGCACGCCTTTAAAAGCTCGGCGATGGGGCGTTTTAAAAAATTGCGCCAATTATTGCCACGACAAGCCGATGAGACTATGAAGGGTTTAGGATTATCCCAAATGATTGGGAGAACACTGGCCTGAGCGGAGCGGAGTTGACCACTGCGTCACTGTGCCCCCTGGCTACGGAGATAAATAAATAAATGCCGCCTTTTCATACCAAAAATAGCAAAGGAATTTCCTCGGGCGGCGCGCGGCTGCGCAGATCCGTACGCGGGCCGAGGGCAGGGCGCCCAAATTAGGCAAATTCCGCGCGGGATCGACAGAATTGGGTCGGATTCGGCTCAGATCGAGGGAGAGGGAGAGGGGCGCCCACCTTGGCTGATCCGTCGTGGAGGCCCATGACGAGGCGCAGCTTCTTCTCGCGGCGGCCGGAGCCGGAGGCGGGCCCGTCGTCGTCCTCGTCGGCGGACCCGGCGCCCCGGCGGCTGGAGGTGGAGCGTCGCCCCTGGCGCTGCTGCTTCCGCTGCTCCTGCTCCTGGAGCTGCTGCTCGAGGCGGAGGCTCCGCTTCTGGAGGTCGAGGAGGGACGGGCGGCCCTTCTTCTTCTTCCGGCGCTTCGGCGGCGGAGGCGCCGACATCGCCGGGGACCGCCGCGCCGGTAGCGCCTGCTGCGGCTTGCCCATTCCCGTCGGCGTTCTTTTTCCTTTATTTTTTCCCCCCTTTTGTCCCCTGTTTTTGTGAGGGGCGTCGTTGCGTCGCGTTGCGTGTTGGGAGGCGTGAGCGAGCGAGCAGGGGAGGGAGAGGGAGGTGGGTAGACTTTTCGGTGGGTTTTCTCCCTCTCTTGCTCTTGGGACGTTTCGGGTGCGGGCACGTGAGGAGCGTGTGCGCCAGCTTCACTGGTGTGGCCGATGTCTCTTGCGTGGGCGGCTGAACCGCGTAGTGTATCAATCTGGTGTACCAAGAGTCGATCAGAGCGTGACAACATGGACGTCTTTTTTTTTTAACACGTCCGTTGACGCCTTTTTTTTCACGAAGTTGGTTGGTGACAACATGGGCGTCGATGGTGCACGGTGCGCCACAAGGGATCTTAGTTTGCAGCATAAGTATATATCACTACAAAATCAAGACACCTACTAGCCTCTAGTGCCGTAAGAATCTCAATTCTATCCATTCAAAAGCGTATTGCTTTCCAATTTTAGTCATATACGAACTACTATTTTAGCTAGTCCTATGATCCTGTGAGGTACACCGTAGCAAGAGCGTTCTTGCGTGATTTAGGGTTTACGATCTTATCGATTATGCTTTTACATATCTTTCAATATTATCATAATGAACCCCAAATCTCAAAAGATAAGTGATATGTGACACTTATATGTCTGCCAACCTAGAAGAAAAATGATATAGCACATTTAAAAATACAGGATGGCAATAGAATAATAGAAAGATGTAGACCCTATTGTCCTAGATTGGGGAAGGATCACCATTTTCAGGGTGCTTAGTCGAGAAAGAATGGCTATATCTAAATAATCCAGTCCCTATCACTCAAGAGTAGTAAACGGGATTGGAATTTCCATGCTTTTGCTGGTTAGCCAGGTATAGCCTTGGGATGAAAGTGGAATGGGACGGATAATGCCTTCTTCATGTGTTGATACATCTATGCGCATGTGCTGGTACATCTAGGTAATTCAGCTCCATGAACCACATGGTGTGCTATGTGAGTGGGAACAACAAACCGACAATACATAAAATTTGCTTCCTAGTTCAATTTTGGTCATGGGTGAGTCTGTTGTGGTAGAGAAAATCAAGCCCACCGCATATTGTTTGGCGGGACTATGCGATTTAGGTCGCCACCATGAAAAAACGGTTCCAAACAAGGTCAATAACACAAAATACACAGATTCATTAACACAAATTACACCGATTCGTTGGTTCATTCTAATTAATGGTCAAGGTAATAAGATAAACAAAGCGCACATAATAACAAAGTCGAGTGCTAAGAACGGTAGCAATTAGCAAGGTTGATGACAAGTAAGAACCAATAAATTTCATTATAGATTTTTAGTTTTTTAAACATCATGGGCTTTAAGTAGTCGAATAATCCTGTTGTAACTTGTAAGACTCAAATAATCTGCTTTTAATTATTAGATACTCTATATCCATCAGATTTTGCTAATACCACATATTCTACCTGCATCCGCATACAATTGGGTTTTAGACTATGTTGTGGATATCTAAATATCTAAATTTCTTCTCCATATATTTCAAATTTGATTTCAGCTAGTCCAAAATTATCTTAGCCCTCTCGCAAAAAAAAAAAAAAAAAAAAAAAAAAAATCAAAGTCGTTTCCATTCTTATATAAGCCCTGGTTCTGGGTAGGATAGCTGCTAGTTCTAATTTGGAAAAAAGGATGGATGATAGTGCGGTGGCTCCCACACAAAAGGGAAAGCAAAAGCATCTCCTCCATGTGGTTTTCACGCAAGGGCAAAAAGGAAAAACAAAACTGTGGAGGGGTGCCAGTGCCAGTGCCGCCACGGTTGGTGCCTTGAACGTCGTGCCCATTGTTTTCTCCGAGAGACCGAGAAGGGTTGCTGTGCAGTGTGCACTCGCCCTGTTGCTGACGCACATGCCCAAAGTTCCAGAAGCTTGGCCCGGAGGCCAGCGACATCAGTCAAAGGGAAAAGGCAGTGGACAGTGGTGACGGAGCGCTAGCAGCACTAAATTGGCGGGTAATCAAAAGTCAAAACAATATACTCACTCCGTCAAAAACACACAATTGTAAGACTTTTTAAACACCACGTTTGACCATGCATCTTATTTAAAAATTTTAGTATAAGAATGTCATGTATCTTGTTATGACTTATTTTATCATGTGACATACTTTAATAATAATTTATTTATTTAATACTATATATAAAATTTTTGAATAAGACAGATTATCAAACATAGTTTTTGAGCCTTACGATTGCGGTTTTACGTGGGACGAAGGAAGTACACCCTTCTATAGATACTTTGATAATAGTTTAACCATTCATCTTATTTAAATTTTTTATATAAATATAATGTATTTTATTATAATTTATTTTATTATTAGAGATATTTTAATAATAATTTACTTGTTTATAATATATATAAAATTTTTAAATAAAATAAATGGTTAAACATAGTTTTTAAAAAATAAAAATAAATTATTTCTGGACGGAGGGAGTATACTCCTAACCAGAAATGAATGGTCATCGCTCGTCGGACAGCACAGCAGCACTGAAGGCTGAAACAGTAGTAGATATCGTGTGCCAAATCCGGTTACGGACTCGTCGCTGCCTATGCATATCCCCAGCCGGCCAGCCCTGACGTAACGGCGCCGAGAAGCAAAGGGCTCGGTGAGCCGTGGGCGCGAGCAGATCTGCAGCTGGGCACGGCCGCGTGCCGCGTGCGAGCACCGGCCGCCAGCGCGGCGGCACACCGCTCGGCGCACCACCCGACCCGGCGTCGGGCGTTGCAGCGTAGGAAATCCGACGGGTGGCGCGGCACATCGGGACATCACGGGGAAGGGAGCCGCCCGGCGGCCGGCGCCCGGCAAACGGCCAAATTAGCATTCCGACGAGACGCTGAGGCTAGTAGCCTGGAGCAGGTACCCCATGTGAGCATGGGCACAGGGCACGGGCAGCGCGTGGGCGTGACTGACGGACGTGACGGTCCAACCGTGTAGTATCCTCTTTCAGACTTCAGAAGAGATGCCCCCCGGCCCGCCAAGAGCACCAGTGGCTCAGTGCACCACTGCTTCGCTGGAAAAGAAAATAGTTTCAGACCTGGAATCTCCACTGTGGCCAGCAACAACAGGGATGCCATTGCGCGACAGGGAAAGGAAAAATGAAGAGCACACATCATCCACAGTTTTACTTTTACCAACTAGTATAGATCAAGTTCATAAACGTATCAGCTCCAGCACACAGCACAACAAACATGCCAGTGCCTATATAGAGTGGACAACAAGTGAATAAGTGATTATACAGAGATGTAAAAGCACAAAGCTAGAAGTCTTGTTAGGTGCAGCAACTTGCTGACTTTCTCGTGGAAACGAGCTACGGACGCACAAGCAGGAAGCCGATTTTTTGGCTCAGCAGCTTGCTGACCCGAGAGGTCAAAAACATCCATGGGAGTATTCCAACCTGCAGCAGGGCAACCACCACGTCAGGGACTGCAGGGGGGAAAAAAACAAGAAGGTGCAGGTTTCTGCCTAGTAACATTATATACAAGCCACATCATGCTCATGGGCTACTAGGAAATTTGGAGCAAGTAGTTTTCTCCGATCAGCCAATGAAATAATCCATTTTCATACATACAGGTAATCAGAGTTAACTCAACCGGCGTAATGATGCTACTTCTTCCATTCATGACAGTATTTTACCAAGGGGTTGCATAAAACTATCTTAACTGCAGTGCCCAAAAAGTTCCATAGTCTTTAGTATTTACCACAACATGGCCGGTGGCAGTATCAACACCTCTCCAGGAAAACATTTTTCCTGTAAAAACAATTGAAGTGTCACCATTATTATTATTGGTTACGTGAACCACATATATGCAAGAGATGAAGAGTAATAATCAAAGAAAAGGGAATGTTTTCTGGCGGCAAAGGCAGCATACATAAGGATATCCATCTAGGAACAATGTTGGTACTAGACAACCCAAAAGGCAAATAGATATATTCCTGATCTGAAAATGGATCTAGTGATGCAATATCGACAGTTCATATAATCTCTTGGATGGCACAAACAACTTACATTTTCTGGGTTGACAATTCACGTCCTTTCTACTCTAGTACTTGTATGTTATATGTATAAATCATATTAACTTGTATTCTAATAGTAGTTGATAGTTGAAATGCATGTGGGAAGTAAGTCGCTCCACATATTCGACCAGTGTTGCTTGATACGAATGTGAAAATTTTCTCTTGCAGTCCTTGCACTCATATTGTGCAAAATTCAACCAGACTATTAATATGTTGGATACACTCTATGATAAATGAGCCCCTCTTGCCTATTGGTGATTTTGACTATCTGGAAGCAGCAGAACAGCAGGATTTCGAGCAAGAAGAAAAGAATGTGAACTCTGTGTCTGCTGAAGTTCATGACGAAGATTTTCTTTGGAACCGGGCAGGTGTCAAATCTCTAGCCCCTTTAGTAGTTTTTTTTTTTTTTTTTTTTTTTTTTTTTTTTTTTTCTATTAGTGAGTAATCTGCTACCTTTCAAGCCTGAGTGGCAGTCTGCCAGTCTTTTTCTAGGCTCTGTTGGCACAACTAATGCATGTCTAGTCTTTTTCTAGGTTCTGTTGGCACAACTTGTGCATGTTTCCTAACTCCACTTATTTAATGAATTCCAGTATCGTACTGAAACTTTCAAAAAATAAATAAATGAACAGACTAGTCACTTGTCGCATCACTGAAGGAGCAAATACTGAGTAACAAACAATCTAGAACACTCAGGCGATGAGGCGAGTGGCATCGACATACCGAAGGGCTGCAGAAGATGTTGGGGAACTGTAGTTACAGGAGTACTCCAAAAGCACAGAATGAGCACAGCATAAATTATTACCTATTTGATCAACAAGGTTATTATAGTATTACAAAGGTATAGTGCATGAGAAAACAAGAAACAAGACATAAAAGGTAGTTCAAGTAGGAGCACCTTAGTAACCAATAAAAATTTTCTGTATTTGTCATATAAGGATTGCTTCTCTTTATTGTCCTGTTCCTGCACTGTAAAGCAGACAAAGGAATAAAACTTATGAAGGTTAAAATACATCATGACAGCATCAACTCATTTTGCAAAAATAACAAACGCTCCTTCTCTTTTGCTCTGCCCATCCTCCGTTCCCATTGTTATCAAAGCAGAGGAAGGGTGAGCAGCAGGTACCCCAAGCCCTCTGTCCCACCGGCACACATCTATCAGGAAGCAAGTGTAGCTCACTGGGGCAAAGCAAGCTTTGCTTCCAAACAAACAACAACAATGCTATGAAATACAATTATCTAGCATTTCCATAAATTATGGGGCCTTCCTGTGCTGTATTACAGGCCACGGGGCCAAGACCAATAGCTACAGAACAAGACAACGAGAGTATAGAACTCACTTTTTGCCAGTTCCTTCTCCTTGGCAACAGCCAGGCGCTTGAGTTTAGCAGCTTGTGCAAATGTGGACGGCCTATAGCAGATATATATACTTCGATTATTAGTGAAACTTCGGATCAGAAACAATCATATAGACATTAGTAGAGTCACATAAAAAGGAAGGTTAATTGCCTACGTTGACAGCTGATTGGCCTCCTTCAAAAGTTGCTTGATTTCAAGCCTTAGTTTGATCAGCTCATCACTATGTGCTCCCCTCTGGATCATAAAGCACAGAACGCATGAGTAACAACTGCAAACACTAGAGCGAAATTTAATACAAAACCGCAGACTACAGGCTACAACAGATAGGGAGACCGGGGAGACTCGAGCCTGCATTCCACATAGTCGCCCAACGGCTCAGAAATTTGCCTCAAAATCCAAATTGTCTAGTGCCATAGAAACAGTTTCCTCGGAATCAGAGTCCGATTCAAGGCCGGAATAGACGGAATCGCCGGCAGGCTACTCTTCCGCCCAATCAAAATTCACGGAAGATCCAGGAATCCAGACGGGGACACGGATGAGAGGCGCAGCGCGCGATGGGGGAGGGGTTGGCGCTGACCTTTCTGGCGAGGTCGAGGTAGCAGTCGAGCAGCTGCAGCGCGAACACGAAAAGGAAGACGAAGATAGCCGCCAGGGACATGGTCGCCGGCGGCGGCGGAGCGAGGCGGAGCCGGTCTCTCCCGTCTCCGGTGCGAGGGGAGTTGGGGCTCACAACGTGTCTGTCTGTCTCGACGGACCGACAGAACCGGGCCTATTCGGGTGCACGTCGTCGCGACGATGGCGAGATGTCCGTGCACGTGGCCCATTTGGAGTTTTCATTGCCCACGGACCGAGCCCAAAACTAATCTGAGTTGAACTTTTGAGCCCAAAACTAATCTGACCTGAAGTTTTGAGCCCAAAAGTAGTCTGACTTGAAGTTTGGAGCCCAAAAGTAGCCTGACTTGAACTTTTGAGCCTAGCCCACCTAACCCGAGCGTCATTATCATGAACTGATGAACCCAACTAATCAAGGCAACCACAGCCACACAGATGGCTCAATTGATCTAGAACAATCCGAAGGAGGGAGGCCACGTCACACCAACACCAACCGAAATATCTGCCGGGATCAACCGGCCAATAGGACGCCAGCGAGTCCAACACCTGGCGACGCCGCAAAATTCACCGGCCACCGGGCACGGCAAAACCCCGAGCCAAAAAACCCGAAAAAACCCGCTGGCCATTCACCCGGCGCGGTGAGAATATCTGGCGGAGGCCTGGTGGCCATCGCGCGGCCACATCAGCCACCCTCATCCACCCACCTCACCTCCGGCGAGCCAATGGCGACTCGCCTAAAGATTCCACGAGATAAGGACCCAATCGCTTTCCCGACGCTATTTAGCCGGCCGCGCCCGCCCCTGTACACTCCACTCCACCACCACCAGCAGCTAAGCAACCGGTCCTTCCAACACTCTCACTACCACCAGCAATGGCCGCCTCCACCATGGCGATCTCCTCCACGGCGATGGCCGGCACCCCCATCAAGGTGGGGTCCTTCGGCGAGGGCCGCATCACCATGCGCAAGACCGCGGCCAAGCCCAAGGTGGCGGCGTCCGGCAGCCCCTGGTACGGGCCCGACCGCGTCAAGTACCTCGGCCCCTTCTCCGGCGAGCCCCCGAGCTACCTCACCGGCGAGTTCCCCGGCGACTACGGCTGGGACACCGCGGGGCTGTCCGCCGACCCCGAGACCTTCGCCAAGAACCGCGAGCTTGAGGTGATCCACTCCCGCTGGGCCATGCTGGGCGCGCTCGGCTGCGTCTTCCCCGAGCTGCTCGCCCGCAACGGCGTCAAGTTCGGCGAGGCCGTGTGGTTCAAGGCCGGCTCCCAGATCTTCAGCGAGGGCGGCCTGGACTACCTCGGCAACCCCAGCCTGATCCACGCGCAGAGCATCCTCGCCATCTGGGCCTGCCAGGTCGTGCTCATGGGCGCCGTCGAGGGCTACCGCATTGCCGGCGGGCCGCTCGGCGAGGTCGTCGACCCGCTCTACCCCGGCGGCAGCTTCGACCCCCTCGGCCTGGCCGACGACCCCGAGGCCTTCGCCGAGCTCAAGGTCAAGGAGCTCAAGAACGGCCGCCTCGCCATGTTCTCCATGTTCGGCTTCTTCGTCCAGGCCATCGTCACCGGCAAGGGCCCGCTCGAGAACCTCGCCGACCACCTGGCGGACCCAGTCAACAACAACGCCTGGGCCTACGCCACCAACTTCGTCCCCGGCAACTAAGCTCATCAGCTCTGCCTATGCAACTCCATTAATTGTCTTTCGGAGAGAGGGCGCGTACGTGGATCCATTGATGCTGCAAGTTAGCTGCATGTGTGTCTCTTGTTTCACGTTGCATTTCAGGGGCCAAGTCGAGACGATGATGACGAGTTGGCGTTGTACACTAAAGATGAACCATGTTTGTGCAAAAGTGGTTTTGTTTCCTGGTGGTTAATTATTGATTTGTCAGATTAAGGCCATCCATTAATTTGCTCGTCTGCTATCCTTTCTGCTGTTTTATACTGCTACCTCCTTTCCATTCTCCTAGCTTTGGGAATTTTTACTGTCTGAAGAAGGTAAGTGGTTGGATTGGATATACATACACCAAATGAAAACGTAAGTAGCCTTATATCATTTAAATTTGGACAGACACACATGAACGAAATGTGTAAATTCAAAGAATAAACAATAATCATCCATAATAATTCATGACGCTGCTATACCCCTTCTTTGAAGGGTCACTCATTTATTAATTCTTTCACAAGACACAAACAACACAAGAACTTATTCCTACCATCGTTTTTGTCGAGGCTTTAGTGTCGACGACATACTCCATGGGACGGAGGGAGTAGTGTCCACCCAGTTGAGGATTTGAGGCCAGCAAGCAGCCACATGTTGGCACCAATGACATCAGCACTGCTCTATCATCTATAGAACTATAAGGTCCCTTTGGAATGTGGATATTTTCTTTTGTGAAAGATGCGTTTTAAATTTCTCATGAAAATGAATTGATTTCTTTGAAATTAATTTGTGTGCAGTTTTGTGTCTCAAATGATCTCTGAGTGTCACAATGTTCTGGTGTTACCGGTGTCTGTGCAAACTATACAAGTTGTGAAATCTATCACCAGTGGTTAGGTCCTTTTCCTTTTTATCTTTTATGAAAGATATACAGTGTAACAAGGTGGTGAAATAACTCTATTCCTTGTACTAATACTAATTATAAGCCTTTAGAGAATAAGGTGGTGATGCAACAACTCATTTCATTTCACAAATCAAACAATGAAAATTAAAGAATAGGATGACGTGGACTACTTCATTCCACAAACCAAACACCACATTATCTATTTCCCAGAAGTTTATCTGCACTCTACAAAGCGGGTGGGTAAAGCATGCCACTAGCCATAAATAATCCTACAATCATTCAATGTAGCTGTATATGAGCATGAAGCAAAACTTGTCTTCTGCTGTATTTGTCCAACGGTTTTGTCTCCATAACAACTTTCAAAAAGAAAAGAAAGGAAAAGAAAAGAAAAAAGACAGGGTAGGTCCTCATTTTACATTCTGTAAAGCAAAAACATAGTTATTGCTGACAAAGACTACTCTCTTATATACCCTGCTTGTTGGAATAAATCCTGAGCACATGTACCCAGTAGCTCAGTTATTCTTGTTCATGCTGTTCTCGACAGGATAGAGCACGATTGGAATTTGCTCGTCATGCCCTGGAAGAAAAAAAAAAAAAAAAGAACCATGCCATTGGAACAGAGCAGCATTTTCAACTGAGCGGCGACTTCTAAAAAATTACGTCTGGATCTCCACTTGAAAGCATATATAGGAGGCACCGCCTGAAGCTTCTTGTTCTTTTTTGTTTCAAGAAATCGATGTCCCTACTGTAGATTGATCCACAAAGACCCAGTTCAAAACCAATCATGATCAGATGACAGTCCTTTTAGATTATTAGATCCCACCCGTCGCTGTAAGCTGACGCCTGACAGCAATGACTGTATTATCGGACGTAATTTCTGACATAGACAGCTCAAATGTCAACTCCAACGTTTTATTTGAGTCGTGTAGGAAATAAGAATTACTCCAGTTACGGTAAATCCTACACTTTGTAGGTACCCTGCAGACCAAGTGCCATATCCTGTGGGCTGTGGCTGTGGCTGGCAACTTTACCTAGAGCTAATATATTGCAACTAGTTGATGCCCTCATATTTAAAATTGTGATCACGTAGCTACATTCCACAATGGCCTATAATTGACAGAGAAGCAACAACTGCTTTGACGTGTGCGCTCAACTGCTAATAACATTATGTATGTTATAATTTGGATCCATTATATGCCCCATGGGAAATGTTGAAATGCTGAATTAGCTGGAACCAAGACAGCAGGAGTTTATACTAGTCTACTGCCGTCTTGAGGAAACTTTCACTAGTTAGCACTGCAGGAAGTTTTGCATCCATGACTTCCATTTCCATCTGCATCGGAGTTCTCCTCCTCTTGCTGGCCTTGTGCGCTTCCGACGACCGACTTGTCCCAGGCAAGCCGCTCTCGCCTGGCTCGACCATCATATCTGATGGTGGTGACTTCGCTTTGGGCTGCTTCTCACCATCCAATTCCACTCCGGAGAAGCTCTACCTCGGCATATGGTACAACAACATCCCACAGCTTACGGTGGTGTGGGTTGCTAACAGGGAAACACCAGCCATCTCCTCCTCAGCTCCTTCACTTTTGCTGACTAATACCTCAAATCTTGTCTTGGCTGATGTGAATGGCCATGTTCTCTGGACAACCAACGCCACTGCCACTGCAAGCTCCTCATCATCGCCAAGGTCGAATGCTACTGGATCGGTAGCAGTTCTTCTGAACACAGGCAACCTCGTCCTTCGGTCACCAAATGGCACAGCGCTGTGGCAGAGCTTCGACCACCCAGCTGACACTCTCCTCCCAGGCATGAAGATATGGAGGAGCTACAATACGCATGATGGCAACAGCCTTGTTTCTTGGACCAGTTCGGAGGATCCCTCAGCCGGCACTTTCTCCTTCAGTGGAGAGACAGACAGGTTCGCACAGGGGTTCATCTGGAATGGTTCACAACCAGTATGGCGCACCCCTGTATGGGCAGGTTACACAGTCTCCACCCAGTACTTTCAGACGAATACCAGAATTGGCATATACCTTGCATATATAGACACCGTCAATGAGATGTCCATGGTCTTCACCGTCTCCGATGGTGCCCCATATGTGCGGTTTGTGATGAGCTACTCTGGCAGGCTAGAAGTGTTTAGTTGGAACAGGGATTCATCAAACTGGACAATACTAACAGCATGGCCTGATTACGAGTGTAGCAGGTACGGCTACTGTGGGTTCTCTGGCTACTGTGATTACACGGAGACTACCCCAACTTGCAAGTGTCTTGAAGGATTCGAGCCCGTGGACAGGGGAGAATGGAACATTGGCAGGTTCAAACAGGGCTGCCAACGAAAGAAAGCACTGCAGTGTGGGGACGGTTTCTTAGCATTGCCAGGTATGAAGGTGCCAGACAAATTTGTGCGCATCAGGAACAAAGTCCTCAAGGAATGCGAGGCAGAATGCAGAAATAATTGTTCCTGTGTGGCCTACGCATATGCAAACATGAACAGTAGCATATTGAAGGATGCTGATCCAACTAGATGCCTTGTGTGGATTGGTGATCAACAGCTACTTGACACGCAAATGATAGGTGTGACTCCCTATAGTACTGCTGGTGCTGACAGTCAAGAGATGCTATATCTCCGAGTTTCAGATATGTCAGGTACCATTTCATATCAGAATAACTTCTATCAGAGCTAGGTTACACAAGGGAGGCGTTCCCCGGCATTCCCACTTGTGGCCTTGTCCCCTTAGAGTCTCCCCATGATGTCACCCCTATCACTATCATCTTAATACTCAGGTCTCTTGCCAACAATATGCTGATACTAAAACACTTTTCCATAAAAAAGGAGATATATGTTGACCAATGAGACTTAACTTGCAACACATTGCTATTAATTTTATCTGCGCTGTAAAATAACCAAGACCATGTCAAATTTGGTAAAAATAGAAGATAAAAGAAATCATGCAGTAGGATAGTGGCAACTAGTTTTAAATTTGTCTCACCCTACAACCATATGCTGATCATTGTATGTCTACATGCATATTGCAGCAATGTATTTGTAGCAAGAATAGATCAAATATACAATTCTTATTTTTTGCCAATCATAATTTCTCGTACATCTACTTAAGGTGTCATCTAATTCCTATTGGTCATTATACTAACAAAGAAGGTACTATTGTGTAACATAAGAATGTAGTACTTTCTTTCCAAAAAAAAAAAGAATGTAGTACTTGTTTGGCTGTTTGAAGGCTGAAATCTGCAAGTAATACGATATTAAACTTGGTGCTATTATATGAAAAGTTGCACTGGTTTGCAGGTGAAAGGACAAAAACAAGTGCAGTAAAAATATTGCTACCAAGTTTAGCAGGTGTTATTGTTCTCACTTCCATTTTACTTATATGGGTATGCAAGTTCAGAGGTATATTTTCCATCCTGCATACCAATTGCAGTCACTTAAGAAAAAAAAAAAAAAAAAATGATCACCAACTTTTTATGAACAGGAAGAAAAAGAAATGCAGACAACCACAAGAAGCTAATGCATGTGGGTTTAACTACTTCAGAAGAACTTCGAGATGAAAAACGCTACCCATGATTTTGAACTTCCTTTTCTAAAATTCCAAGATATCCTTGATGCAACAAACAATTTTTCCAATACACATTTGATTGGACAAGGAGGTTTCGGAAAAGTTTATAAGGTAACTATTTGTGGAAGGGATCTTTTTTTCGCTTTTCTTAGTTTAATTATTGAATCAAGCATCTGCAATACATATCACAATCTTACTTTTTCTTTGATATTTACAAAGGGTACACTAGAAGACGGTCAGGAGGTCGCCATCAAAAGACTCAGTAGGGACTCAGACCAAGGAATACAGGAGTTCAGAAATGAAGTTATTCTAATTGCCAAACTACAACACAGAAACTTGGTTCGGCTTCTTGGGTGCTGTGTTGAGGGACCTGAAAAGTTACTGATTTATGAGTATTTGTGCAATAAAAGCTTAGATGCTGCTATTTTCAGTATGTTCAGTTTATATTCACCATATGTAATTGAGTAATTTACATATTTTCATATTCCTTATACATACATGGCTATTCTTTGTAGACTGTGAAAGAAATGCAACGCTTGATTGGTCAAGAAGGTTTAAGATAATCAAAGGAGTTGCTAGGGGACTCCTTTACCTCCATCATGATTCAAGATTAACAATAGTTCATAGGGATCTCAAAGCTAGTAATGTGTTGCTAGATGCAGAGATGAGACCCAAGATAGCAGACTTTGGAATGGCAAGAATCTTTGGCGACAACCAGGAAAATGCAAATACTAGACGAGTTGTGGGGACATAGTAAGTGCTATGCACTACTCAAGTACTCATTCCTAATTTAACATATGATTGAACCAAATTCATCAGCATAACTTATTCACATGAATATCACCAGTGGTTATATGGCTCCTGAGTATGCAATGGAGGGTATTTTCTCAGCGAAGTCTGCTGTTTATAGCTTTGGCGTGTTACTTTTGGAGCTCATAAGTGGTATTAAGATAAGCTCTGTTGATTGCATCCTGGGTTACCCAAACCTAATAGTCTATGTAAGCAAATACGATTACTTTTTTTGTTAACTGTATTAGTAAAGGACATTGAAACGTTTTCAGAGTTGTGCAATCTAAATGACTGACTTTGATTATTTTAGGCATGGAACCTTTGGAACGAAGGGAAGGCAAAGGATCTGGTAGACAAGTGTATTGTCGAGAACTGCTTACTGGAGGAAGCCTCACTTTGCATCCACGTGGGGCTTTTGTGTGTGCAGGAAAACCCTGATGATAGGCCATTCATGTCTAAAGTTGTGTTCAACTTGGAGAACGGATGCACAACACTACCAAAGCCAAATCACCCAGCATATTTCGCGCAGAGAAATAGTGAAATAGAGCAATTAAGTGAAGACATCTTAAACTCTAAGAACACAATGACTCTTACAGCCATAGAGGGGCGATAGAGTAGTTCTCATTTTTAGCTACAGTAGCTCTAAAGGAATAACTGCATTGCTAGTAGTCTGGACATTGTGCTATGTGTGGAAAACAAAACCCACAGCCTGGTGTGAAATGCAATAAGGATAGCAATTGTAAAACAGCACAACGATGTAATCCTTAGTCTTACTCAAAATTCTCCAGGTTACCATGACGGTCATTGTATGGGGTTTCTTGGCATATATGCTGACAATCATCAAGCATCTTCCAGGGCAATATATATCTACGTCCTGATTTCAAAATCCGTGTCCTTTTCCAGAGCATACCGCAGATGTTTACTGATGGTGGGGAGTGGAGATAATTCAGCTTCAGCCTACAAAATAAAAAAATGGAAGACCTCCACCAATATGAGGATACAAGCACCATCTTTGGTACAGTACTTCTGCCCAAACATGAATAAATAAACTTGCCAAAGTACGAGGTTGAAACTTGAAACCTGTTGCAAGTCCCAGGGGGTGCCAAAAGATGACCGTACACAACTGCATTGTACAAGGCGTGCTGATGGTCACGTCCCTCCCCTGCTTCATGCACAAATGGAAGGTAGGGAAGTGCAGCACGACTAGCGACGCAGTGCATAGTGCAGACGCTGGAGTCTGGACACAGTGCTGAGGTGGTCGGTGGAGCTAGAACGGTTTAGGCATTCCGTCGAACATGTGGAAGCTGTTGTGCTCATGTCTGCGTGCTGCCTCACCGTAGGAGCGGGCAAGTGGATATGTGGATGAGAACATGGAGCGAAGGGGTGGTAATTGGTAACCGACGCCGCCGATGGAGATTGCATGAGCGCAGCTTGTCTGACACTCTCGATTCTCCTCTGCGATGGCGTAGGTCGAATGGGCGCCGCCACGAGTTCTGTTCAGCCGAGTGCTCCCAAATGATCTTTTTTTCACCAAAAAAGGTGCTCCCAAACTGAGTTCAGCTTTGGAGTAACAAGAAAATTTAAGAGTAAAGTGCATCACCGGTCCCTAAACTTGTACCGCTGTGTTATTCCGGTCCCTAAACTTATAAATCGACTATTTATGTCCTCAAACTTGTTCGGATGTGTCATCGCAGTTGCTAAACTTGTTCTATTGTATCATCCCGATCCCTAAACTTGAAAATCATCTGTTTAAGTGCTCAAACTTGTTCAGGTTATGTCATGTAGGTCCTTAAACTTAGTTTTGAGTCTCATCTGGGTCCAATCAAACCAATCTAAAAACTTTATATCAAAAAACAATTCATAAGTTTTTCATATGAACTCATATGATGGGAAACTTTATATTAAAATTGTAGCCATCGACGCGATCTACAACTTTGTAGTTGAAACCTTTTTGAATTAAAACTATTTAGGGTTCCAAAATATTATTGTATGTTTATAAATTTTGAAATTTAAAATTAAAAATTAAATTTTGGGACACTAAACGACTTCAAATAAAAAACTTTCAACTACAAAGTTGTAGATTCTATTGAGAACTATAACTTTCATACAGATTATATCAATATCCAAACTTATTTGATAATTTTAAATTTCAAATTGCGAAAACTATAAATATACAACAAAATTTGGGACCCTAAACAATTTTATTTCAAAATATTTTCAACTATAAAGTTGTTTATCGCGTTGAGGGCTACAATTTTGATATAAAGTTTGTCTTAATTCGAGTTCATATGAAAAGGTTATGAATTATTTTTTTTGATATAGAGTATTTAGATTACCGATTTTTAACTTAGATGGGACTCTACATAAAATTTAAGGACCGACATGACACATACTAACAAGTTTGAGGACTTAAACGAGAGATTTTCAAGTTTAGGAACCGGGATGACACAACACAATAAGTTTGAGGACCTAAATGGTCGATTTACGAGTTTAGAGACAGGAATGACACGATACAAGTTTAGGGACCGGTGATGGACTTTACTCAAAATTTAAATCCACGGTGCCAGCACTTGGAGGCCCACAAGGCCCATTGAGCCCCCACAAAAGATGGCTCAGAAAATCCCCTAGTTTCATCATAGCGAAATAGCCAAATTCATCTCCGAACTATCGCCGAAAAGCTCGGTTTAGTCTCTGAACTATGAAAATGACCGTTCTAATCCTTAAACTTTTACAGCCGGATCAATTTCATATTAACCTTTTGAGTATCTTAATATCCTCAAATAAAAAATATTAAAACTAGAAAGTTATAAATCTTACCGAGATCTACAATTTTTTTATAAAAAACCATCCCGATTGAATATTGTATTAAAGAGTTATAACTAGTTGCAACCGCTATTATTATGGTGCTAAAATTTTATATTAACTTTTTAAGCATCTTAATGTTCTCAAACAAAAAATTAAAACTAGAAAGTTGTAGATCTTATCGAGACCTTCTGCGCCACTTTTGAAGCATAATCATATTATACACCAGTAAACTCACTCGGAGAGCCGAGAGACACTGATGGGACACACAGCCAGAGGTTCGATGGCATTCATGAGCTCCATTTCGATCTGCCTTTGTGGTTCTCCTCTTGCCGGGTCTTGTGCACTTTGGATGACCGGCTTGTCCCTCGGCAAGCCGCTGTTTCTCGGCACCACTGTCATATCGATGGTGGTCGGTTTGCCTTTGGCTTCTTCGCCCCATCCAATTCCACTCTGGAGAAGCTCTACCTTGGCATATGGTACAACAACATCCCCCAGTTCACCGTGGTGTGGGTTGCAAACCGGGCAACTCCAGCCATCTCCTCCTCATCTCCTTCGCTTGTTCTGACCAACAATTCTAACCTTGTCTTGTCCGATGTCAACGGCCGTGTTCTCTGGGCAACCAACACCACCACGGATGGAAGCTCCTCACCATCGCCAAGGTCGAATAGTACTGGATCGGTGGTGGCGGTGCTTATGAACACGGGTAATCTTATCCTACGGTCACCAAGCGACATGATCTTATGGCAAAGCTTTGACCACCCAACTGACACTGTACTCCCGGGCATGAAGATGTGGAGGAGCCACAAGACGGATGAAGGCACCCGGCTTGTTTCTTGGAAGAACCCTGAGGACCCCTCGCCGGGAACCTTCTCTTACACTGTGGAGACAGAACCGTTCCTCCAGGTCTTCATCTGGAACGGTTCACTTCCAGAATGGCGCAGCTCCGTGTGGACAGGGTTCACTGTTGCGAACCAGTACTTCCAGCCAATAAACTACGATGCTGGGGTCTACCTGACTATGACTTATGTTGATACCGCCGATGAGGCGTACATGGTCTTCACACTTTCTGATGGTGCACCACCCATCCTGTCAGTAATGAGTTACTCTGGCAGGTTAGAAACACGTACATGGAACAGTGATTCATTGGAGTGGTCAATGCTTGTAGCATCGCCGGACTACGAGTGTAGCAGGTACGGTTACTGTGGCCCTTCTGGCTACTGCGACCGTGGAGATGCTACCCCAACTTGCAAGTGCCTTGAAGGGTTTGAGCCTGTGGACAAGGAAGGATGGAGCAACGGAAGGTTCTCGCAAGGATGCCAGCGAAAGAACAAGTTTCAATGTGGTGATGGTTTCTTGGCACTGCTGTCTATGAAGGTTCCTGACAAGTTTGTGCGCATTGGGAAGAAGACCCTCCAGGAGTGCGCGGCTGAGTGCAGCGGCAACTGCTCTTGTGTGGCCTATGCTTATGCCAATTTAAATGCCAGCACACCAAACGGCGATGCAACAAGGTGTCTGGTGTGGATTGGTGATGATCAGCTTGTCGACACGCAGAAGGTGGGTGTTGTCCCCTTTAGCACTGCTGGTGCCGATAGTCAAGAGACGCTATATCTCCGAGTTGCCGGCATGTCAGGTACCATTTCATATCATAAGAAATTCTTACCCAAGCAGGTGTATCCCTATATATGACCCTATGGCTGGCTAGCTTCCCACTTGTGGCATGCCCGTGATAGTCTCCCCATCATTTATTACTGGAATCATCCTAGTGTGCAAAAAAAGCAGATATCATAACACCATTATTTTTCAATGAAAATCATGGAGCTATCACCTATGTCTGTAGGCCACCGGAACTTGACCGTTCATTTACTGGTATGCAAAGTAGGCACCAAGATCATGACAAACATGTAGTAGGATCAGGATGGTTGCAATAATTTCAGAATCTGCTTATATCCTAGAATCATAAGCTGATAATAATGTATGGCTAACTGCCTGGGTGGAAAGGAAAGTTTTTATCATCTTCAGGGAGAGAGCTCCTAGTCAAATCTGTCCTCTCAAGCCTCCCAATTTATCATCTGACAGTATTCCATGCCCAAAAATGGTTGATTAAAAAAATAGACCGTATTAGAAGAAGTTTCCTCTGGAGAGGGGAAGATCCAGACAAGGTGTGTGGGGGACATTCACTGATCAATTGGCCAACGACTTGTCTACCAAAGGAGAAAGGAGGTCTAGGAATCCTGGAATTGGAAAGATTCACCAGGGCTTTAAGGTTGAGATGGCTTTGGTTCCAGTGGACACAGAAAGAGCGTGCCTGGCATAATCTAGACATTCCCTGCGATAAAGTGGACAGAGACCTATTCTATGCATCAACAAAAGTTACGGTAGGCAACGGAAGGACCGCACCGTTCTGGTGCTCCAACTGGTTGAATGGATCAATGCCGAAGTCTATTGCACCAACACTATATGAAAAGGCAAAGAGAAAGAACGTAATAAAGTAAGACAAGCACTCACCCAAAACAAATGGATCGACCACATTTTTCCCCACCGATATCGCACCAAGAGGTCGAGAATTTACATCTCTTTGGGAGGCCTTACAAAAAACGTTGTACTTTGGATGAGGATGTAGAGGACACAATCCTTTGGAGATGGACGGCAAATGGGCGTATACAACGCAGAGTGCATACAGAATACAGTTCAGTTCAACATACACCAAGACAAATCTAACCCCCATCTGGAGAGCCGAGCTGAACCTAAATGCCGTTTCTTCGCTTGGACCCTCATGCATAAAAAAAAAAATCCCGACGCCAATAATCTTCTCAAGAGGGGATGGATGAAGATACAGATTTGCAGGTTATGTCATAATGAATTGGAAACACCAACTCATTTATGCAAGGACTGCCCTTTTGCCAAAGAAGTATGGACACATATTCGACAACGTTTTAACCTCTCGATACTAGACAATATTGACACCACGGGATCGATATACACCTACTGGGGGAGGTGCCGTAGGAAGTTTAACAAATCCGAACGACGGAAAGTAGATGGAATTCTAATTTACGTGTGGTGGAACATATGGAAAGAGCGGAATCGGAGAATTTTCCAGCAGCAGCAACAAACTCCGCGACAAATAGCCAACCTATGCCAAGAAGACATCTCACAATACGCAATGGCGACAACATCAACAAGCAGTGGGGAGCAGCAGATGTAGGAAATCGTAGTGGTATTGAGAGCGTTGTTTTCTCTTTTGGATCCTGCGTGATCCCGTCTCGTTAGTAGTCTCGTGAGTTGTTCGGTCGCTTGTGTTGAGTCGTGCTCTTTGTACAGTTTTTTCTATCTTTATTCGTCTAATAAAAATTACGGCAAAGCTTTTGCCGTCCTTTCTAAAAAATAATAATGTATGGCTACAATCATTGGCGGAGCCGTGAATTTTATATAGATGAGACCATACTACAAAAATACATATAAGTAGCTACTTTATTTTCCTTGGAGTTAGAATCATAGAATTGTCCTTGATGTCATGCTTTCTTGTAAAAAGATTCAATTATCTTTTGTTTAGGTTTCATGATTATCATTTAAAATAAAAAAAATAACAATGTTAGGGTCCGGGTCAACAACGTTCAGGTTTAGGTGTTAATTTCTTTATTTTCTATCTCCCACGATTGATAATGCGTACAGATACAGTGTACCTCCTGCCGCAGAGTCGGAGTGCCAGCGTGCTACAGAACGGCGTCCATCCACGATCATCCTAGTGCATTCTGCGTCAGAGATTAGGGGGGCCGTGGCCCCTGCTGGCCACCCCTGGCTCCGCCAGTAGCTACATGCTTGTTAGAACCAAATATACTATTGTGTATTGTATGATCTTCGCGCTTGTTCAGCTGTCGAAGACTGAACTATGTAGTCATACAAATTTGGCACTGCTTTGCAGGTAAAAGGACAAAAACAAACACAATAAAAATTATACTACCAATTTTAGCTGGTGCTATTGTTCTCACTTGCATTTTGCTTATGTGGGTCTGCAAGTTCAGAGGTATGTTTTCCATTCTGTATACTGATCTCAGTTACTTAAGAACAAATACTCAGCAACTTTTGGGAGCAGGAAGGGAAAGAAATTCGGAAAATCACAAGACGCTAAACCATGGAGGTTCTACTTCAGATGAACTTGGAGATGAAAAAACTACCGATGATTTTGAACTTCCATTTCTGAAATTTCAAGATATTCTAGTCGCAACAAACAACTTCTCCAATATGTTTATGATTGGACAAGGAGGTTTCGGCAAAGTTTGTAAGGTACTTTATGATGGAAGTTCCTATCTTTGCTTTTCCTTGACTGATTATCTAATTAGTTAATCTGCACTACATATCCCAATCTTGCTTTTCTATGATAACTACAAAGGGAACATTAGAAGGTGGTCAAGAGGTTGCTATCAAAAGACTCAGTAGGGACTCAGATCAAGGAATTTAGGAGTTCAGAAATGAAGTTATTCTAATTGCCAAGCTACAGCATAGAAACTTGGTTAGGCTTCTTGGTTGCTGCATTGAGCGAGATGAAAAGCTGTTGATTTATGAGTATCTTCCTAATAAAAGCTTGGATGCTATCATTTTCAGTATGTTCTACTAATACTTATCACAGTTCAATATGTGATCGAGTTATGATATGATTACATTTTTCATAATTCCATAATTGTTCACTGTAGATTGTGCAAGAAATGCACCACTAGATTGGCCAACAAGGTTCAAGATAATTAAAGGAGTTGCAAGGGGACTTTTATACCTCCATCATGATTCAAGATTGACAATAATTCATAGGGACCTCAAAGCTAGTAATGTGTTACTAGATGCAGAGATGAGACCAAAGATAGCTGACTTTGGCATGGCAAGGATATTTGGTGACAATCAAGAAAATGCTAATACCAAGCGAGTTGTTGGGACATAGTGAGTGGTACTTTAATCCCAACACTTAAAATAACCTATGATTGAAGCCAATTCATCCTCATAACTTCCGTAAATGAAATGGTCTTAACAGTGGCTATATGGCTCCAGAGTATGCAATGGGAGGCATTTTCTCTGTGAAGTCTGATGTCTATAGCTTTGGAGTTCTACTTTTGGAGATTGTGAGCGGTATAAAGATAAGCTCTGTTGACAGCATCCCAGGTTACCCAAACCTTATAGTCTATGTAAGCAAATATGATTACCTTTGAATTTCCTCGTATTAAAAGGTTTTAAATATACAATTGTACAGTATTACGCAATCTAAAAAAGAATGGTGTGACTCTTTCAGGCATGGAACCTTTGGAATGAAGGAAAAACAAAAGATCTGGTAGACAAATGTATTGTGGAGAGCTGCTTACTAGATGAAGCTTCACTTTGCATCCACATGGGGCTTTTGTGTGTGCAGGAAATTCCTGATGATAGGCCATTGACGTCTTCTGTTGTGTTCAACTTGGAGAATGGGTACACAACACTACCAACGCCAAATCACCCTGCATATTTTTCATGGAGAAATAGTGATATGGAGCAAATGAGAGAAGACATTATGAACTCTAAGAACCCTATGACTCTTACAGAGATAGAGGGGAGATAGAGTGACTTCATTTTTAGTCACAAAATATTTGCCTACGTTAATGTTGTAAACAGATAGTGCTTGGGTTACCAGTTACCTGGAAGTTAAAAAGTGAACTGCTATCTTTTGTCCACTAGTATAGTGCACATGCTTTCTTTGGGAAAACCAAATGCAGCCTGACTGGAATATTGTAAACGATATGTGATATGTCAAGCTCAACATCCTACTGAGGTCTGAGATGATACAGAAAGCATATAGGGTTTTTAAAGCAGAACCTTCTCCGACTCCAAGTATGCAAGGGATGCGATTGTTGCTTGCGCTCCTGGCCTCCTGCGAGTGAGCTCCGAGAGACGGAGACACAATCGCCGACTCGCCGTCAATCGTCTGCAGCAGCAATGGCGCACCTCACTACCGCCTGCCGGCGTACGTGGACAAGTGGGCGGTGGTGGCGTGGCAAGTGAACGGCTGGACGTAGAGCGAGGGAGGGGCAGGGGCAAGAGGAACACAGCTTGGGCATTCTGTCGAACATGTCGATGGCGTGCACTTCTACTACATCGAGAAGGAATGTTTCTTGCACGGAGAGAGCAGAGTGGGAGGAGGGCTGCAGGATCAAAGCTTGCAATGACCCAACATCTTCTCAGCTTCTGCAGAAAGACAGTGTAGAACTAGTGCTGAAGGGACTGTACGCAGGCTTTCCTGCTATCATCAACTTGAACGATGATGATGTTGTTTACATCATGGACAGACACAATCTCCTAGACAAAAAGGCACCAGTGGTCGCTGTTGATATGCTTAGACTATCCACAGTAATCTGGCACAACACATAGCGAAACAAAATCGCTGCACCGCGACCCTGAAAAAGGTACGCTAAAGCACCGGATGACCATGCGAACCCCAAACTCAGCACAGTACTAGCACCATACGCTACCCATGCATAGACGCGGGGCCCGCTGCAGATGCTGCTGTACAGACCGTCAGTTGAAGGGAGAGAGTGCTTGCGGGAGCCTCCAAATGTGGGGCCCACTAATTCTACCAACTAAAAAATGCTATAACTCACAAGCCAAAAAACTAAATAAAATTTTGATTGCACCATTAAATTTGTTTCAATAAATCTTTCAAAATAAGATGTCACATGGATATATTTAGATAAAGTGACAAGTGGGCCCCACAGTGGATAGAGGATGATATAGAGAATGGATGAGTGCGGAAGAATTGAGTATAGAGTAAAGAATCTTGATGACTAGGACAGAATATTCCTTTTAAAGGATGGATATAGAGGATGAAGAGTGCGGATAGCCTTAAGACTCTAAAAGTTGCAGCAGATTTTGTCTCAGGTGGACTCTTGGGTTACAGTCAAGTCTACATTCCAAGTGGAATTTTTAGATATCTAGGTCACTGGACTTTGGTGCTCTGCCTGGTAAATATGTTGTGGAAACGTTGTCATTGTTATATGTTTGGGTCGTAGGCTTGAGTTTTCCAAGGATGCTAGCCTTGCTCAACAAGGGCAAATGTTTGCAATGACCCAACCGTCTAAGGCCAGTCTCAGTGGCGAGTTCTATTTCACTGTTTTCAAGATTACCATGTCATATAGATTAAAATGAAACTTTGGTAAAACTCTTACTGTGAATGCAGAGTTTATTCCATAGTTTCATAGGTATTTAATTCAATGACTCATAGAGAGTTGGTAATCGTATTAAGAGAGTTTCATCCCCATGACACTCATTTCTTCTCTCTCTCATTAAAGCACTGATATATAATCACAAATGCATATGTGACATGCTATTTAATACGAATGAAACTCTAATAAAACTCTCATTGAGACTGGCCTAATAACATAGGCCATTTTTTTTGTTAGCCCCTCCTAAAGTTGTCAATTTAGATTGGTTTAGTCAGTTTTTAGCCAAACATTATGACTAAATCACCCTACTAATACACCAAGTTTTTCTTTCCTATGTCCACCAAAAAACATCCTCCACTGAGGAGGCCTCTCTTCATGCACCTAAAAAAATATACCCAGTAATTCAACACCGTCAAAATCAACTGATCAGATTAATTCTAGACATTCTCTCTCCATACTCACCCACGCACGGACGGACCGGATGGAGTGTATGGTCCTCCCTCCTCGGCCGCGCTGCCATCTCTCCAACACCAGCGAATGCCTCGACCACGGTTCGATACCTTGCCCGGTTCTTTTTTTCTTCTAAAAAGAAAACGATAGTTGTGGGCGGTGATGGCCGGCGATGGGCATTTGACGCGACGCTTGGATGCGGCGGTGTGGAACACATGCGTTGGCGATCTTTGTGTGCCCGACCACGACGACGGCGATTCGGCGCTGAGCCGCGGCCGCATGTCGGATTTTTTCGACCCCGGCGGCGGGTTTGATCGGGAGCAGGCCGGGTGTGGCGGTACGCCCCCTTCCAGGCCAAAGTATATAGAAGAGAGATGGTAACTAGCCGCTGCCATGGGCCAAATGCGCACTCTTGTGCTGCCTCGGCAGATCCATGCTGGACACGCCATATCTCGCATCATGCAGCCGCCCGGTTGTTGTGGGGGCCGCCCGGCGGCCTTGATCCCGGCGTGAGATTTGTGTGGTGCTGCCGACTGGAAAATTCTTTTTGGCACTGAGATTTGCAACTGTCGTCGTGGCTTATGCATTTTGGCCAAGAGATTTGCAGCAGTACTTTTGTTTGTCTACCCACTATTGCTATATATTTGCTTTTTTTACCATCAGATTCAGGCCCCGTGAATGAAGCATTGTGTTGGCATTACTTGCATGCCCATGCAATCTTACTGATTTAGGAGTGGATATTGGACAGACAAATTGTTTAGATATATCAATTCTTCAATTAGATAGTTCTAAGATGGAGCAAGGGTAAAGTCTGAATTTTGAAACAAAGAAGTATGCCTTTTTGTTTTGTTAGATAGGCGGCAAACATGCTAGGAATTAACTATGGTTCAGTAGTCCAGAACTTGAAATGTAAAATAGATAGGCCAACACCGTTGCAATGTAATGTGTCCTTTAATAGGCAGTCTCCACACCATACAACTCATTTTTTTATTTTGTATTGTTTTTCTTAATGCCAAAACAAGGGTATTACTGTGAGTGGAGTTGCAATGTAATTGTTCAGAAAGGAAAATATCAAAATGTAATTTGAGAGACTATACCAGTTTATGAAATATTTTTTTTCCTGTAGTGAGACATAACATTCTTCTTTTTTATGGCTTTGAAGATATTTAACTCAATGTCAATAAAAAGGATTTCTAAAAAATCATACGATTGGTCTGCAGTGTGATGACATGTTGCCCTGTAATGGACAAGTTTTATGCATGATATTTGGTTGTTTTAGTTTGCATATGAATGAATGTTTCCGTAGCGTTAGCACGGGCAATTTAGTAGTTTGTGTAATTGTGCATGGACGTATGACCGTTCAGAGTCAACGAGAATTTCCTCGTGGCGTCGCAACTAACGACTAGTCTACGTCGACATCAGCACCAACAAGGACTTTGGTCCGTCCCGTTTTCTTACCTCAAATGGTGCTCTATGTTAATTTTGTGCTCTCTCACCTGCTGAGATACTTCAGTCCACGTATAGATTTCTAGGGCCGGTTGTTGATTGCGTCTCGAGGGCTACTCTGTCAGGGAAAGAAACAGTCTTGTTTTGATCTGAACTAGTGTAATCTCAACTTTGCTTACGTATACTTAGAACTTACCGTCTAATATCTCCAGTCATCGATGAGGAGGTCACCCCAAGGAGAGCGAGGTCTCCTCGGCAGTGTGCACTGATGACTTCCAAATGGCAAACAAATCCATTTGACAAGAATGAATGGAAATAATGGGGGATGAACTGTAATTTTCGTTGTTGACCTTTTCTATTCACTTCTCTCTTGTACTTTTCTTCTTTTGATTCTTCTTTTTCAGTACTGGAGCATCCATGTAAATAGCTACCGTACTGAATGAAAAAGCAAAGCATCTGCCAAGTTAGGCTAAAAAGGAAAAAAAGGCTCTCCTTTTTTCGTCACTTGCTACTACTTCTCAGTTACGCTCAATGGCCCCAATTTAGCATAAATGTGATTTTTTTATCAATGAATACTATTACTTCTCTCTGTTTTAAATTATAATTCACCACCAATGTAGAGATGACTGGTTTGCACCTTTAGTCCCGTTTGTGCTGGGGCCAGAGACTATCCTAGGCATTAGTCCGTTGTCTAAATTACACGGGCACTAGTGACCTTTTTGTCCGGTTGGTAACATCAACCTAGATTAGAAGTCACCCTTTGTTCTTTGGTTTGACCTTTTAGTCCTGATTGATTTCACTACCCAAGACTAAAGCCCCCACCGGTCACGAGTGAATTCAAAAGTAGAGCATCCAAGACTTCCACATGTGTTGTGCGGTTGAGTTGGTAAGGAACCATGGTCCCGGTTGGAAAATCAGGACTAAAGCCTATTTTTCTACTAATGCACTTTAATCTTAACCTAATTCAAGTCTATCTGTGTTTTATTTTTTTTAAATGTCAGCACATGTTTTATAGAGAACTTTTTAAAAGAAAAGACAGGAGCTCTGCCGCTCAATTAAATAGGAAAAAGAGATTTATGTACAATGCCTAACACCTTGGTCCAAGGACCAAAACAGAGAAAGCACTCCCTAATGCTAGTTTGGTTGCACAGAAAATTTCATAGAGAACTTAGTGAAACTAATTCCATGTTATGAGTGCTGTTGTATTTTCTATAAAACTGGTCAATTAAAGAGCTTTGAATTGTAATAAATCTAAAGTGGAGTACATAGTAAATATGACTACTGACTACACAATGCCAAACTGCATTACACAAGCATTTGTCATATATAGCCACCCCTCTCTGTCGATACGGGATGTAGACGGCTATTCACCAGCACGGCTCCCGTCAGGACAAAAGCAAGAAGGCCAGATCCGAGTAGATAACGGATCATCCTAGTTAGGCAAATAGAAAGTAACTTCTGTAATAGGAGCGGAACTCTTCCTACAAGTCCGACTAGGATTAGAAACCACAGCTCTGGCTCCTTTCCTCTCATAAAAAGAGCCAGAGCACCCTCTTTTGTAACAAGACGAACAACACACAATCACACATCAATCCAACGCAAAAGGCCAAGGCCGACTGGAGTAGAGCTTTTACTCGACGACGAGGGCTCGAACCAGGATAAACCGTGTGTCTCTTGCGTGAAACCGCCGAGTTCCAGTTATTCACCGAGGTTCGAATCAATTGCTACGGGAACCCCGTGGCAGGCTATCGGTGGCTAAACACCGACAGCTGGCGCGCCAGGTAGGGGCCTCCGGCGAAATCAACGTCAAAGGCTCGGCGGACCTACACACGATGATTTTTTCACCAGGATCAACTTTCGGCTTTGGAAGCTGGGTCTGCGAAGCAGACGATCAAGGAATTCTCCATAATCGACTACTTCAAGAGCCCGAGCCAAAGATACAAGAAATTTTTTCAAAACTCAAGCTGACAGAGGAAACTGGAAACATAAATCTATAAGACAAGCCGAGTTCTTTTTACCACGGTCTCAACAACTCGGCACGGATATATCAAAATCTCACTCAGAAGGCAATGGAATCTTACGATCTCGCCCAATGGAACGTCTTCAAGCAAGATAAGTACTCCACCTCCCTTCCTTTTCAATATGGTAAACCCTTAGAAGAGGAAGAATCTGGCTATCTACCCAGTAAGCACGAAGAAGTGTTTATGATGAGACAACCCCTGGTACCGCCAATCCAACCCGACTACAGATCTTCAAAAGAATCAGAAGCGGATATCCCACAAAACTCTACCACAAAAGAAGGAAAAACTGACAGCCAGAGGGCAGCAAGAGAAAGAACAGACAAGAAAAAGGGGGGGAGAAGAAACCGAGTTCAGGAACGCAGGGAAGCGTGGTGCAAATACGAAGAGGACTTAGCCGAGTACAACCGAAAAAGAGCCGAGAAAGAAGCCGAAGAAAGAAGAGCTACAGCAAGAACTAGACTTGATCCAGTTGACAAGATACAAGAATTAATCAATGAAATTGACGCCATACAACGACCAAGTGAAGAACAAGCCAGGCTTAGAAATCTACTCAGAGATACCGCGCAAAGAATACAAGATGACCGAGTACCTCCCCGACATATACCATCTGAACAGACAAGTCAAAGAACTCGGAGAGTTTTCACGTTCGAAAGATTATCAACTCCAAACCATAGCAGAAGAACTCAACCACATCATGATTGGATCGAGAGAACAGGAGAAAATAGAGGAAGATTACCAACACCACCTCGAAGCCCTCCCAGGGTTATTTCAAGATATGATAGTCAGGCGGACTCCGACTACAAGCCGAAAAAAGTACCCGACAGATTTCCTTGCTTGCAGAGAAGACTACTTACGATCAAGTTACCTCACAAATTCAAACCGTCCAATCACTCAAAAATATGATGGCAAGACGTAGAACCAATGCAATGTCTTAGAATTTACTCTCGATCAATAGAACTAGCCGGAGGAGATGATGACATTAAAGCACTATTTTTTCCAATGGCACTGGAAACATTACCACTTCAATGGTTCGACAAGTTACGTCCCGGATCCATCAAAACATGGGGCGATCTTCAGAAAGCTTTCTGTGAAAATTTCGCAGGAATACTCATCCACCCAATAACACAAGCCGAATTAAAATGATTGAAACAAAATACAGGAGAAAGCCTCAGAGACTTCTATAGAAGATTTGGGGAGCTCAGAGCGCAAGTGCACGACATCACCGAGAGAGAATTAATAGAAGCATTTTCGTATGGTTTGAAAGTAAGATGGATGTTTCACGACTTCTGCAAAGAAAATCCACGAACAAATGACGATTCAAAAGAACAGTTGAAAAGATGATTACGGCAGAAGAGAAGACGCGAGAAAGATTTCCAGATAACAGGAACAACTCAGAAAAAAGAAACAACACAGATAGAAGAAACAACTCGAATGATCAAAACAACCCAAGATGAAACAGCCAAGACAACTCAAGATTCCAAGACAACTCAAGAAGATGGAACAACCAAGACAATAGACAGGAGTACCACAACAAAAAGAGATATTCAGACAATATGGTGGCCTCCACAGAAAGAAAGAAATACTACCCGGCAAGAAAGTTTGAAGATCTGGAGAATATGAAATGCATCTATCACCCAATAGGAATTCACCCTATGGGAGAGTGTCGCATCTTCCAAGAAAGATATATAAAGAAGGACAAACAAGACAAAGAAGAAAACAGAGAGAAGAAAGAAGAAGACAACCTAACCGACAACGGATTTCAAAATCCAAGAGCAACAGTATCAGTAATATTCTCAGGAGTCCCTGGTTCCAGAAGCAAACAAGAAGACAAACTTGCTTGGCGAACAATCATGGCAGCAGAACCAGCAACACCCAGTGTTGACACCTCTTAATGTTATCTTTAATAGCGGCGCCAAAAATGCTAGAGTAGCGCACCGCCACTAGAATGCCAAGTTGTTATCCCCAGCATAACACCAAGGGGTGTGGTATTAAATCATGCCACCAATTAGAATATAGAAATGTATCCGCAAGCGCACAGATCAAATACCATTGTAGCATTTTACCCGGAGTATTACGGGTTGTCATTTATATTTTCCTAAAGGAAGGTCTACATGGCTTGTGTAAAGGTAGTGTGTTGACCTAGAGTGTAACGAATAGGCATAACCATGTCCTCGCTACTCAATGCAAGGGTAAGTCACAAGATAATAGATAAGATAAGTGTATAATCATCAGCATAAACAGATAGAGACTCCTAGCTATATCATTAGGGTTGCTAGTAGAACATCAAGAGATATTCCTGGGTTATTCCTAGCTACGTGTCAATGTATATTATGGTTAGTGCAATATACCTAGTAATTATGGCTAAGGTTAGCATTACATTTATTCATAGTGGACATACTAAGGAGGTTTGAGAACATAGCTCGCCCTTCTGTCGTATACAAGCCCTACTGTGCCTATAAACGGGGTTCGGATTACATAGGACTCAACAGGAATGTCACACCCGCAATCTACCAAACCCGGCCTATAGGGTGCATTCGCAGATAAACAACGTATAAGCACCACGCTTACACAATGTTTATCACTCATCCAACGATCAATTAGATGAGTGCTATACGAACCTATGGATAAACCTAATGGTAATCTAGCTATACTAAGCATATAACCACAATAGACAAGGAACATAATAACTATGAATATAAGTAAATGAGAATTCATCAATTCAATTGTAGCAATCATATAACTATACAATGAAAGAGAACAAGGCGAGAGGAGGTAAGAATTATACCAAATCCAAGCTCTTGATGGCTCCGGAATCCAAGCCTGCGCTTGCCTCCCTCTAGTTCTAATCTAGCTATCTAGGCCCTAGCTAAGGAGCTCGATTAGGGTTTTTTGGCTGATGATCGGACTTCCAAATGAGAATGAATGAATGGGGTCTCCTCTCCCGTGGGGGTGCCTCTCCTTTTATAGCCCCGGGCGATGATCGTAAGCCATCGGATCAAACCGACATTGACGGGCGGCTAGGATCGATCCTCAAAGGCGGTGGAGCGAACCGGCGAACCGGGACCCGAGGGGGGGCCAGCCCTAGACCGGCCGGTTCAGGCCAGACCGACCGGCCGGTCTAGCCTAGTGGCCTCCGGGCCTCCGGCTCGGCGTGGTGCCTTCTCGTCTCTTCTGGAACTTTCTTGTGTAGCCGTGGAGTCCGTTTTCGGTTTTCTTCTTCCGATTAGCTTGTATGTTTACGGCTTTTCCGGTTTACGCTGCAGAAATAATGAAACACCAAAACTCGTGGAATTAACCCTATATCTACTTTGGTGATCATATTTGCATCCTTTTCATGGCTAGTTGACGGTTGAATTAATACAATAGTGGCCATCAACAACTCCCCCAAGCTTAACCTTTGCTAGTCCCTTAGCAAAGAAAACTCAGAAAAAGTTATTGAATATATGTGTACGTTAAGCATTGTAGCCATCTCGAAGCAACTCTCTCTCAAAATATACCTGCAGTCAGACAGAAATTCTCCTCTAAGTTATGCAATAACTGAGCTGACTTTCAAACTTACCCATATTACCTTGGACTGTGGGGCTTATTAGCTCTTCCTTGGGTCTTGAGCACTTGACAGACAGAAAGATCCCATCTAAGCACTATGTCTCAAGTTCTTTGATCAACTATTATTTTGGAGTTTTTAGAGGTTTTCAAATAAAACTCAGAGCTTTCCATGTATGACACTCTCAAGTCTCTCATCGTATGTGGTATTTATGGATTCTCACCAAGGCAGCAATGATGATTGCCTTTCTTTTTATCCTATAACTAAGGCTTTTGTGGAGCTCATAGGTAAGGAGAAAACTGAAAGAGCAAACTTGCAATGCATGTGTTGTTAGGTCAAACAATGGATCCATGGAGAAACAAGTCATGCAGTCGAATCAAGATATATAGGTGGATGGATATGGTGGATATATGGTGGAACCTAATTCTACTCAGCTCCTTGAATGCTTCTCTCTCCTTTAAGACTAACCAGAGGTTATGAGCTATCTTTTTTTTCTTTCTCATTTTCTTTTTTTCTCTCCCTTTTTTTTCAGGGAGTCGGGTATCTATGTACCCATTGTTTTGCATTGGGACACTTGTCCATCTTTTTTTTTCTTCTCCCTTTTTCTCAAATATCTTTTTGCATAGCTCATAGCACTCCTTTTTGCATTGATGGAATTAGAGAGATAACACAGGAATCATAGAGCATTTATTGGGTGGCTAACCTAATAGAATATTTTTTTGGTGTTCTCTCCCAGTGTAGGAGGAAAACATTTTTGGAATGGATGTAGGTGGAATGGAATGTTGTTGCGCCTACTCCAGTGTAGAGTAGGGCATATGAGGGTGAATCTTGATTCAAGAGCATGACAAATTTCTCACCAGGGTCACAAAGGTTGACAAAACTCAATGCAAGACAAGCAGCATTTATGTGGAAGTTTAACTAGCCTATCTTATCATGTTAGCTCTGGTGGAAATGTAAGCTTTGTCATATAGGAACTCATCATGTTTTTTGCATTTTTCAAAAGATAAATCTCCAGAACTTTAGTGTCACTTAGAACAAGATAGATAGCAGCTCAGATTTTCTCAATCTTATCAATCAGGCACCTAGACTTAGTTCAAGCATATGCAACCCACAAGTTTCGGGCTCGAGCAAATTCTCATGTCAAAACAGTTGGAGCTAAAACTTGGGAAAACTTTTGTCTAAACTATAGGCATTTCAGAGGTGTTGTAACAGAGCAGACTTATCATCATTTCAATTCATTCAAGAGCTTCCTTTTATTGACTCTAGACAGACAAACATTTTTATTTGGTTTTTATTTTTCGAAGACTCAAATTACAAAACTCAAAAAGACTCTAAGGACTCTTTAAAAAGCATGGACCTTCATGTGCCCACATATTTTTGGTATATTTTTTTAAATTTTCTTAGATACTATGGTGAACCTTCATGTGCTCACATATTTTTGGTATTTTAAATTTTTATGACCGACTCGATAATCGCGTAGGTACACTTACCTGGGTACCTAGGGGATGCCTTCCCCAAGCTAATTGTTGTCGTGGTTGAACATTGAAGCCGAGCAGTCCTCTCGATGGAGCTCACGCTTGTAAGAGCTGGTGTAGCTAAGAACCTTCATCTCATCCGACAAGAAGTTGCTTCCTCCCACATGTGGTTAGTTGTGCGCAAGGAGGTGTACTTTGAGTGATGAAGATGATGATTCCTAGGTGAACTAGCTCTCGAGTCATCTGCGCAGCAAACATCTCACAAAACACCAAAACTCGTGGAGCGGATTAGGATAAACAGTTAGTGGTTAGCCATTCGTGGGTTGGTTATTGTGAGAGGTTTCCAAAAAGGTTATTACAGTACATTCAATGCGACAGGATGCTCAATGATTATTTTTGGATTTTTTTATATATGCCACCACGGTGAACACTCCTTTAGCTTGCGCTGTAGGCATGTCACATGGGGCTTTGATGTTTTTCAAATGTTTTTATGGTTTTCTATAAAGATTAACTATAAATTAAAAGTGCAAGAAAGTAAATGGATAACTACCATTATTACCTTATGGCAAGGGTTCAGAGTTTAAAGTCCTCCGGACAAGACTTCTCGTCTTCTTCACTCCTGGGGTGCTTCATCGGATTCCAAGGATGTGGGCCCTGATGTTAGACCTCACGGTGACGATGACTCGGTTGAGGAGGTTACCTTTTCTTTCCATACTTTTTGTAGGTTGTTGCTTTGGTGCTGTAGGTTCCTCCTTGGTTTCCTCCTCCTCAACATTGCTCTTTTGAGAGCGATTCCTCGGCCGACGTCTCCTCTTGGGACTGGGTAAAAGCTGCTAATCCGGGAGAGTTATAATCTTTAAAATAACAGCGTACCTTCTCTCACGGAAATTGGAAGTGGACTTGGCCTGATCCATTGTAGATGATCGCGTTGGTGGTCTTGAGGAACGGCCTTCCAAGTATGATTGGCGTCTCGTCTTCTTCTCCCATGTCCAGTATCATGAAGTCGGTCGGGGACGTAGTGGTCTGGATCTTGACCATGATGTCTCTTGCTACTCCCTTCGGAAATCTCATCGTATTGTCCGCCAATTTGCAATTTGCATATAGGTAGGGTATAGAGGTGTATCGAATAATAAATCATATACCTTTTTGGACATTATGTTGACAAACTGATCCGGTATCGTAGAAGGCGTTGTAGAATGAGCACGCCCAATGGTGCAATCAATGGGTGGCGTGTTCGGATCCTCTTTCTTGGTTAAGAATGGTGAAGCTAAGAGGTGGTCATGCTTGTACTCAACGGCCTTTACTACTCGGACTGCTTTCTCACTTATCTTACGTTCTTGTTCTTTCTCTTCCCATTTGAATTCCTCTTGGTTCCTTCGTTTGTTGGCTTGATTGGGAAGTAAGCTCCTCTTGGATCTATGGGAGCTTCAAGGGTCTTGTTCTTGAAACCGAACTTCTCTTTATTGCCCTTGATGGTGAAGCAAATCTTGGCTTGTCCATGTAAATGACGGCCTTTGCGGTACTTCGGGAATGGTCGGCCAAGAATGATTGGACTCTTGGGGTCTCTCGCCGGTATCCGGGACTACAAAGTCTACAGGGGACATATGATCTCCCGATTCGTATGCACACGTCATCTAAGATTCCCTTTGGGGTACTTGAAATGCCCTGCGCGCAAGGCTGCAAATATATATACGTGTACAACAAAGATGCCTATGGAAAGATTTGGTCGAAGATTACCTTAGGCATGATGTTGACACTGGCGCCTAGATCATAGACAACTTCAGGGAAGTCATGCTTTGCCCAATAGAGATGGGGATCACAGGTCTCCCCGGATCTCTCCTCGTTGGGTGGCATGGAGTCATCCTTCCATCCCGATGATGCTTCAACGTAGTAACCTGCATACACATCAACAAGATTCGCGGTCTCGGGCTCTAGAGGTTGCCCCGGAATCTTACCTTCGTTGGTCGGTGGAACAGCCGCCGCCTACCGAGCTAATTGTTGTTCTATCATTTTATTGAAGCTAATTTGGTTCTAACAGCCAGAGGTAAAACTATCCATTTTGATGTTTATGTTTTCTAGCATTTTATCATTGGATGCTACCTTCCTAGATAAAGTCTCCACAATTTTATTTTGGTTGGAGATCACTTCTCTTAAAGGCGGTTGAGCATAGTTATTGTAATTAGTGCCTTGAAAGTTACCTTGGAAGTTACCTTGGTAGTTGGGCCTTTCTTTGGTTCCATCCTTGATTCCGAGGGACGATAGTTGTTGTTATTGTTGTTGATGAAGTTCACGTCCTCACGGGTCTCGGGGACATTTGTTGCCCGAGTGTCCCATATTGCCACACACTTCACAAGTCATGCATGCATCATTAATGCGCATGACATCTTGTCTCGACTCGTCTTGTCTTCCGGCTTCTTCATGAGCAAGTCTATCTTGGCGTGCGGCATGCATCTACCTCCTTGAGCTGGTGCATTCCTCCACTCCTCTTGCGGGTGGTCTGGCGCTCATCATTCCAATCTTGATTGGAGGCCATCTTCTCCATAAGAGCAGTAGCTTGTGGTATGGTCGGTGACATAAATGCACCTCCAAAGAAGCTAAAGCATCAACATTATTGCGGTGCTTTGTTGGTAAGCCCATGATAGAAAGTTTGCATCGGGGAGCCAATTCTCCATCCCATGATGAGGACATTCGATATGTAATTTTGAAAGCGTTCCCATGCCTCAGGGACTGACTCATCATGTTGTTGCTGGAAACTTGAGATTTTCCCTCTTAGGGCACTCGTCTTGCCCATAGGGAAGAATCTTGCTAGAAAAGTCTGTGGAGCACTTGTCCCAAGTTGTATGGTTGTCTTTGTTGGCGTAGAACCATTGCTTTGCCTTTCCCAACAGTGAGAATGGGAACAGACGTAGCAGTACGGTGTCCTTTGGTACATCCTTCAGCTTGAAAGTACTGCAAATCTCCAGGAAGTGTTGGAGATGAGCACTTGCATCTTCGTGTGCTTTCCCACAGAACAGGTTGGCTTGCACCATGGTGATGAGAGCTGGCTTGAGCTCGAATCCATTCTCCCCAACTTCGATGTTAGGTCCAGTGCGGATGTTGTTGGTGTTCGGAGCGGAGAACTCGCGCAGTGACTTATCAGCCATTTCTTCGAAGATTGGTGCCAAGTTGCCCTCTTGTTGTTCTTTTCTTTTTTTTTTCTCTTGTAGGAGCTTGCTCCTCCAAAGAACGAACCTCAGCGGTGGGTGTCCTTGATGGAGATTCAAAGATGTCCCTCACTTGCTGGAATTTCTTCCTTCGAAAGAGTTTCTCTGGATTTTCAACGTAGTTATTTGGTAGATCAAAACCACTCATTCATTACCCTGCATAAGATTTCACAAAGATAGAAAACACAAGGGTAAGCCTGCATTGAGTAGGGGTCTATGGTTTCCTCTAACTCATTAGTTTGTTAGGTCTATCGCTATCCTTTTTAATTGCCAATTGCCTTCCCCGGCAACGGCGCCAAAAATGCTTGTTGACACCTCTTAATGTTATCTCTAATAACGGCGCCAAAAATGTTAGAGTAGCGCACCGCCACTAGAATGCCAAGTTGTCATCCCCAGCATAACACCAAGGGGTGTGGTATTAAATCATGCCACCAATTAGAATATAGAAATGTATCCGCAAGCGCACATATCAAATACCATTGTAGCATTTTACCCGGAGTATTACGGGTTGTCATTTATATTTTCCCAAAGGAAGGTCTACATGGCTTGTGTAAAGGTAGTGTGTTGACCTAGAGTGTAACGAATAGGCATAACCATGTCTTCGCTACTCAATGCAGGGGCAAGTCACAAGATAATAGATAAGATAAGTATATAATCATCAGCATAGACAGATAGAGACTCCTAGCTATATCATTAGGGTTGCTAGTAGAACATCAAGAGATATTCCTGGGTTATTCCTAGCTACGTGTCAATGTATATTATGGTTAGTGCAATACACCTAGTAATCATGGCTAAGGTTAGCATTACATTTATTCATAGTGGACATACTAAGGAGGTTTGAGAACATAGCTCGCCCTTCCGTCGTATACAAGCCCTACTGTGCCTATAAACGGGGTTCGGATTACATAGAACTCAACAGGAATGTCACACCCACGATCTACCAAACCCGGCCTATAGGGTGCATTCACAGATAAACAACGTATAAGCACCACGCTTACACAATGTTTATCACTCACCCAATGATCAATTAGATGAGTGCTATATGAACCTATGGATAAACCTAATGTTAATCTAGCTATACTAAGCATATAACCACAATAGACAAGGAACATAATAACTATGAATATAAGTAAATGAGAATTCATCAATTCAATTGTAGCAATCATATAACTATACAATGAAAGAGAACAAGGCGAGAGGAGGTAAGAATTATACCAAATCCAAGCTCTTGATGGCTCAGGAATCCAAACTGCGCTTGCCTCCCTCTAGTTCTAATCTAGCTATCTAGGCCCTAGCTAAGGAGCTCGATTAGGGTTTTCGGCCGATGATCGGACTTCCAAATGAGAATGAATGAATGGGGTCTCCTCTCCCCCGGGGGGTGCCCTCTCCTTTTATAGCCCTGGGTGATGATTGTAAGCCATCGGATCAAACCGATATTGACGGGCGGCTAGGATCGATCCTCAAAGGCGGTGGAGCGAACGGGCGAACCGGGACCCGAGGGGGCCAGCCCTAGACCGGCCGGTCCAGGCTGGACCGGCCGGTCCGGCCTGGTGGCCTCCGGGCCCCCGGCTCGGCGTAGTGCCTTCTCGTCTCTTCTGGAACTTTCCTGTGTAGCTGTGGAGTCCGTTTTTCGTTTTCTTCTTCCGATAAGCTTGTATGTTTGCGCCTTTTCCGGTTTACGCTGCGAAATAATGAAACACCAAAACTCGTGGAATTCGGTAAGTGTAAACCCTATATCTACTTTGGTGATCATATTTGCATCCTTTTCATGGCTAGTTGACGGTTGAATTAATACAATAGTAGCCGTCAACACCCAGATATTTAAACTGGTCTCAATATCCAATTCAATTTTCACGTGAAGATCAATGGATAAGTGTTGGGAACGCAGGACTATATCCATTAGTACTCGGACCAATAATTGCCGCCATAACAGTAACCAAAGTACTCATTGATGGAGGAGCAGGACTTAACATCATATTTTTCAGACACCTTGAAGAAGATGGGACCAGAATTTTCAAAAATGATCACGCCTACAAGTATACCATTCTATGGAATAGTACCCGGGAAACCAGCTATGCCTCTCGGACAAATTACACTACCAGTAACATTTGAAAATCCTACAAATTATTGCACAGAACTCATCAAATTCGAAGTTGCAGATTTCAAATCATCATATCACGCAATATTGGGAAGACCAGCATTAGCAAAATTATTGGCTATACCACACTATCCATATCTACTACTCAAAATGCCAGGACCACACGGAGTACTTTCTCTCAGAGGAGACCTAAAACGAGCCTACGAATGCGATGTGCAAGCTATACAAATATCCTCAAAAGTACAAGGCGAAATCAACTCGGCGATTTGCGAGAAATAAAACAGAGGAACTAGAGATCCCAGCCAAAAAACAAAGCACCCTCACAACAAAGCGGTGAAGGTGAAGGCACCAAAAAGATTGATCTAGGGGACGGGCGATCCATCCAAGGCTGCCACGATCAGTGCGCATCTACCTATCAAATAGGAACTCGTGCTCACCAATTTTTTACGGGACAATAAAGATATATTTGCCTAGAAACCGGCCGATATGCCTGGAGTCCCAAGGGAGTTGGCTGAGCACAAAATTGAAGTCAACAAAGGAGCAAAACCGATCAAGCAAAGGCTACGACGTTTTTCACTAGACAAGAAAGAAGCAATAAAGAAAGAAATAGCCCGACTACTAGCGGCAGGATTCATAAAAGAAATCTTACATCAGATTGGTTGGCAAACCCCGTTCGGTACACAAAAAAGAACACGGATGAATGGCTTATGTGTGTCGACTACTACACAGACCTCAACAAACATTGTCCTAAAGATCCTTTCGGTTTACCTAGAATTGATCAAATAGTGAACTCAACAGCAGGATCAGCTCTGTTATCCTTTCTAGACTGCTACTCGGGATATCATCAGATCACACTAAAAGAGGAAGACCAAAGCAAGACTTCTTTCATCACACCTTTCGGCGCCTATTGTTACAAAACGATGTCTTTTGGGCTCAAAAATGCAGGGGCAACATACCAAAGAGCAATTCAGGCTTGTTTAGGCGATCAAATTGGAAAGAACGCAGAAGCATATGTGGATGACGTAGTAGTCAAAACAAAGAACCCGGATTCCCTGATTGAAGACCTACAACAAACCTTCAATAATCTCAAAAAATGGAAGTGGAAACTCAATCCCAACAAGTGTGTATTTGACGTATCATCAGGACAACTACTCGGATTCCTAGTCAGCCAAAGAGGAATCGAAGCAAGCACAAAATAAATCAAGGCAATAACCGATATGGGCCCCACTGCGGATATCAAAGATCTACAAAAGCTAACAGATTGCATGGCGGCACTCAATGATTCATCTCTAGACTTGGGGAAAAGGGCCTACCCTTCTTCAAATTACTAAAGAAGACAGACAAATTCACTTGGAACGAAGAAGCACAAGAAGCCTTCGACAAGTTAAAGGCATATATCAGTACATCTCCGGTATTAGTACCACCAAAGAAAGACAAAGATCTCATGCTCTACATTCTCGCAACAACTTCCGGTAGTAAGCACGACCATCGTGGTTGAAAGAGAAGAACAAGGGCACATCTACAAAGTACAAAGGCCAGTCTACTACATAAGTGAAGTACTCACAATATCAAAAGTGAGATATCCACACGTGCAGAAACTACTCTACGCAATACTAATAACATCAAGGAAGCTCAGACATTATTTTAAAGATCACAAAGTAGTTGTCGTAACAGATTTCCCACTTGGATGTAACACCCTAAAATTTGCAAGTTTTCAAAGTAGCTAAATTAATTTAATTATGTAATTGTGTGTGCATTGCAATATAGAAAAAAATTTATTATTTAAATAAAATCAATCATAAGGTATACACGTGTATTCCGCATCATGCTGTTGCATATTCTTTTGCTTGTGTGTTTTTGGCGTGGATTTAAAAAGATATTAGAATCCAATTTAAAAATATATATTTGAAAATGAATTGGAAAATCAAATTAGAAAGGGGAAAGGATTTGCCTTCCTCCCTCCTTTCCTGTACACGCAGCAGGCCAGCTGCTGTGCGACACCATCTCCTTGCTTTGCCGATCTCTCTCCCTCTCTCTCTTTTCTGCTTTGCAAGCCGGCTAGCGACCACGAGCCCCCTCGGCCACAGGACTGTCTTCAACCTGGAGTCGGACGAGCTGGACTCTACCCTCGACCAAATTTCGTTTACGCCTCCGATTTCACGCGTGCGGGTGTGCGTGCCTCGTTCGGACTTTTCCGAGCGCCCCATAAATAGCAGCCGCAGGCCTCCCTACCTCCCCACCTTGCCATAGCAGCAACCATGTCCGCATCAAGCTCCCGAGCCGCCGCCGTCAACGAGCCCTAGCGACAAGTCGCCCAAGTCGCCACCGCCGTTCCGCCCGGCGTCGCGATCGCCGTAAGGGGAAGGACGAGCTTCATCTTGGGCTCGCGAACTCGCCCGATTCCTTGTCTCTTGTTTTCTCGAGCGGTTTGACCTCTCACCCTTGCCGTACACATACAGGGAAGCCGAGGCCGTCGTCGAGCTGCGCCCCGCGACTCTGCTCCGTTCCCGATCGCGCCCACGGCCTTAGGTGAGCTCGGCTTGACCTCCTCTATCTTTTGGTGCCCTTGGTTAGCTTATCCATGGACTGTAGGCTAAGTTCCTCGGCGCCGGAAGCTTCTTGCCGGCGACCATGGAGATTGTCGTGCGTGTGTTCCTGTAACCGGCTGATCCTTTTCTTCCTCTCTCTTTCTAAGTCACCACAGCCATCCATCTCGGATCAAGGGTCGAGATTAGAACTTACCCCTTCGCCGTCACTTTTTTTCTAAAGAGTCCCTCTCAAATTTCTTATTTAAATCGACCGTCCCTTTCTCAGTTCAAAATTCCGAATTTAATTATTTTATTTCGAAATCCTGATTTCAGCTTATTTACCAAACTGCCACTGCCTTGTTTTAGTTATAAAATCTTCGTTTTAACTCCGATTTGATCCGTTCAAATTGCGTTAGGTTCGTAATTAGATTCTCTACAAGATTAGCAATCTGTTAATCATGTTTTCAAACTTTTAATTTTGAACTTATATTTAATTTATTATTTTACAAAAAGAAATCTTGTTTAAATCATAACTTTCTCGTTTTAGATCCGATTTTTGTGATTCAAGCGTCTGTGTGACCCTAGCAGCACGTAGATTTGTTTTACAAACTTTTTATCTTATTTTATTGCTGTTGGTGTACTGTTCTAACTATAGCCTTATTTGTTATGCATGATTGCTCTTTGGATGCGTGTTGTTGTTATGTTGATCAAGTCCGATCGGTGAGCTTTACGTAGTGAACAAGAAGCATCGTTCGAAGAAAGATCTGAGATCAAAGAGCTAGAAGATTGGATCTAAAGTTTAAGGCAAGTATAGTTGGGATCTTCCTTGATGACCTATTCATGATTACACTAAATATCATATGCATGTGTCCCTTTGTTACCTATTAAGGATTTCCTAGCAATTGATTACCAATTACCTTGTCACCATGGGATATTGCATGTGGGTACCTATGCTAGTGCTTTATAACCATAATCTTGTAACTTGATTAATGATGTATGCAATAATGCTAAAAGATGACTTTTTAGCAATTTGGAATCTCAGGGGGTTAGAGTTTGTTCTCTTTTTGAGATGCTCTAAATTCCTCTCCATAAGGACTTATCTGTACGTGATCATCCAGGACTTAACGTACAGCTGTGAGGGCTACATGGCTCTGGCTCTAGTTCACCCAAGAGACCTTTTCTAGCTTGTGAGAGGAAGGGCCGAATTGGGTATAGGGCAACTGCTGTCCTTATGAGTATAGCCGTGATGGAATTGTGCCATGTTGGAAGAGGGGTTCTATATCCGATGACTTAGCGTCCCTTGCTTATTAGATGAACTTTTGGATGGCTTTATATGAGTTTTGGTGTCTTGGGAGTAATTAACCCAATGCATTGAAAATCATGACTCACAAATGAAAGTGTACACCTCTGCAGCAGAGTTAAACCGATATATCGTCCGTGCTTACGGTTAGAGGGCGACCAAAGGGATTCTTACGGAATAGATGATCACTCTTTATTCTTGCTAAATGTTGATGATGATGTTTAAATGTTATTCTTTAATCTTGTTTACCTGATCATGTGGTTATGGGAATTGCTACTACCTTGATGCCGATAATTGCTAAAAGTTGACATACACTAAAAAGCTAATTGCAGTCAAACCGTGTCAGCCTTTTTGAGCCTCATGAACCCCTGCTATACTTGTTGAGTACGACATGTACTTACGCTTGCTTTACTTTTCAATACTTTGGCAAAATCCCGGATGGGTACCAGATTGCTAGAGTCAAGAGAAGTTTAGGCTTGTGATCAACCAGTCAGCTGTCCCTGTGGAGTGGAGTTTTTACTTGAAGATCGGAGTGTCTTTCCGCTGATTGCTCTCTGAGGTTATATTCTTTACTAATACACTACTATAACTAAGCATTGTCTTTTGATATTACCTTGATTTGTGGCTATATGTGAGATTTGACTTCCTGGGCTCATATATAGTGTGTATCTGGTTTTGTTCTTGAAACTGGGTGCTACAAAGTGGTATCAAAGCAATGTTGATTTGTAGGACATAAGCCTAGTTAGAAATGGTCGTTTGAGCATGTTTTTCTTCCTTGCCTATTTCTTGCTTCACTTTAACCTTTGTTATTTTCTTAAAGATATGCTTGTTCTAGTCCCTATTCCATTACAAAAGATTGACTCTATTTTGCTTCTTTCGCCTTTGTCTAAATAGATGGTTCGTAACGAGAAGATTGCCCACATCAACTCACGAAAAACCATGCCTAACTAGAGGATTCTATGGACAAGCTCGTCCTATCGCAACTTCGACACCTTTGGTTGGCGCAAGGAGTACCTTACCATGACCTTTAGTGGTGAAGCATTCTTCCACTCTCGACTTACATAATATTGCTTGAGCGCTACCCCGATCAAGAAGCTAGGGTGGAGTATAAGTGCACTAGGTGGACTCATCCTAGGTATGAGAACCCTTTGGAACACGAGAAGCACATGTCACAAGACAGAATGAGTTTCTTGGTTCACATGTAGTGGAATCCATTCACTCATCTCCCGCTGATCGCTATGACATGCATGCTAGCATATCTGACGCTCCTCACCAGGCTCTTTTGGAATATCATGGAAGACACTATGAAGAGATGTAGGGAAACAAGCACAGGTATCTTCCTCGACGTCCGCCTAGAAGTACGCAAATGCGTAATGGCTGACCCTCGTTCAGAGCAGAATGAACAACTAAGGGAGATGGCCTTCACCATCCAAGCTCTCCATCAGAAGTTGGAAGACAGTCAATTGGAGTTGGCGGAAGTAAGGCAACACTATGAAGAAGCCCTTGATGAGATTGATGAGTGGAGGAATCGTGCTGGATTGTTTAAGCTTAATGAAGTGGAGGACATGCCACGCTCATCTTCACGCAAGAGATGCTACCCCGGATGCTACTGCAGTCGCACCGTGTTTAAGAATTAGGAGTTTATGTCCCCTATGTAATAATGACGCTAGTAGTGATTGTTGAGTCAAGTCAAGTTTATGTGCCTTGTGAACTTTTAATGATTATTTGATTGTGCTTATGCTTATGATTGAGTTGGATCTTTGTAATGTGTGCAATGAGCTTGTGGGCTTTATCCACAATTTCATTTAGTTTATAGGTTTAAGGTTTAAGGATTTAATGATATATAAATAGTTGGGTTCTTGTTTCTCTCCTGTTCCTTTTATCCTGCTTTTCTGGAGCAACCTGTCCCTTTTCGGTTTATGCCCCTCTTTTCGGTCATCCAAAAATCATGAGAAAATTCTGGACAATAGAAGACTTCATCATATTTCTTTGAGCGCAAGAACCACCTTCATAGCATTTATGGTTTGGCAATTATGAAAATCACAAGATGATGCAACTGTGCTGTCAGCAACCTGCACAGTATCTGTTGTGTACAGTTTTTGACCAACTTAACTACATAATATGAGAAAGTATTCTACATGAAAGATGTAGAGGATTTCATAAGGGTTCCAACCATATAAGGCTCGCTATTATCTGATTAGTGGACATGGAGATATGGCTGTTGTAAGATGCTGCATCTGCGCTGCTAGACTTTCTGGACAGAACATATGGTTGACTGTGAAACACTATTTTAGCTTCGAAATCTGGGAAGTGATGAATAAGATAGTTGTAGAGTATTTCATAACCTTTCCAACCGTATAAGCTACCGCTTCACTGGAATAACGGAACTCGAGTTATTGCTGTTTTACTACACTGCTGTTTTTCCTCTCGCGATGAATTCCAGAGTTCTTGCTCCTATCTATGACCATAAGTTCCTCTTGGGCATAAGAAGGTCTTCATGGTAGTTATCCCTCCCTAAAGAAGGTGTAAGTTACTTTGGTCTTCCCTAGTTGATCTTTTCTTAAGGGGGGTAGCCAAGATAAAGATGTTGCAAGATGAAGGCCTTCTGCATTCAAGTTTGTCAACTGGAAGCACTGGTATCTCTATGGTTGAGGGGTTACTATCAAGTGCGGTTACCTTCTCTCGGGAGAGGTGATTTGTTGGATCAACTGCAAGGAACTTCTGTATTTGTTAGGAAGGATGTTCGATCTAAGCTATCGTCAGCATTCCTAAGATGCGTTGGTATTGATGACTTTGGAAGGAATATGGTGTGACCATATATGATCCTATGGATACTCCAAAAATTTGGTGATATATACGGAGCAGGACAAGTTGGGCTGAGGTGTGTTCTTTTCTTGGTGGAATTGTGAAGAACTCGTGGGAATAGTGATGAGTTGAATCAGGAACCCACCCAAGGATATAGAGATGACTCTGCGTTACCTTTGGAATAATAAGATACTATCATAAGGGTTTAACCAAGACCATGTTAAAGAGATAGATAGGTGCTACAAGGGAAAGATATTAAATTTGTTTTGGACCAAGAAAACTCTAGCACATTGGAAAAAAGTAAAGATGAGGTTGGTGTAAAGCCTACAAGTCAGCTTTGACAAATTTGGATAAGGGTTTTTCTATCTACTAGGATCCACTAAGACAAAAGTTTGGGATTTGTTCTTATGCAAAAAAAAAGAAAAAAATGGCTCGAGCATCAAGTTAACTAGCGATGTGTGTTTCTAATTAATTAACACAAGGATTTTGAGATATCAATTTATGATGTGAAATGTGAAACAAGTCGTCTTGGATTCAAGTGTGGTGTCTACATGGATTATAGAATGGCAGCTACGTGGATTCTAAGATTATAACGTACATCTTTGCTAAGTTGGTTCTAAGCTTGTGACATTCATTATTGGATTAAATCTGGTACTGATTTATAACTTGGAAAAGTGCTATCCCTTGAAGAAGTAAAAGTCATAGCCGATGCATTAGCAAAGATTTTGACCTCAAGGTTTATAGAGTTGTGTTTTAATTGGAGTGATGCCATGATACTACAAAGTTGAGAATCAATGAGAGCCTATACTTTGAAACAATAGGAATTGGAAAGGAATAATTAGAGGTAATGGCATAAAGCGCTACATAATTGTGTTTAAAATTTTGAGCCACTTAACTTGAGGATAGTCACTTTTGCTTTGGAGTTAGAAATTGAGCTAGTTCCACAAAGGAATTCTAAAAAATGAGAATGAAGGTGATAATTGATTATAATGTGGTTGTTAGTATGGTCTAACATGGAGAGTTGTTACATTGTGTTTTGGAATGACCTTGATATTATGTCTCTCGAAGTGGCCCTTACGAGGAGTATAAAGAGAGTTAAAAGGAGGATATTGGCTTAAGTGGTTCATGGCCAAATAGTTGAACTTATGTGTCTCAGGATGGCAGCTTTGGGAAGCAAGGTTTGAAGCTGAGTTACCAACTCGGTAAGATATACTCAATCATGGTTTACAAAAAGGAAAAAAAAAAGTGGACTAGTAATTGGAGTTAACCGAGTATATGTTTGGAATACCTAAGATGTCAACGCGAAGCCTCGAATGACACCAGTGTCCGAAGTGTTGTGTGAGAAATTCACAGAAATAGCAGAGAATGTGGTAATTGGAAAGGCATCTGGTTTCCGCATAGATGAAAATGGTACTCTATGGTTTGGTAAGAGAATCGTGTGCCTGAAGTGAAAGCCGTCGGTGAAGCAATCCTATGCGAAGCACATGAGTCCGTTTACTCCATTCATCCTGTAAGTACTAACATGTACCTAGATCTTAAAGAAAAGTATTGGGGTATGGGTTAAAGAGAGATGTGGCCGAGTATGTTGCCTTGTGTGACACGTGACAATGTGTGAAAGCTGAACACCAGAGACCAGCTGGATTGTTACAACCGATGAAGATAGCTGAGTGGAAATGGGAAGAAGTCGATATGGATTTCATAGTAGGATTACCATGTACTCAGAATGGTTATGATTCTATATGGGTAACTGTGGATCGTTTGACCAAGGTTGTTCAATTTCTACCTGTCAAGACCACTTACCAAGGAGCAAAATTGGCAGAGTTGTACCTGAAGATCGGAGTGTCTTTCCGCTAATTGCTCTCTGAGGTTATATTCTTTACTAATATGCTATTATAATTAAGCATTGTCTTTTGATATTACCTCTATTTGTGGCTATATGTGAGATTTGACTTCTGGGCTCACATTTAGCGTGTATCTGGTTTTGTTCTTAAAACCGGGTGCTACATTGGAGATATCCTAAGGAACCGAGACTCAACGAGAACGCAATTTCAAAATGGGCGGTAGAACTCGGGGCACTCAAAATAGAATTTACCCCAAGAAAAGCAATCAAATCCCAAGCATTATCCGACTTCATCGCAGAATGGACCGAAATACAACAACCAACTCGGATGTCATCCTAGACCATTGGAAAATGTACTTCGATGGATCCTTAAAACTAGGAGGCGGGAGCGGGGAGTACTACTTATCGCACCGGATGAAAAACAACTCGGATATGTTACGCAAATCTTATGGCAAGCTACCAACAACGAAGCAGAGTACGAAGCACTCATCCACGGCCTACAAGTCGCAACTTCACTTGGAATCAAAAGACTACTAGTCTACGGAGATTCAGCAGTAGTAGTCAACCAAGTCAATAAAGAATGGGATTGCACCAAGGAGAACATGGATGCTTATTGTGCAGAAATCAGAAAACTCAAGAAGAATTTTCAAGGACTAGAGATCCATCATATATTACGGGATTCAAATGTTGCGGTGATGTATTAGCCAAACTAGGCTCAGACAGGGCAAAAGTACCCGCAGGAGTTTTTGTAAAAGAACTAAACAAACCATCTATCAAATCAGACGAAAAAGAAGACGAGAAGAAGACGAGAACAAGAGCAAATTTCGATGATCGATGCATAACAACTCAACATGGATGCAAGTATTCATAGATTACATCAAAGAAAAGAAGTTACCCGGTAACAAAATAGAAGCAACTCGGGTCATCAGAAGAAGCAAAAACTACGTCTTAGTAGGAGACAATCTTTACAAAAGAGCAGCATCATCAGGCGTACTACTAAAATGTGTCTCAACAGCAGAAGGAAAAGAAATACTATTAGAAATGCACTACGGATCTTTGCGGGAATCATGTATCTTCAAGGACACTAGTCGAAAAAACATTCAAATCAGGATTCTATTGGCCTTGGCACTAAAAGATGCCGAAGAACTAGTCAAAACCTTTGTAAAAATTGTCAAATGTTTACAAGACAAGCACATGTTCGACTCACAATCTAATATGCATTCCACCCGCATGGCCGTTCTCATCTTTGGGGACTCGACCAAGTCGGACCACTCAAGAAATCCAAAGGAGGGTTCGAATACATTTTGTGGCCATCGACAAGTTCACCAAATGGATAGAATACAAGCCATTGGTAAAATATACATTTCGGCCAAAGCACAAGAGTTCATCCAAAAAATTATGCACGCATTCGGGATGCCAAAGCAGAATAATCACAGACCTAGGATCACCATTCACAGCTAATGAATTCAAAAGCTGGGCTCAAGACTGTGGATTCAGCATTGATTATGCATCAGTAGCTCATCCTCAAGCAAAGGGCCAAGTAGAAAGAGCCAACGGTCTCTTCTTGGCAGGCTTAAAACCAAGACTATATGAAGACCTCAAAGATTACGGAGCAAAATGGATAGATGAGATACCAAAAGTAGTGTCGGGGGGCTAAGAACTCAAATAAAAGCGAGCAACCTGGCTATTCACCTTTTTTTCTTGGTATACGGATCGGAAGCCGTACTACCGGCCAGACTTGATCTGGACATCTCCCAAAATTGAGCAATATAACGAAGGGGAAGCGAGAAGAGGCCGGGGAGACTAGAAATCGATAGCTTAGAAGAAGTAAGGGTCAACGCAACACTACAATCAGCAAGATACATGCAAAGATTGAGAAGATATTATGACAAAAGCGTTCAACCAAGAACCTTACAAGCCGGCGATCTAGTTCTCCAAAAAATTCAAAAACCAGATGGGAGGCACAAACTACTCAGCCCATGGAAAGGCCCCTTCATAGTAGCAAAAGTAACAGGATCTGGATCCTACGAACTAATGACAGAAGATGGAGCACCAATAAAAAATTCATGGCACATCTCTCAGTTGCGACGATTTTTTGCCTAGAAATCAAAATACATATATCATTCCTCCAAGCTTCTTTTCAGAACTAGATGAGAGCCAACAGAGAGCTCGACCTATCCCGACTTCTAGAGTACAGAACTCAGATGAGGGCCTACGATCCGAACTAATTGTTGAAGTGCAAAATGGTTACAACCTAGCCTGAGCCCAACCATTCCGGGTTGTTTTCACAACACCGATGAGAGTACGGCTAAAATAGTCAACACTCGCCCTATCCTAGCTTCTTTTTAGAACTAGATGAGAGCCAACAGAGAGCTCGACCTATCCCGACTTCTAGAGTATAGAACTCGGATGAGGGCCTACGGTCCGAACTAATTGTTGAAGTGCAAAATGGCTACAACCTAGCCTGAGCCCAACCATTCCGGGTTGTTTTCACAACACCGATGAGAGTACAGCTAAAATAGTCAACACTCGCCCTATCTGTTAACACTGGATTTTGGTAAAGGCCGAGAAGATGACAGGTGGGCCAGTACATGGCAGACTCGCAAGTATTCAGGAGTATTCGGCAAGTATCCATTCGGCTAGCTCTGGGCAGTTCGGTAAGCATCCACGCGGTCGGCTAACTCTAGGCGATTCGGCAAGCATTCATGCGGTCGGCTATCTTTGAAGGTGGTGGCTTCATTCGGGAAGCAAAAGGTGGCAAGCGGGGAAGCCGAATAGAAGGAGAAGAGCGTGATGATCAAGGACTCCGAAGAAGACTATGGTAAGAGAGTCGCCATACTTTTGAGTTACTTTTAATATGTTATGTAAATCGTAATCTCTTAAGATTCATGTTATGTCCAGGGTATAAATATAAACCCTCGACCATTGTAAAGGATATTCACAATCAAATCAACTTGCTTAGGCCCCGTGCCAAGTTTCGAGTCCCTTTTGTCGTGTCGTCGAAGTTCTTCGAGAGGAGTCATCGATCCGTCGACCTCCGTAAGTTCCGGCAACCTTGCTATCATATCTAGTATCATGCGGTGGATTTAGATGTTGATGCAAGTAGTCTTGTTCGTCTCATTGGATGGCCGTGCGGCGGCGTCCCGCTTGATGATCGAGGAAATCTTTGCTTATGCTTTGTTTATCTCGACTAGATGGCCGTGCGGCGGGCGCCCGCTTGATAGCTTAGCGAGGCAAGATAGTTATCGAGTCTTTGTTTATGCTTTGTTTATCTCGACTAGATGGCCGTGCGGCGGCGTCCGCTTGATAGCTTAGCGAAGCAAGGATTAGTTATCGGCTCTATTAGATTTGGCAAGATCTAGTAGATTCATTAAGTTACCACGTGTTGCATGTGTTTAATGCTTTTAATTATGTGTAACACTTTTTTGCCCGATCTAGATTAATTAGTTTCGGCTCTACACTTTTATAGATCTATTAAGCTCTTTAACGTTCTTATTCTTTTTATTATCATGATAAATAGATCATATGCTCAAGTGGCGAATTAGATCAATCTAGATTGTTACATGTTGCGGGTTCTTGCACGTTAGAAACGTTTAGATCTTGATAGGATTGAGTGTCGTGCGGCGGATGCAAGTTCTTGATGGATTTACTCGTGATAGTTTGTTAGTTCCTTCTTCATGGACCGAGTCGGCCGAATTGCCGAGCTTGGTTATGCTTCAACTTGTAGTTAATTTTTACTTGTTCAAACATGTCTTCTCATGCATGCGTGTTCGGTAATCAATGCTTTACGTGTTTTGTCTTCGTATTAGCCAAATGAATCATATGCATAATTGGCGCATGCTTCTATAGGCGTATGTCGTCGTAAGTGGCTTCAGGGGGCCGTATATACGAACTATGCGGTCTCACCCAAGACGCGTTCGATTTTATATTTAACAATCTTTTGTCCCTTTGTCGGGCCAGGTCAAACCGACCGGCACGCTTCCGGATCTCCAAACCGTGCGGTTGTCCGATTGAAGCCACGCTTTTCGGCTTGCGTGTGTGTGAGGCACGGAGAGTCACGTTTCGTGTCAACACACTTTTTGGCACGCCCGGTGGGACAACGTTGCTCAAGATGTCTAAAATCAGCAACAATCACGTTCGGATGTGACTTTGGATGAACTGCCTGAAGATGTAAGAGAGTTGGTGCAACAAGCATGTAATCAATTTCAGCGAAGTGTTTGATGTCCTTCTCCAAGAACAAAGCAATAAGATCATCCAAAAGCAATCGTTGCCAAGGGTTCTTCTTCCGCATCGATCGATTACAACCGAAGAAGAAGAAGCTCAAAAGGTGTCGGAGTTGGTTCACAAAGCTTTAGGAGAAACTATTACAAATCATAACACAGCTTTCTTGAACACCTTTCGTGCAATCATGGTTAGTACTTTCGGCCCATCGGCTGATAAGTATTTCGAAGAGAATGCAGGACCAATTCGTGGACCAACACTTTTCAATCCGCCAAAATATCAAGAAAAGCCTACTAGAGATGAAGGAGCGTCTGGTTCAAACAAAGACGGGCCAGTCCCTAACGAGAAACAGCAGCTTCCTACCTATGGTCAAGTGACATTTGGCACAACAGAAGATGTGCCGCAGTCTGCTTTCAAGGTATCTCCAGCATCGAACAGACTGCAGAGAAACATGTATGGAGATGGATACCAAGAATTTACTGATTACACTACTCTAGATGCTTTGCCGAATCCGGGATATAGGAGTGCATCAGGAATACCTTCTGGAAGACAAGCATGTGGAACCCCGAAGTCGGATGTTGATATCATCATGCATAGGATGGCCGATATGATGCAAAGATCGTTCGGCCTAAAGCCAAAAAATTAATCCTATTCATACAAGTCTCCTTATCCAAAATGGTACAATAGAGTCGCACTTCCTCCGAGGGTGAAACCTCCGACGGACTTGACTAAGTTTTCTGGTCAAGATGATACTAGCACCGTGGAACATATCGGTCGGCACTTGATGCAACTTGGGGAAGCATCCACGGACGAAGCTTGGAGGATTCGGTATTTTCCCTTGTCCCTCACAGGGCCAGCTTTCTCATGGTTTACCTCATTGCCAGCCCATTCCATTGGTACGTGGGCAGAGCTGGAGCAGAAGTTCTATGCGTACTTCTTCACCGGCACTAATGAAAAGACGCTAGTCGACCTCATGAGTCTAAAACAGAGAGCTAATGAAACACCGCAGAGTATCTTCGCAGATTTAGAGAGACCAAGAACCTTTGTTATTCGTTGAACCTACGGATGATCGGTTGTTGGGATGGTGATAGCGGGCATGCGGCCGAATGTCGAGAAAAGCTGTTCGGCATGGAATTTGATGATCTTGGTCAACTTTCACAACGACCGGCTGCTATGAGTAATCAAGCTCGGGGTTCAAGAGAGACAACCGCTTCCAAAAAGGGGAACATTGCTAGTGAAATGTATCAAAGTTTCTGGAAGAAGCGGATGAGTATGATGATGATGATGAGATAGCTGCAGCTGAATTGACTTGGGCGAAGGAACCTACTCAGGTTAGCCGGCGTTGGTTGAGGCAACAAAAGGGAACTTATGACTTTGACGTCTCCAAATCAGATAAGCCCTTTGATTTGTTAGTAAGGGAAGGACGCATCAAACTGCCAGATGGACATCCTATGTTGCGACCCGAGGGAGTGAAAGACAAGAAATATTGTGGCTATCATAACACTAATTCTCACTCCATCAATGATTGCCGGTGTTCGGGGTTTGGATTCGAAGGCTATTCAAGAGGGACATCGAAGTTTGATGGCAAAATGAAGGTTGATGGTCAGCCTTTCCCTCGAGAACATGATCTCTTTCTCCGTAAGTATGGTTTTCGCAGATGATCCCAAAGGGAAAGGTAAGGTGAAGGTGTTAACCTCGATGAGCAAAAAGAAGAACGGTCTTTGTCGATCCTAATCGCCAGATTACAACCGAGGAGTTGAAAGAGAAAGTTCGATTCAAGAATAGCCGGCGAAAAAGGTGAAACTTCTAAGCCTAGGGTTACATCACGTGATTACGCTAAACAAGTGGCAAAGGCAACAAGAACGAGAGTACTATGAAGAGCGAGAGGTTTATAGAGGAACGTCGAAGATACGAAGAAGAGGTATACCGCGAGGGAGCAAGAAGAGCATATGAGAGAGATGGAGCAGTCTCATTGGGGGGTGTTCATTCTTTAAACATTGTTGGAATGAAGGCTTGAAGTTACCTGCTAGAAATAATTGCCCTGAATGCAGTGATCAGTATTTCGGGTACAGGCAATCTCGAGTCAACCGCCGTCCAGTCCATGAAAGACTTGGAATACAATTTCGAGGGACGATCGGGCGTAAAATTAGATAGTTTTGAAAATCAGCAAAGAAAGAGGTTTGCAGATCAACGATGGACTCATCACAGGGGATGCAATAGAAATCCTCATGAATACGTCTGGTAGAAAGGACAATGGTGTCCTCCGGGACTGAGGAAGAGCTAGAAAAGAAGAGTTCAGCGTTTGAGAAACAAAGAACTGGAGCAAGCCGATGCAGAGGAAAAACTGGCATGGCGCCCTAAAAAGAAACCTGATGAGTATGGCCCGTCAGGTGATGCATGCATGGCCTTTTTCTCCCATCGAATTCATAGCTCCCGAGAATCGGGATATCCAAGAAGAAGAGAATACTCCGATTTTGATGAAAGTGGGTTTCGAGGATTTGATGGCTCGGCTTGTATTGACACAACAGGCAATTTTCGATAAGCCGACCAAACATCGCCATTTGAAACCACTTTATTTGAAAGGATATGTCAACGGCAAACCTCGACCAAGATGTTTGTTGATGGAGGAGTCTGCTATCAACATCATGCCATACACCACCTTCAGGGAAGCTTGGGATGACAAGTGAAGATTTGTTGAAGACCGACATGATTCTCAGGGATTTCGCCGGTAATCCTTCTGACACTCGAGGAGCTGTACATGTTGAGTTGATGATTGGATCTACCTTCTTTGTCATTGACGACAAGGGGGCATACAGTCTACTTCTGGGAAGGGACTGGATTCATGCCAATTGTTGCATTCCTTCAACCATGCACCAGATTCTTATTCGGTGGGTTGGAGATGGCATTGAAGTCGCACGCCGATGATTCCGTAAGTGTTGCTTTTTCGAGCACGCTACTTGGGAATATGATGGCATTGATTGTTTCTCCGGCAAAGTATGGAGAGAAGGTCCGTGAATGTCTTCAACAGAGATCAACAAACCCGATCCAAGCGGTCGGCTCTCATAGTAATTTTTAATGGGTAATGCAATCGATGGCAACAAAGGAAAACTGGGGCGAGGTTTTATGTCGGCCGACAAGTTAGAAGAAATAAATGTTGGTGATGAAGCTAAAACAAGGCCGATGTACATTAGTGCAAGTTTGAACCCGAGTACAAAAACACGGTTGGTAGCCCTTTTAAAGGAATTCAAAGATTGTTTTGCACGGGATTATCTGAAGATGCCCGGATTAGATCGCTCTATTGTTGAACATCGGTTACCTATTAAGTCCGGTTATCGTCCTTACAAACAACCTCCACGAAGGATCTATAAAGAGGAGGTGTTGGCTGATGTGAAGAAAGAGATCGAAAGATTGTTGGAAGCAAATTTCATTCGGCCATGCGGTATGCGAGAATGGATTTCAAATATAGTTCCCGTATACAAGAAGAATGGAAAGATGAGGGTATGCATAGATTTCAGAAAACCTTAATAAAGCTACTCCGATGGATGGATACCCAATGCCGATTGCCGACTTTTTGGTAGATGCGGCGGTGGGTATGAAATTATTAGTTTTATGGACGGGAATGCTTTGGTTATAACCAGATTTTCATGGCAATAGAAGATATTTCAAAGACGACCTTGAGATGCCCCTGGTCATATTGGTTTGTTTGAATGGATCGTCATGGCATTCGGGTTAAAGAATGCCGGTGCAACTTATCAAAGAGCTATGAATTATATCTTTCATGAGTTGATCGGCAAAGTTGTGGAGATTTATATTGATGACGTGGTGGTCAAGTCTAGAAACCATGAAGAGCATTTAGCCGATTTGAAGAAGACTCGGAATGCACTAGAAAACATGGTTTGAAAATGAATCCAAGTAAATGTGCTTTTGAGTATCGGTGGTGAGTTTAAGGATTTCTTGTCCATAAAGGAGGGATTGAAGTTGGAAAAAGAGCATGGAAGCAATAGACAAGGTTGTCCCTCCAACTAATCTCACGGAGTTCTGATCCTTTGCTTGGCAAAATTAATTTTGTAAGAAGGTTTATATCCAATCTATCGAGAAAGAGTCTTGCCTTTCTCTCCACTTCGAAGCTCAAGAAAGATCAAAAGTTTGTATGGGGTGACGTACAACAAGAGGCTTTTGATGAAATCAAAAGAATATATGAAGGCACCACCGGTCTTTGGTACCTCTACAACTTGACAAGCCTTTCAAATTGTGCGTGGCGGCCGATAGTCTAACAATAGGGTCGGCCCTCATGCAAGAGTTTGAAGGAAAGGAGAGAGTAATAGCTTACCTTAGCCGAAAACTATTGGATCGAAACAAGATATTCGGACGGAGAAAAAGCGTGCTTGTGTGTGTATTACTCATGTACCAAATTTCGGCACTACCCGTTAAATGCCGAATGTGTGGTAGTTTCTAGTTTTGATGTAATAAAGCATATGCTATCAATGCCAATTTTAAATGGAAGGATTGGCAAGTGGATTTTTGCTTTATCGGAGTTTGATTGAAGATATGAATCGGCAAAAAGCAAGTAAAGGGTCAAATTATTGCCGATTTTATTACACAACATCGTGATCTTTCTGTTGAGATGATCAGCATTATGCCCCTGGGCTTTATTCTTCGATGGTTCATCCTGTTGCAAAGGTGGTGGTGTCTTTGGTATTCTTTTAATTTCTCCACAGGGAGCAACTTTTGAATATGCTATTCCCATTGAATTTTATGTTACTAACAATCAAGCGGAGTATGAAGCATTGCTTAGAGGGCTTCGGCTTCTTATAGAAGTGAAAGCCGTTCTTTGTTGAGATCTTTGGGAATTTCGAGCTAGTGATTAACCAATTAACCGGCCAATATGAATGCAAGAGTGATGTGTTGAGAGAATATTATGAAGAATACCGGGAACTTTTGAAAAGCTTTCGGGTAGTAACCTTGCATCATATCCCTAGAGGGCACAATGAAGAAGCAAATAGGTTGGCTCAAGTCGCTTTCGGATATCGTGAAGATCAAGAAGTCCTCACTATAGATGAAGATGTTTGAATCTTTGAGCAAGTGGATGACGATTGGAGATGCGAAATCATCGAATATCTAAGAAATCCATCACGAGAGTTTCCCCGAAAGCTCGGGTATAAAGCCCTCAAATTGTACTTCTTGATGATCACTTATACTACAAGTCTATAGATGGAGTATTGCTTAAATGTTTGAGTCAAGAAGAGGCCGGAAAAGGTGATGTATGAGGTGCATGAAGGATTATGCGGTGCACATCGGTCGCCTTACCGAATGAAGTGGATAATTCGGAGAACCGGTTATTTTTGGCCAACCATTTGGAGGATTGTTTTGAATATTATAAGGGATGTCACGATTGTCAAAAGTTCGGCAATATTCAAAAGGCTCCAAAGCATCGCTATGAACCCAATAATCAAACCTTGGCCATTTAGAGGATGGGGCATAGATTTAATTGGTCAAATTCATCCTCCTTCTAGCAAAGGACATGAGTTTGTGCTCTTGGCCACGGATTATTTTACCAAGTGGGTCGAAGCTATTCCGTTGAAGAAAGTCACGTCGAGAAAATATGATCGGTTTTCGTTAAAGAGCATATAATTTATAGGTTTGGAATTCCTCAAACTATAACGACCGATCAAGGGACTCGGTTTACTTCTTCGGAGTTTTGTGACTTTCTTTGAAGACATGGGAATTAAGTTGTATAATTCTTCTCCTTATTATGCACAAGCCAATGGTCAAGTGAAGCATCAAATAAGATTATGATTAAGATCATTCAAAAGAAGATTGATGAGAAGCCAAAAGATGGCATTTGGTTCTTAATGAAGCGTTGTGGGCTTACCGAATGGCTTGTCACGGGTCAACTCAAACATCTCCTTATGAGTTGGTTTATGGGCATTATCTTTGTCTTACCATGGGAGTTGCAATCGGATTCAAGACGAGTTATGTTGCAAAAGGACTTGGAAAAGAAAGATTATACAAATCGATGATAGATGAATTAGAGGATTTACATTTGATTCGTCTCAAGGCATTGGAAAATATTGAGAAGAATAAGATACGTGTTGCCAAGTATTATAATAAGAAAGTTAGAATGAAACAATTCGCGAGAAGGTGATCTGGTTTGGAAAACTATATTGCCGATTGGATCAAAAAAAGATAGAGCATGCGGCAAGTGGTCTCCGAATTGGGAGGGACCTTTTCGGGTAGAAAGATGTGTGCCCTGGCAATGCATATATTTTGAAGACTTTGTTTGGAGAAGAATTCGCCAGAGCTATCAATGGAAGATATCTTAAAAAAAACTACTACCCTAGTGTTGAGGTTGGTTCATAGAAAGAATCGAAACCAAAACGGCCGATGGAGGAAACATCGCCTTTAGCACAAAATTGTGAAACCAAAATAGCCGATATGGTTCATATCGCCTCTAGTAAAAAAATATCTATGTTTAGCCGAAAGTGGCTCGAAATTGACTTGACATTCGACCGGTTGGTTTATCGGGAAAAGAGAAAAGTGAAACGCGTTGAGTGACAATCTTGGATGACACGTCAAGTCGATTGCTACGCAAGGTTAAGATCTACTCGGCTAAGATGACGTCATTGCAAATCGAGAGGACATCATTCGGAATGATTTTGATTCAGGAAGAGATCTATTCGGCATCCAACACGGGGAATAAAATGCATTGCGGGGAAAGGATTTATTCACAATCCGTTCATCCTAATACAAACTACTCCTGAAATAACTTGTTCAGGACAGATTGAGGATTAGTAGACTCGGCGAGGGCTGTAGCATGGTCTTCATAGAGCTCCAGATGCTCGTTGATGTCTTCAATCTCATGAGGAGGACCGCCTGCAAAGCCCACAGCCTGGACAGAGTAATCTTCGTCGGTCCGGGAGGACATTGCCGCCAGACCAAGAGACACACCGAGGTGCACACCTTGGATGACGGCCTGATCAACACGGCCGTCAACGGCATCCAAACGTGCCTCGGATGTTTCCCCCTGGGCGTTCACCTTGTCGGCCACCCTGTTCGCCGCCGCCTTCAGACGATCATTCTCTGCAGATAGTGCTGAACAAGGAAAACAAATCAACGCATGGAGAAGATTGAGAAAAGGGAAATTTATACAGGATGCCAAACCAGTGATGGCGTCGCAAAGTTGCTTGCGCTGATCCTCCCATTCGGCTTGCGCAATGCCGAACTTCTTGGAGACGTCGCCCAGCTCATTCCGGGCCTCATCCCTCTCCCTTGCGGAACCGGGCGCCTCCTCATGAACATGAGAGGGTCATCTCCTTCCGATTCCTTGCAGGGCCCCTGTGGGTTGGCGTTGTAGGAGTTGTCGGACTCCGACGAGCTTGACGAACCGGAGGAACCGGAGACAGGGACCGGCTGGTCCGAGGTGCCCGGTTGTGTCGCCACCATTGGGGGGAGAAGGTGGTACTGGCCAGTGATGACCCTCGCCCTGAAAAAGATGAAGAAAAGATCAGGGTCCATGAAAACGAGCAGAAAGATCAAGAAATAAAGGAACAACCGATTGAATCCTACCCATGGCGCTGACGGCGCGGTGCTCGACTTCCCTCTGCCTCTCCCTCGGCAGGACGCTTGCCACGATCATCGCCGCCGCTCGCCATTAACGCTCTGAAGGATTGATCCTCTTCTTAGGGTTGGATGAGGCAGAGAGATGATGGGACGGCGATGAGAATACTAGTCGGAAGTAACAGTGAAGGCCGATGAAGGGTTTTATTTATGAACCGGAGTGGAGATCGTGGCGTAGGCCTCGGGGTATCTCAAGCGACGAAGTAGGGTTTACTCCTTTTTAGGCCATTATCGGATTTGGGCCAAGATCGGCTAAATCAAAAACGACGGTTCAAAGGAATCGGCTATCTTTCTAATCGGGAAGCCCGAGGCGGTCGGTTATCTTTCCAATCGGAAGCTTAAAGCATTCGGCTATGTCACCAATCGGTAAAATGAAAAAGACCCGAAACATAACAAGGAATATAATTGTTCGGGGATCCGAGTATATTACAAGCCGGATGTTTTACTCATTTAAGAACAGTTTGATTGCGTCTATGGCATCATTCCTAATTTGGCTGACTTCTTCTAGCACCTTCTTGTCATCGCCCCTCGAGCTTGGGATTACGGCAAGCCCTGGTTTTGATCTCCGATGCTCCTTGATAACAGATGATATCTTTGTTTTGGCCGCATCTATGGAGTTCGGCAAGGTGACAATTTTATCTTTGTGAGACTGGATTCTCACATTCAATTGAGCCAATTGAGCTTCGGCTGCCTTCTCCTCCTCCATGGCTTCCGGTTCGGTTCGGGGTCACCAAAAGACTGTTTAGCGGCCTGGATCTAGGAATGCAGCTCTTTGACTTGATGCTTTTTTTTCGTCGATTATCACTCTGCAGAGCGGCTCTAGAGGCTATGTTCTGTTTGCTCTCCCGACCTTACCAAGATGATCATCAAGATGAGTTGCAGATTCTAGAGGGACCTTGAGAGTTGGAGGGATATCTTGGTCAATGAGCTCGACAAGTTCTCTTATCTGGTCTGCATCTTGAATGAGAGCACTTATATCTTTGGCGATAAGAGGGATATTTCCTTTAGCCGAGCCACGGTTCTCTGGCGATAACCTTTTTTGGGATGTAGCTTCTTCACCTCCCTCCTTGATGTACTCTTCAACTGTGAAAGAGTAGGCGATGGTCGGCTTAACCTCATCCTTGAAGGAAGGAAAAATCATTAGGCGATTGATCAAAATTGTAAAAAAAAAGAATCAATGAGATTAAGAATTACCTTTCGAGCAGTGTTTTCCTCAAAGTTGAATCCCATCCCGGGCTTGGTGAAGGTTTATTTGGATGCCCAGAGAAGATGAACTTGGAGCCCGATGAGGGGAAGATCATACGCTATTTCATCCAAGATGTCATCCGAAAGTAAGTAATGAGATGCAAGGTACAAGTAGATGAATCTTGGCGAGAAGGAAGGAAAGAAAATGTGTAGAGGACATTATTACCAACAGACCCCATGAATTTTCGTGACCGCTGCCAGGCCAGAAGCACGAGGGGAGGATTCTTTCGTCACGTCTGTCCAAGAATTGATCTGTTTCTAAAAAGTAGCGAGAATATGAGAACTAATCGGTGCATCTAGTACAAAGAAGGAAAACGATCAACTGGGATAATAATACCGGTATGGCCGGTGGTTTCTTGGATTTTCGCATCTCCAAAGCAGAGGCTTGAGGGGGATCTCAATGGTTGTTGAAGCATTGGCCGATCTTGAAAGCTTAACCCGTGGTGCGCAGCGAGAGGAAGTGAGTACAAAATTATCGCCCAAATGAGACCGGTAAGGATATACCTTGGGAGGCAGTTGATTTTTTTTGGATCTTGTTCTTACGGGCACAAAGCAACATCCTTGCTTGATTCTAAGAAGTGGCCTTCCTCTTGCCTTCACCTTTTAAAGGTATCGAACCCAAAAACTGGCTGGGGTTTTCATGAAAGCTGCCAAAGTAGGGGCATTATACCCCCCAAAGCAGGAATAGGCCCGGCTTGGTAATCTTGAATCGCTCGAGAAGGAGGAGTAGGCTCAATATCCCGTGAATGATAAAGTGTTAAAATCAGGGATGAGTCCAATAATGAGAAAATGAGTCGATGGAAAACGACGGGTCGATTTGAAAGTTGCCGAATACATGAGAAAAAGCAAGAATTACCTCAGGAACTCCATCCCGGGTCGCCATTGAAAGCTTGGAGTGGATTTGAATCTAGGATCAAAGGACTCGGGTTCGGGGGCGGCATGCGAGTGTGAAGCAGTGTTGACCTAAACGAGGAACGAGTTTGTGGTCAATTTTGGAATAAAATCACTTTTATCCCGAAATTGAGGGGGCATGTGTTAACACCGGATTTTGGTAAAGGCCGAGAAGATGACAGTGGGCAATTACATGGCGGACTCGCAAGTATTCGTGAGCATTCGGCAAGTATCCATTCGGCTAGCTACAGGCAGTTCGGTAAGCATCCACGCGGTCGGCTAACTCTAGGCGATTCGGCAAGCATTCATGCGGTCGGCTATCTTTGAAGGTGGTGGCTTCATTCGGGAAGCAAAAGGTGGCAAGCGAGGAAGCCGAATAGAAGGAGAAGAGCGTGATGATCAAGGACTCAGAAGAAGACTATGGCAAGAGAGTCGCCATACTTTTGAGTTACTTTTAATATGTTATGTAAATCGTAATCTCTTAAGATTCATGTTATGTCCAGGGTATAAACATAAACCCTCGACCATTGTAAAGGATATTCACAATCAAATCAACACAACCGGCCCCGTGCCAAGTTTCGAGTCCCTTTTGTCGTGTCGTCGAGTTCTTCAAGAGGAGTCATCGATCCGTCCGACCTCCGTAAGTTCAGGCAACCTTGCTATCATATCTAGTATCATGCGGTGGATTTAGATGTTGATGCAAGTAGTCTTGTTCGTCTCGACCGGATGGCCGTGCGGCAAAGCGCCCGCTTGATGATCGGGAAGTCTTTGCTTATGCATTGTTTATCTCGACTAGATGGCCGCGGCGGCAAGCGCCCGCTTGATAGCTTAGCGAGGCAAGATAGTTATCGAGTCTTTGTTTATGCTTTGTTTATCTCGACTAGATGGCCAGGCGGCGGGCGCCCGCTTGATAGCTTAGCAAAGCAAGGATTAGTTATCGGCTCTATTAGATTTGGCAAGATCTAGTAGATTCATTAAGTTACCACGTGTTGCATGTGTTTAATGCTTTTAATTATGTGTAACACTTTTTTGCCCGATCTAGATTGATTAGTTTCGGCTCTACACTTTTATAGATCTATTCGCTCTTTAACGTTCTTATTCTTTTATTATCATGATAAATAGATCATATGCTCAAGTGGCTGAATTAGATCAATCTAGATTGTTACATGTTGCGGGTTCTTGCACGTTAGAAACGTTTAGATCTTGATAGGATTGAGTGTCGTGCGGCGGATGCAAGTTCTTGATGGATTTACTCGTGATAGTTTGTTAGTTCCTTCTTCATGGACCCGAAGTAAATTTGAATTGCCGAGCTTGGTTATGCTTCAACTTGTAGTTAATTTTCACTTGTTCAAACATGTCTTCTCATGCATGCGTGTTCGGCAATCAATGCTTTACGTGTTTTGTCTTCGTATTAGCCAAATGAATCATATGCATAATTGGCGCATGCAGCTTTTATAGCCGTATGTCATCGTAAAGTGGCTTCGAGGGCCGTATATACGGAACTATGCGGTCTCACCCAAGACGTTCCGATTTTATTTTTAACAATCTTTTTGTCCCTTGTCGGGCCAGGTCAAACCGACCGCACGCTCCGGATCTCCAAACCGTGCGGTTGTCCGATTGAAGCCACGCCGACTTTGGCGTGTGTGAGGCACGGAGAGTCACGTTTCGTGTCAACACTATCCTAGCTTCTTTTTCGTAACTAGATGAGAGCCAATAGAGAGCTCGACCTATCCCGACTTCTAGAGTATAGAACTCGGATGAGGGCCTACGGTCCGAACTAATTGTTGAAGTACAAAATGGCTACAAAATAGCCCGAGCCCAAACATTCGGGTTGTTTTCACAACATCGATGAGAGTACGACTAAGAAGCCAACACTCGCCCTATCCAAGCAACAGCTCGACCTATCCCAACTCCTAAAAGAACTCAGATGACAATCCACGATCAATCAAGCATATTGTCAAGACAAAAACAAGGCATTCAGCACCAAAGAACAAATAAAAGAAAGAAAGTTTTTATACACAAAAGCCTTAGAAAAAGCATCAAGTATCATTACAACCATCTGCGCCTAATCATCACTACCATCGGCACGCACAGCCGCAATCTCTACAATCTCAGTAAACTCTTGAGCCACAGACAAAACAACAGCTTCAGACTCCGAGAGTGCCTGTTCAACCTCAGGAGTATGAATCTCGTCCAGCACTTTCTCAAAAGTCAAGTTACCATCAAGCAGCCGGACACGAGCCAATACACCCTGAACACCGAGCAACACAGCATCCTTCGCCAAGTTGATAGTCCGCTCGGTCAGCCGGAGGATAAATTGGACCCTGTGTCAAACCAAGCATCTTCGGGTGCCTTTCGGATGGTGGCAAGTCCTTGAACGTAACTCGGCAAAGACCGACCATCTAACCTTCGAGGCCTTCGGCGAATCGTCAAGTCCTCCACCGATGCCTTAGCCTGTAAAAGATCTCGACAAGACCACGCTTAATCGCCCGAGCCCCGGCTAGAATCTCTTCAAAGATCCTCCTTTACCTTCTCCGAGTCATTGCGAAAAAGTTTTCACTTCAAGCTTCAAAGCTTCATCTCTTCCGAGTACTTTTTCTTCAAAGCCGCAAAAGAAAAAATGTAAGGAAGTCGAGAAAAAGCAATGACAAAGCTATACACGTAAAAGAGCATACACAAGTACCTTGGAGATCTCGAGAAACCTTCTTTTGGATTCAATTGCAGCCGACTTCTCGGCTGTTCGGCTACAACAACCCGAGCTCTTAAGGCAGTCCTTCGAGGATTGGCGACCTTGACGCTCCTCATTAAGCGCCCGGCCGCAAAGAAGCCAGCTCATCCAACAACTTCTTTTGAGACTCAGACGAGCCAAAGATGTCAGAATCACTGACGTATTCCTGCATTTAGATGAAAAGAAAGTAAGGAAAAAGAACAAGCCAGAAAATAAAATAAATAAGTCATATTACGTGGAACCGCCAAAGAAAGGACTTAAATCCGACTTCAAGCTTCTTGAGGCGAGAACTCGGATTAAACTCTTCTTCCGCCTCCCCGCATCGACCTCAAATCACGAAACGTAATCCCAAGGAGCGTAAGAAGGCGATAAAGAAGGAGAACTCCCAACCCTAGAACAAGAAGCGATCGGGGGTTGGAAAAGAGGCAACTTTTCTCGCCCTCTAAAGAAGTCGCCGCAACCGCTTAAGAATCGGGCAAAGAAAGAAGTTCTAGCAGCTGTAAGAGGAAGCCACCATCGGGGGCATCCACCGGCCGGACGCGGATCGGGCAAAGACACCGACCCACTACACCAACACTCACGGTCTTCTCGTAATCGGCCGAAAGCGTAAGAAATAGTGGTAGATAACCTACAAGAACCAAAAAAGCTAAAGACAAATGATACAAGATATAGAAAAAAAGTCAGTAAGAAGAAAAACTTACTTAGGGGCACGACGGAGAGCAATACGAGGCCGAGTTGGTGGAGGCGTTATAACCTGATCCAGATCCACCAACAACTCGGCAGAAGAAAGGACAAGACCCGGTGTTAACACTGGATTTTGGTAAGGGCCGAGAATATGACAGGAGGGCCTGTACATGGCAGGCTCGCGAGAAGCAAGTGTTCAGGAGCATTCGGCAAGCCTTCATTCGGCTGACTATGGGCGATTCGGCAAGCACTCATGCGGTCAGCTATTCTTGAAGGCGGTTGCTCCATTCAGAAAGTAAAAGGTGGCAAGTGAGAAGCCGAATAGAAAGCAAAAAACGTAACGATCAAGGACTCCGAGGAAGGATCGCCATGTTTTTTGAATTGCCTTTAATATATTGTGTAATTGTAATCTCGTAGGATTCATGTTATGTCCAGGGTATAAATATAAACCCTTGACCATTGTAAAGGATATTCACAATCAAATCAATACAACCGCCCCGTGCCATGTTTTCGAGTCCTTTGTCGTGTCGTCGAAGTTCTTCGAGAGGAGCCATCGATCCGCCGACCTCCGTAAGTACCGGTAACCTTGCTATCATGTCTAGTATCATGCGGTGGATTTAGATATTGATGCAAGTAGTCTTGTTTGTCTCGACTGGATGGTCGCGGCGGCAGCGCCCGCTTGACGATCAAGAAGTCTTTGTTTATGCTTTGTTTATCTCGACTAGATGGCCGTGCGGGCAAAGCGCCCGCTTGATAGCTTAGCGAAGCAAGATAGTTATCGGCTCTATTAGACTTGGCAAGATCTAATAGATTCATTAAGTTATCACATGTTGCATGCGTTTAATGTTTTTACATATTTGTAACACTCTTTTGCCCAATCTAGATTGGTTAGTTTCGGCTCTTTACTTTTATAGATCTATTTGCCCTTCAATGTTCTTATTCTTTTATTACCATGATAAATAGATCTCATGCTTACGTAGCTGAATTAGATCAATCTAGATTGTTACATGTTGCGGGTTCTTGCATGTCAAGTGCGTTTAGATCTTAACAGAGCTAAGTGTCGTGCGGCGGATACGAGTTTTATTAGGTTTGATCGTGCTAGCTTGTACGTTCCTTCTTCATGGATCCTGAGTCGGCTAGTTTGCCGAGCTTGGCTATGCTTTTAACTCATTGATAACTTTCACTTGTTCAAACATGTCTTCTCATGCATGCGTGTTCGGCAATCGACGCTTCACGTGTTTCTTTTTTCATATTAGCCGAATGAATCATATGCATGATTGGCGCAGGCCTTCTATAGTCGTATGTCGCCGTAAGTGGCTTCGGGGCCGTATATACGGAACTGTATGCGGTCTTATCCCAAGACGTTCCGATTTTGTATTTAACAATCTTTTGTCCCTTGTTAGTTTTTAGGACAAACCGACCGGCACGCTTAGGATCTCCAAACCGTCAGGGCACCCAATTGAAGCCACGCGGGCTTGCCGTGTGTGTGTGAGGCACGGTGACGCCACGTTTCGTGTCAACACACTTTTTGGCACGCCCGGTGGGACCCGTCGTCGTTCAAGATGTCTGAAATCAACAACAATCACGTTCTGGATGTGACTTTGGATGAATTGCCCGAGAATTCAAGGGAGTTGGTGCAACAAGCATGCAATCGGCCAAGCAAAAATGTTTGATGTCCTTCTCCAAGAACAAAAGCAATAAGGTCTTCGTAAAACAATCGTTGCCAAGGGTTCTTCTTCCACATCAACCTGATTATCTTGAAGAAGAGGCTCAAAAGGTGTCAGAATTGGTTCACAAGGCTTTGGGAGAAACTATTACAAATCATAATACAGCCTTCTTGAACACCTTTCGTGCAATCATGGTTAGCACTTTCGGCCCAACGGCTGATAAGTATTTTGAAGAGAATGCAGGACCAATCCGCGAACCAAAGCACTTTTCAATCCACCAAAGTACCAAAAAAGCCTTTGGAGATGAGGGAGCATCCGCTCAAATAAAGGTGAAATAGCACCACATGAGAGACAACGACCTCCTACTTATGGCCGGTAACATTTGGTACAACCGAGACGCATTACCCCCATCAGCTTTCAAAGTATCTCCAAAGATCAAACAGATTTAGAGAAATATGTATGGAGATGGATATCGAGTTTATCGATTATACCGCCTCGGATGCATTGCCAAATCCGTGGTACAAAAGTGCATCAGAATACCTTTTGGAAGGCAAACACGTGGAACTCCAAATTCAGACGCCGATCCGATAATGCAGGATGGCGATATGATGCAAAGATCGTTCGGCCTAAAGCCAAAAAAAATCGGGTCTTATTCATACAAATCTCCTTATCCGTAATGGTATAATAGAGTAGCACTTTCTTCAAGAGTAAAGCCTCCAAAGACTTGACTAAGTTTTTGGTCAAGATGATACTAGCACCTTGGAGCATATCAAGTATGTACTTGATGCAGCTTGGGGAGGCTTCCACAGATGAAGCTTGGAGGATTCGGTATTTTCCTTTATCTCTCACGGGGCCGCCTTTACATGGTTTACTTCATTGCCCGCCCATTCCATTGGTACGTGGGCGTAACTAGAACAGAAGTTCCATGCGTACTTCTTCACCCAAGCACGAATGAAAAGAAGCTAGTCGACCTCATGGGTCCGAGACAGAGAGCTAATGAAACACCAGAAGAGTATCTTCGCAGTTTAGAGAGACCAAGAACCTTTGCTATTCATTGAACTTACCAGATGATCGGTTACTGGGATGGCGATAGCGGTGCATGCACCGAATGTCGAGAGAAGTCGTTCGGCATGGAATTTGATGACCTTGGTCAACTTTCACAAATGGGCCGGGAATTGAGTAATCAAGCTCGAGGGGTTCAAAAGAGATAACCGCTTCCAAAAAGGGAAATGTTGCCGCTGAAATGTATCAAAGTTTTACGGAAGAAGCGGCCGAGTATGATGATGATGACGAGATAGCCGCAAATTTAACCGACTTGGGCAAAGGAGCCTACTCAAGTTAGCCGGCGTTGGTTGAGGCAATAAAAAGGAACTTATGACTTTGATGTCTCCAAGTCCGATAAGCTCTTTGATCATTTGTTAGTAAGGGAAGGACGCATTAAACCGCGGATGGACATCCTATGCCGCGCGCCCCGGAAGGAGTGAAAGACAAGAAATATTATGGTTATCACAACACTAATTCTCATTCCATTAATGATTGCCGAGTGTTTGAGTGCGGATTCAAAAGGCTATCCGGGAGGGACATCCGAAGTTCGATGGCAAGATGAAAATTGATGGTCAACCTTTTTTCTCGAATATGATTTTGTTCTCTCGTGAATATGGTTTCTGCGGATGATTCTAAAGGTAAAGGCAAGATGAAAGTGTTAACCTCGACGAGCAAAAAGAAGAATGGCACTGTCGATACGATCAACAAATCACAAGTGAAGAGCTCGAACAAAAAGTTCGGTTCAAGAATAGCCGAACCGAAATAGGGGAAAGTTCCAAGCCTAGGGTAACATCACGTATTTTGCTGAACAAATGGCAAAGGCAGCAAGAACGGGAATACTATGAAGAACAAAGGTTTATAGAGGAACGCCGGAGATATGAAGAAGAGGTGTATCGCAGAGAGCAAGAAGAGCACGTGAGAGAAATGGAGCAGTCTCATTGGGAGTGTTCATTCTTTAAACATTACTGGAATGAAGGCTTGAAGTTGCCTGCTAGAAACAATTGCCTTGAATGCAGTGATCAGTATTTCGAGTACAGGCAGTCTCGAGTCAACCGCCGTCCGGTCCATGAAAGACTTGGAATGCAATTTCCTGAGGACGATCGGCGCATAAAAATAGATAGTTTTGAAAATCAGCAAAGAAAGAGGTTTGCAGATCAACGATGGACTCATCACAGGGGATACAATGGAGAAGGAAATCCTCATGAATACGCCCCGGGCGAAAGGGACAAGTGGTGCCCTCGGGATCGAGAAAAAACCAAAAGAGAAGGGTCCAGCGTTTGAGAAACAAGGAGTTGAAAACAAGCGAATCTCAAGAGAAGCCGATGTGGCGCCCTAAAAAGAAATCCGATGAACATGGACCCTCGGGTGATGCATGCATGGCTTTCTTTCTTCCATCGGAATTCATAGCTCCCGAGAATCAAGATGTCCAAGAAGAAGTATACTCCGATTTTGATGAAAGTGAGTGTAACACCCAGTTTTATAAATAAAACTGAGGAATAATATATGTGGGCCCGTAAAGTCCCAAACCACATATATTTACAAATTGAAGCATTATCATCGCATCTAACAAAGCGTATATAACTTATTACATCACTTCAACAAGTCGACACATCATTGCCAACGGCTTTATTTTACATAGCGGATACGTAAAGAGAAGACTCCATCCCACGGGGACACCGACCGGTGGCACGCTCTCCTCGAAGTCCTGGACATCTTCGGGGAAACTCCTCATAAATCTCCTCGTCCGGTACCCGTCAGGAATTTTGTTGATTATAAGGCAAGCGTCGGCCGAACCATGCTCAGCAAGTATAACCATGGGGGATGCAAGGCTCAAAAGCTTGACTCGGTTGACTGCGGTTAGCATTTTAGTTATTCATATTTTAATCTATCTTTAATTACTAAACATAGTGAGAAAACCCATATCCCATGTGTAAACTAGATATAACAAAGAACATTTAAGTTATACCAAAACCAACCATGTACTTTGCTATACGAAAAGGATCCGGGCCGCTCGTGTCCGTGAGCACGGCCGATATATCGATTTAAGAACTCTGCAGAGTTTGTACAACTTTAACTTAGGAAGTCGTGATTCCCATATATGCGGGGTTTGCAAAGCCCACATCACCTCCCTCTATGGAAGTGTGGCGGGGTTTCACTACGAAGCCTTTCACTAGTAACCCTAACAAATTAGTAGCCGCGAGGTTTCAACAACTAGGCGAATGGAGCCCCCCCTTCAAGACTCGGTGCACAAATGACCGCAGGCCCGGCTACACATCTTGACGGGCAAGAAGCCATTCCGCAACCTAGGCCCCCCTCTTGCGCCTTTTCGGTAACTACTAATTAGCTAGAGAAAACTAGTTATACAAGCTAAGATCGAGCCATGTGATTCTCGGGATGTACGGATCTCCGGGTTGCCGCTTTAAGTGTAAGTCCTTATGGAGAGCAAATTGGAGTATAAGAGTCCAAGCTCCGCCCCCTTTGTTGTTAAAAAGTAAGTTTTAACCATTGTTGCATATAACCATAAGTCAAGATTATAAAGTGCCATTAGCGAGCGTAGCAACTAGTATATCTAAGATGCAAAAACCCCCATAGGTAACAAGGAATGTAGATCAAAGGTAGCTAGTCATGGCCTTAGGGTATATCAAATTTAGACACATGCACATGAATAAAGTGATTAATGATTGCTGGGTAACAAGGAAAACCATAGGCTATACTTGCCTTGATCACAAGCTTGATCCCTGGTACAGCTCCTCGATCACTTGCTCCTCGAAAACCTCGCCCTCTATACGCAAGATCATCACCAAGCAAGACATCCGGACAACCATCACATGCAAGCAAAATATACTTCTATTAGAACATTACACCAAACAATATAAACAGAGGGTAAAAAAAGTTTATAAAACTATTCTACTCATTGCTACGATCACGTGAGCGAAAGAATCACCCAAATCGGATTTAAAACGTGAAAGATATGAAGAAAATAAGGTGCAGTGGCAATTCTGTAAATAAATGGAACTCATTTTTCGGAAAAATAATTAAAAACCGAATTTTCATGCGGTATGGACGGGCGGGTCCTATTTTCCAAAAACTGCAGAGGGCTAAAAACACAAGAAAACAGGGCCAAAACATAATTATTTTTTGAACCGTGGATCAGTGGTTGCTTCCTAAAAGCTGGGCTTTTTTGCGCGCGGGGCGGCCGCCGGATGGATGCCGACACGGCGCCACGTGGCACCGCTGCTGGTTGGGCCGGGCCCATGGACGCGGCGCTGGGCGGGTTGCGCGGGTCCACGGGTCCACCGTGGACCGCCATGGCGGGCACGCCGGGGCTCGCCGGGCGTAGTAGCCGGGCGGCGCCCGAGCCACGCAGAAGCTACTGGGCGGGCACGGGCGACGGGCGGGGAGCACGGCGAACGCGCTTACGGGCTCGGGCGCGCTGCCGGTTGGGCTCACCACGATGCGGGTCGACGGCGCGGCGGTCGGCAGAGAGAGAGAGGAGCTCCTAAAAGTGAGCTTTTCCTCCGCGGAGAAGAAGCAGGAGAGGGCGGGGTGGCTTTGGCCGGGCGGCTTCACCTTCCGACGGGTCGGGCGGCGCAACAACGACGGCGGGTTGCCGGAGCGGCCCCGACGGGCGGGCGGCGCGGACGGGGACGGCGAGCGGAAGGGAGCTTCAGGGGGCCTCTGCCTTGGCTTTATAGGCCGGGGAGAGGCGGTGGAGGGGCGCGGTGCGCTTACGCTGCGCAGGGCGTGGCCGAGTGGCTATTATGGCCACTACGGGCGGTTACGGCACGGGGCGGGCGCGCGGGCGCCTGGGCTATGGCCAAGGGCTGCCGGTCGCCGACGGGGGGGGGCGGCAGCGGGCGCGACCGCACGCGGGCCCGGAAGCGGCCGCCGTTGTGCCTGGGGCCGGGCTGGCGCGAGCCGGGTGGGCGGGCGTCCATCGCCCGCCGCGGGGGGGGGAAAAGAGGAAGGCCGAGCGGGCCGCGGCCCCGGCCCATGCGCTGGAAGAAGGAAAGGGGAGGGAGAAAAAGGGCCGGGCCGGCTTTGGTCGTGGGTCAAAAATGAGAAAGGGAGAAAAAGAGAAAAAAAGAGAAGCTTTTCTATTTTCTGAATTTTGTAAAACTTGCTCAAATTCAAACCAAGTTTGAATTCAAGCCACTCAAAGCTAGCCCTACACTCATACATGAAATTATGCACCAAGCATGTATGCAACAAAGATGTTTCTAAAACCTTATATTTAATTTTAATAATTATGAAAATTGTTATTTCTCTAGGTAATCCATGGAAATTAAATAGAAGAGAACAAGATTAATTACTAAATTCGAAAATGATTTTTAGGGTGTTACAAACCTACCCCCCTTAAGATGAATCTCGTCCCCGAGATTCGGAAGATGAAAAAAGATAAGGATACTCGACTTTAAATCTTCCCTCTCTTTCCCAAGTCGCCTCATCCTCGGAATATACGCTCCCCTTGAACCTTACACATCCTAATGATCTTTCTTTCGTGTGATTCTCTCTCGCTATATCCGAATTTTAATTAGGACACTCTGTATATGTGAGATCTCCCTTGATATCAAGCTCTTCCAAAGGCAATTGTTCCTCAGGCACGCGTAGAGACACTTCTTAAGTTGCGACACGTGAAACACATTGTGCACCCACGACAGATTTTTACGGTAATTCAAGTTGATAGGCTACTTCACCTCTTCTTTCTAAAATCTTGAAAGGACCCACATATCTTGGTGCCAACTTTCCTTTAGCATTAAACCTTTTAACTCCTCTCATTGGTGAGACTTTGAGATATACGAAATCTCAACCTTAAACTCTAAATCTCTCCTTCGGTATATGCATAGCTTTTTACGCCTTGAGCTATTTTCAGATTTTGACGAATAGCCTGAACTTGCTCTTACACTTTGTTTCAACACATCCGGACCAAACACTTGGCTCTCTCCAGTCTGATTCTAGAATAACGGAGTTCTGCATTGTCTACCATACAATGCCTCAAAAGGTGACATTTTTAAGCTTTTCTGATAGCTATTATTATAAGAGAACTCTGCGTACGACAAGCTTTTGTCCCAGCTAGTTCCATATTGTAAAGCACACGCTCTCAACATGTCTTCTAGGATCGATTTGTTCTTTTCGTTTGTCCATCCGTCTCGAGGATGGTATGCAGAACTAAAATTCAACTTTGTGCCCAAGGACTCATGGAGTTTTACGCCAAAAGTGAGATGTAAACCGAGTCCCTCTATCAGAGACTATTTTCTTTGGAACCCCGTGTAGACACACAATCCTTTCCATGTATAATTCAGCTAACTTTGCTCCGGAATATGTGGTTTTGACGGGGAGAAAATGAGCCACTTCAGTTAATCGATCCACAATCACCCATATGGAATCATACCCTCTTTGTGTTCGAGGTAAACCTACTATAAAATCCATGCCTACCTCCTCCCATTTCCATTCAGGTATCTTCATGGGTTGCAACAATCCTGCAGGTCTTTGATGTTCGGCTTTTACTCTCTGACATGTATCACATATAGCCACATATACGCTACATCCCTTTTTAACCCATACCACCAATACTTCTCCTTGAGATCAAGGTACATCTTTGTGCTTCGGGATGAATAGAGTATGTTGAATTGTGAGCTTCATTAAGTATCATCTCTTTGATGGGCTTTGAATTGGGCACACAAATCCTTTTTCCATACCACCACGGTTCCTTGGTCATCCATTCTAAATCGGGGGGCCTTGCCGATAACTATACGTTCAGCAATGTCTTTAATATCCTCATCTTCCAACCCGCCCTTTACGAATCTCCTTTTCTAGGACAGGCTCAACTACTAACTCGTAGTGTTAGCCACTATAGATAAGTTTAGCAATGCCGGATCTTCTTGTAGTTCTCTTGGAAGTTGGGACACACAAACCACGTTAGCATAACTCCTGCGACTAAGTGCATCGGCCACCACATTTGCCTTCCCGGGGTGATAATGTACCTCCAAATCATAATCTTTAATTAACTCAAGCCACCTCATTGTCTCAAATTCAAATCGACCGAGTGAAAATGTACTTTAAACTTTTATGATCGGTGTAAATTTCACACTTATGTCCAATTAGGTAATGCCTCCATATTTTTTAGGGCGTGCACCGTACCGCCAACTCAAGTCATGTGTTGGATAGTTCATCTCATGTTTTCGTAGTTGTCTTGATGCATAGGCAACAACTCTCCCTTCTTGCATAAGCACACTGCCCTAAACCTTGTCTTGATGCATCACAATATATCGAAAAGCTTTTGGTGAGATCCGGAAGAACAATCTTTCGGGCGGTTGTCAATCTCTTTTTCAACTCCTCAAAGCTAGCTTGGCATTTATCGAGACCACACAAACTTTGCATTCTTTTCTCAAAGCTGTCATTGGTTTTGCAAGCTTTGAAAATCCCTCTATGAACCTTCGGTAGTATCCGCCATACCAAGGAAACTCCGAATTTCACTCACATCTTTAGGTGGATTCCAACTTAGCACATCTTTAACCTTCTTTGGATCCACGGACTACTCCTCCATTTGAAATAACGTGCCCAAGAAAAGACACTTCTTTTAGCCAAAACTCACATTTGCTTAGTTTGGCATAAAGGCGATGTTCTCTAAGTTTTACGTAGCACTAGTCTCAAGTGCTCCTCATGTTCCTCTTCATTTTTGGAATATACCAAAATATCATCTATAAATACCACCACAAACTTGTCGAGATATTCCATAAAGATGTTGTTCATCAAATACATAAAGTATCTTGGGAGCGTTTGTCAATCCAAAAGACATAAGCGTAAACTCATACAAACCATAGCGTGTGGTGAAAGCGGTCTTTGGAATGTCGGATGTTCGGATCCTCAACCGATGATACGAGGCCAGGAGATCAATTTTGGAAAATACACATGCCCCTCTCGGTTGATCAAACAAATCATCAATTCTCGGCAAAGGGTATTTATTCTTGATTGTCACTTCATTAAGCGATCTATAGTCTATGCACATCCTCTGTGACCCATCCTTTTTTTCTCAACAAACAAGACGGGTGCTCCCGGGGTGAGGAACTAGGGCGTATATAACCCTTGTCTTGCAACTCTCGTATCTGTTTCTTAAGTTCCTCTAACTCATTTACCCCCATCCTATAGGGTCTTTTTTGCTATTGGTGCTGTGCCGGGTAAAAGGTCTATAATAAATTCAACATCTCGTTCGGTGGCATACCGGCAATTCGTCGGGAAAAACATCCGGAAATTCATTCACTATCGGGATATCATTGATGGCGCATCTTGTTCATCTGTTGGACTTGACAGACTTTCGATGCCGGTGCTATTGCTTTGAACTCAACCATTTCTCCCATTTTGTTCTCAACAACACCGTCTTAGTAGCACATTGGATCATTGCATTGTGTGCTATCAACCAATCCATACCAAGTATCACATCAATACCGGTAGATTTCAACACCATGAGGTGCGCTACAAATTCTACCCCACTTATGACAAGTTTAACTTTTGGGCATATAAGTGTTGCCCTCATTTCACCCCCAGGTGAACTAACAAGCATAGCATTCTTCAAAGTGTGCATGAGCATAGTATATTTCTTCACAAAATTTGCAGATATAAAGGAATGTGATGCTCCGGAATCAAACAAGACTGAAGCGGAATGAGAGTTGACTAAGAACGTACCGATCACCACATCAGGCGCCCCGAGCTGACTCTGAATTCACATGGTTCACCTTTCCTCGAGCAAAAAATTTTGCTGCCCCTGGGTTTGCTTGGGGTGTGAGTATTCATCTTTGTGTTGTTCTCGGCCCCCGAGAACCTTGGGCCACTCTCTTGGGACAATTATAAGAAAGGTGTCCTATTTCTCCACAAACGAAACACCTATTGTTGCCTGCTTTGTGTTGGGAGTATTAGGAGCATTGTTCTTCACCGGTGTGTTAACAACCTGATTCTCGACGGGGTGCTTGCACACGATACCGACTTCTATTTGTTCTTTGGTTCCTCTCTTTGAACCGAGTACGGTTAGTTGTATTATTACGCCCACGATACCTCTGGCGATTGTTCGATTACGGGGGAAAACGAGCACATTGCTGCCGCCAAACTGCTGGTTTTGAAACTTTCTCTTCTTGGTCTCTATATCACGCCTCTTGCTTTCAATCACAAGAGCTTTATCGACTAGCAGCCTGAAAATTTGCAAAGCTATGAGAAAGCAATTGGTACTTGTAAGCCATCATTCAGACCTTCCATAAAGAGCTCCCCGCTTGTCCCGATCATCCTCAACATCATTGAGTGCATAACGTGAGAGTTGGGTGAATTTATCTCTATACTCACCGGCGGACATGCTTCCTTGTTTTCGGAGAAAGAAATTCCTTTCTTTTAAGTCTCATGATCCCAGCCCGGTACATGATGTGCGAAAAACTTCCCCGAAATTCTTGCCAAGTGATTTGGTCGGCGTTGGCATGACCATACTGAAAAGCTTCCCACCAATCAAGAGCTGCTCCCTGCAGTTGACTGTAGCATATAGCACTTTCTCACGGTCGTTGCATTGTGCTATATCCAACCGACGTTCCACAAACATGAAGCCAATCATCGGCATCAAGTGGATCGGTGAGCTGGTGAAGGTAGGTGGGTGACCCTTCAAAAAATTCACCCCCGCTTGTCACGGACTTGCTGAAATTGCTGTGGAGGGTTGTTACGCATGTTTTGTGCTATCTGCTGCATAATCTGGGTCTGCATCATGAGAAGCTGCTCCATGGTCACATTCGGTGGTGGCGGCGGTGGTGGTGGTGGGTTCCCAGTCCTCCGGGTGTTAACCATCTGTAAATAGATACACTGCATGAGTATCATATACCCCACTGTATGAACCATATCTACATAGAACCAAGGTACTTTAGATGGAAGATATGCAGCGAGAAATCCACAAAGAGGAGAACTGAAATTTCTGGCGAGGTGCAGTGACAATGGTACAGTAGAACAATCATAACTTTTTCTCTGTTTAACACATGACGGCGCAGCTTACCTTTCTGGAAAGCTTATGAAAAACTCTAAAACTTTCATATAGAACACTTTCTCAGATTCTGAGGTTAAACAGGTCGAAAACAGAGTCCAACAAAACTGCTCTGCAATTTCTGACAGCACTGCTACCCCATCTTACCACAGCCGTATCTCCCAAACGGTGACAGATAAAAACGTGGTTTCAGTTGCATATGAAAGATACTGAAGTCTAGTTCCATCCATAAAATTTTCAGGATTTTTGAGTAACCAGATTTTGAGATACAAACTGAGAAAGACAGATTGCTCAGGAAGGGACAGGATTAAGAACAAATGTGAAACCCAACTATTTAATCATTAAGCCTTATACCTTAGTATCATAGGTGCGGGATGGCTGTGGACAAGCCCCACAATCCATCACAATCAAACAAAGATCCAACTCATTCATTAAGCATAATAATAAGCATGAAAGCACATTATTTAGACTCAAGTTCCACATAGACTCGATACAAACTCAAAGACTCGGACGACTCGACTCACTCATGACCTCGTTTTATTACTCGATCAAGGCGGCATAAGGCATGAGGCTCCTATGGGTCAAAGGTCGTGCGGCTGCAGGTGCACCTAGGGTGGTGCCTCTTGTGTGGCGGAACGATGGCGTGGTCCGTCGCGATGAGTCGTCCCCCTGGTCCCTCGGCTCACCTCCCGCCTGACCACCGCAGCTCATCCACCTTGTTCTGTAACTTCTCCACCTCCATCCACGGTGCGTGCTGGTCGAGCATAGACTGGTCTAGTGCTTTGTTGAGGGAGATCACCGAGGCACCTTGTCTCAACGAGCCTGGCACCCTCTCCATCCTGCAGATTTGCAACGACAACCGGTGCCCTCAAGGCGGCGTCGTGGGAAGTAGCGGTCGTCGTCCTCTGGATAGTAGGAAACACCTCAGCCACGGTGAGTGTGGAAAGCTGCCTCGCGGCGTCCTCAACACCAAACTCCCTGGTGTAGGTAGGAGTCGGTGCACGGTGAATGGAGCGAACCAACCAAGCTTTGTCCTTGGCACTCCAAGTCTTCACGAACACCTTTGTCATCCAAGGTACCGGTATACTCGGGTGAGAGTACTTCCGGCTACGGTACTCCACCACAAGTAAAGCGGAGGCGTCTTGCACATCAACAAGATCCCGAAGCTTGGGATGGTAGAACACGCCCCCGGCCTCGGAAGTGAGTGTCTCCCGGGTCCAGCCGGGACGTGGTGCCTCGTCGTCGTCGTCGCCTCCAACGTGGTACTCGGGTCTTTGGCTGCTCACCCTCCACCTCCGTCCCGGTCTGACCTCCATTGACACGAGTCGTCGGCACCTTGAGCCAGTCGTCGTCACCGGTGTCGGCGTCGAGAACATTTGTCGGAGTCATTTGGAGTCGGGCTGTCCGAAGACTCGCCGCTAGAGTCTCTCAGTCGTCCGCGGGGTCTCCACCTGCACTGCTTTGCTCCACCTCGTCATCCTCTGCTGGAAGCTCGGGGTGAAGGTACTCAACACGAGTAGGAGCACGGCCACCCGATCATCTTACGGGCGGTAAGCTTGGTACGGGCCATCTACAAATTTTTAAATATGAGTTAGACACGAAAATTTTATGAAGAAAAAGTGTCGAGAAGATAAAATTTGTAAATTACCAAAAGCGATAAAAATTTTGGAATTAATCCTTATGAGGTTGTCAGTTCCATCTATGGGAGCGTCCTACTGATCGATTCGGCTTTGATACCAATTTGTAACACCAGTTTTATAAATAAAAGCGAGGAATAATATATGTGGGCCCGAGAAAGTCCCAAACCACATATATTTACAAATTGAAGCATTATCATCGCATGAACAAAGCGTATATAACTTATTACATCACTTCAACAAGTCGACACATCATTGCCAACGGCTTTATTTACATAGCGGATACGTAAAGAGAAGACTCCATCCCACGGGGACACCGGCGGTGGCACGCTCTCCTCGAAGTCCTGGACATCTTCGGGGAAACTCCTCATAAATCTCCTCGTGCTGGTACCCGTCCAGGAATTTTGTTGATTATAAGGCAAGCGTCGGCCGAACCATGCTCATACAAGTATAACCATGGGGGATGCAAGGCTCAAAAGCTTGACTCGGTTTGATGCGGTTAGCATTTTAGTTATTCATATTTTAATCTATCTTTAATTACTAAACATAGTGAGAAAACCCATATCCCATGTGTAAACTAGATATAACAAACAACATTTAAGTTATACCAAAACCAACCATGTACTTTGCTATACTGAAAAGGATCCGGGCCGCTCGTGTCCGTGAGCACGGCCGATATATCAGATTTAAGAACTCTGCAGAGTTTGTACAACTTTAGGAGGAAGTCGTGATTCCCATATGCGGGGTTTGCAAAGCCCACATCACCTCCTCTATGGAAGTGTGGCGGGGTTTCACTACGAAGCCTTTCACTAGTAACCCTAACAAATTAGTAGTCGCGAGGTTTCAACGACTAGGCGAATGGAGCCCCCCTTCAAGACTCGGTGCACAAATGACCGCTGACCCGGCTACACATCTTGATGAGGGCAAGAAGCCATTCTGCAACCTAGGCCCCCCTCTTGCGCCTTTTCGGTAACTACTAATTAGCTAGAGAAAACTAGTTATACAGCTAAGATCGAGCCATGTGATTCTCCGGATGTGCGGATCTCTGGGTTGCCGCTTTAAGTGTAAGTCCTTATGGAGAGCATTTGGAGTATAAGAGTCCAAGCTCCAACCCCCCTTTGTTGTTAAAAAGTAAGTTTTAACCATTGTTGCATATAACCATAAGTCAAGATTATAAAGTGCCATTAGCGAGCGTAGCAACTAGTATATCTAAGATGCAAAACCCCCATAGGTAACAAGGAATGTAGATCAAAGGTAGCTAGTCATGGCCTTAGGGTATATCAAATTTAGACACATGCACATGAATAAAGTGATTAATGATTCTTTGGGTAACAAGGAAAACCATAGGCTATACTTGCCTTGATCACAAGCTTGATCTGGTACAGCTCCTCGATCACTTGCTCCTCGAAAACCTCGCCCTCTATCACGCAAGATCATCACCAAGCAAGACATCCAGACAACCATCACATGCAAGCAAAATATACTTCTATTAGAACATTACACCAAACAATATAAACAGAGGGTAAAAAGTTTATAAAACTATTCTACTCATTGCTACGATCACGTGAGCGAAAGAATCACCCAAATCGGATTTAAAACGTGAAAGATATGAAGAAAATAAGGTGCAGTGGCAATTCTGTAAATAAATGGAACTCATTTTCGGAAAAATAATTAAAACCGAATTTTCATGCGGTATGGACGGCGGGTCCTATTTTCCAAAACTGCAGGGGCTAAAACACAAGAAAACAGGGCCAAAACATAATTATTTTTGAACTGGGGTGGATCATGCGGGTTAGTTTAGGAAAAGCCGGGGGCTTTTTGCGCAAAATGCTTGGGCCGGCCGCCGGATGGATGCCGACACGGCGCCACGTGGCACCGCGGTTGGGCCGGGTCCATGGACGCGGGCGCGGGGCGGAAGGCGCGCCGTCCCGGGTCCACCGTGGGACTGCCATGGCGGGCACGCGGGGCTCGCCGGCCGGGCTGGCCGGCCGGGCGCTCCGAGCCACTAGTTACCTGGCAACCGGGCGACGGCGGGGAGCATGCACGCTTACGGGCTCGGCTGGGTTGGGCTAGCTCACCACGATGCGGCGCCGACGGCGGCGGCGCGGCAAGCAGAGAGAGAGGGAGCTCCGGGTGAGCTTTTCTCCGCTGCTGAGAAGAAAGGGTAGGGCGGTGGGTGGCTTTCGGGCTGGCGGCTCACCTTCCGGGCCTACGGGCGCAATAAACGACGGCGTGAGCGGTCCGGAGCGTTTCCCGACGGGGCGGCATAAGGGCGGACGGACGGGCGAGCGAAGGGAGCTTCCTGGGGGGCCTCGCCTTGGCTTTATAGGCCGGGAGAGGCGGTGGGAGGGGCTGGTGCTTACCAGGACGCGCAGGCGGGCTGAGTGGCCATTATGGTCACTACGGCGCGGATTCTGGCAATGGGCGTCGGGCGCGCGGGGCCGGGAGGAGGGGAAGGGCCAACGGCCGACGGGTGGGGCCGGGCGGCGGGGCCGCGGGCTGGGGCACGGGCCTCGAGCGGGTCCGGGGCGGATCGCGAAAGCGTGCCGGGGGTCTTGGGGCGCCGGGTTTATCGCAGCCCACTCGGCGGCTGGGCGGGGGGGAAAAAGAGGAAATGAGCGGCCGCGGCCTGGGGCCCATGCGTGGGAAGAAGGAAAGGGGAGGGGAGAGGAAAAAAGGGCCGGGGCCGGCTTTGGTCGTGGGCTGGAAATGAGAAAGGGAGAAAAAGAGAAAAAGAGAAGCTTTTCTATTTTTGAATTTTGTAAAACTTGCTCAAATTCAAACCAAGTTTGAATTCAAGCCACTCAAAGCTAGCCCTACACTCATACATGAAATTATGCACCAGCATGTATGCAACAAAGATGTTTCTAAAACCTTATATTTAATTTTAATAATTATGAAAATTGTTATTTCTCTAGGTAATCCATGGAAATTAAATAGAAGAGAACAAGATTAATTACTAAATTCCGAAAATGATTTTTAGGGTGTTACGATTTTTTTCTATGAATCACCCGGTTAGAAAGAAAGGCAAGCATTTTAAAGGTAAAAGGCGGACCACCCCGATGCAAGCCTCACCAATAGAACTGGGAAGATGTATTTGAGATGGTTAAGGATGTGAAAGTAGTTTTTGGTAAGGGGACGGGGCAGCCAACCAGGTTCAAAAAGATCTGTGGGTCATGCACCCATGTGGAAGAAAGAAGTCAATATTTTGGGAGCTACCTATTTGGCAAGTCCAAAAGGTCAGAATGCGATCGGCGTCATGCACAAAAGAATCTTTGTGTGAACCTTCTACAATTCATGGGTGTGTATGGGAAGCCTAAGGATTCACTTGAAACACGACAAGACTTGCAGTGCATGGAAGAGCGAGGCAACTTTTGCAAAGAGGAGAAGACGAGATAATGGGCCTTAATATTTAAGACCTGCTAGCTACACTCTTAGCAATGAAGAGAAAGAAATCATGTTTGAATGCTTAAGCAGCATCAAGGTCCCATCTGGATTCTCCTCTAATATAAAGGTATAATAAATGTGCAGAGAAAAGAAATTTCTGAACTTAAAGTCGCATGACTGCCATGTGCTTATAGCGCAAGTGCTTCGAGTTGCATTAGAGGAATTCTACCTCATGTACGCCTGGCCACCGTAAAGCTATGTGCATTCCACCAATGCAATTTCTCGAAGACAATCAATCCTTTGGAACTTCTTTGCTGCTCTATAGAATGATGTGGTTCAAATGTCTTGTCGACTTTGAGTTAGTGTTCCCTCCATCCTTCTTTGATATCATGACACACCTCTAGTTCATCTGGTCAAGGAGATCAATATTCTTGGTCTGTGTTCCTACATAATGTGTTTCCCTTCGAGAGAGGTTTATGGGAGTCTGAAGAAATATGTTCACCAGCGTGCTCGACAGAAGGAAGCATCGCAGAGGGCTATGGGACAGAGGAGGTCATTGAGTTCTGTGTTTAATTCATTCTGAACTTGACCCAATTGGTGTTCTGAATCGCGACACGAGGGGGGCAGTGAAGGAACAATAGGAAAAAAACATACATCAGTACGGGGGACATTATTTTAATAAAGCACACTACTTTGTTCTTCAAAACTCATCCCGTGGTGGGGTATGTCCGCGAAACACGGGAACTTTCTGATCAGTTCAGGAAAGAATGAAGCTTGGCTTATGCGTCGGCCACATGGACACTTTCGGTGATTGGTTGCGAAAAGAATGTCGGGGGTAATGATCAGATTGATGAGAAACTATATTTGGAGTGCGAGATAAATGGAAATACATTTTACACCCTAGGCCAAAATAAAAAAGCCACGAACCAAAACAGTGGGGTTGGTGAAGCGCATACCGACCGAATAAAAACAGACAAACATATTATGGCATAAGAGGAGATTTGGGAACTAGACTACGCACCTAATTTTAAAGTCCCTTTGTTCGGTGCCAATGGGTCAAGAATACGGCCCGTGAGAGTAGCCGATTGACAAGATATGGAATGACAGCGTGGACCTCAACAATGTTGGTTACAAAAGGTGAACCATTCATCCTAGCTGTACGTGTAGATCGGGTGTTCTATGTGAAAGATATGTCTATAAAAGCGGAAGAGAGGAAAAATGATAACAAATCAGCAGAATGAGCCAAAAGCGCCATATAGTTCTCTCACGGAAAAGAAACATTGTGGGAATTGAGGACAAGTCGGATATTTGAGGAAGATTATGAAAGGGATGACCCGAGATCCGATCTTTCAATGTGACCAAAGATCGACATCATGATAAATCGAGGGGACACTCCATGGTTCACGTCAAGATCATGACCAAGGAACATGCGTCAAAAAAAGATCACTCTTGTGCCCCTAATAAATATAATGTATTGGGGTATGTGTATGTGACAATTGTAATTTTGATGTTTCTATTAGTTTTTATTTTTATATCATTAGAAATAATGAAATGACTTGAAGTATTTATTGCTAAGCATGTGCTTTTAGTATTAAGGGATAAAAATTTTTTATGTTCCTAATTTTCAAATAAGTAACTACACAAAATAAAATAGAACTATTTATTTTTTTAATAAATTAATACCCATTCTTTTTATTTACTATACAATTAACAAAAATAATCTATTTAGAAATAGCATAGATAATCAAAAAATTTATATTTTACAATTAATAAAATACAAATTAGGCAAAAGGAAATGTCTTTATTATTTTTTCAAAAAATTTATCTGAAGCCTTTAATTTAGTAGAGAATAAACAAGGTTTAACATATTTATTATAGGTTAATAAAAGAAAAAACAAAAGATGAAATCGGGAAATAACTTTAATTTATTTATGAATTTTCGAGAAATAAAAAAATTTGCCTTCAAATATTAATCCTATGTGATGTACATTTTACGTCTGCATTTTGGAGTTTCAATGTTGATAAATGCAAGGATTCATGTTAGTATTATGAAAAACAAATTTCCTGTCAAAAAGCAACAATTTTAAATTTTTAAATTGATCAATATATTTTACATTAACAAAATACTAATTATTATTTACATTTACAATCACTATTATAAAGGTAACAACAAAATTTATGGTACAAAATATATAAAGTGTACAAGAAGGAAAAAGGAAATGCAATTGTGATTTTCAAAAATATTTTATGCCTACTCTTTCATTTACTATGCAATTAATAAGATTTAGAAAATATACAAAACAAACTGATTTATAACCAACGACCCATTAACCTAAAAGTGAAAAGAACTTTTAGTCAGGACTGTAGTTGGAAAGCAGGAAGTAAAGGTAACCTTTGGTCGGTGTGGGGACAGAGCAAGGACTAAAGGGTACCTTTTGTCGATGCTCGTTCTTCTTAGGGTTAAGGACCTTTAGTCGGTGCATAAACAATTCTTAGGGACTAAAGGTCCACCTGGGTATATGTTCTCTGGTAGCCTTCTTCCTTCTTCTCTTCTTCCCTCCTCCCGTCCCAGTCGGCGTCTGATACACGCCCGCCAGCCACGCGCACATCCTTGCCTCTCAGGCGACCTCGCCCAGAGCGACCCGCCACCCAGGCGCTCTCCCACCAGTAGTAGCCTCGCCCAGCCGTCAGCCGGGCCCTCCTTCGCCCGGCTGGCCGTGTCGCCGCCCCGGCGGTCTCGGTTGGCAGCGTCAGGGCGCCGTCGCCGGCCGCCCCCTTCGTTCTTCTTGGCGCGGCGTGCAGAAACCGTCGTCGGCGCCCTACTTCCTTCTCTGGCGCCCCCCGCGGCCCGCGGTGCCTTCTTCTCCGGCGTCGTCCCCGACCTACATCGAGCCCCAGCGGTCGCCTCCTCACCCGGCCAACCGTCTCCGCCGCCAGCCGTCGTCCTCCTCCTTCTCGGCGAAGGCCCGCTGGCCGTCGTCCCGCCGTTCAGCGGTGCAAGCGCCTCCTCTTCTCCGACGAGGCCAGCGCCGCCCGTACGAAACGCCCGTCAAAAAGGGCGCCGCCGCGAGCGCTAGCGATTGCTTATGCATGTGTTGTATGTATTCGTCGACCATCGAGTCGAGAATGCGGTTGTGTGCGTCTATTGGGCCGGACCGTCGAAGCCAGCGGAATGCGTGTATGTGTTTGTGTTGTGGTGGCCGGCCATCGAGCTGAGGCCGAGAACGCCGCCTCCATGCAGGACTTGGCGAGAATGCAAATAACGCGATGAGCGTTAAACGCGGGCGAATCCAAACTATTCGTTTTATATGAAACCCCAACGCGACGTGGCGGCGACCTAGCGACTCAACACGGACGAGCGAAGATCGCCCTAGCGATGACTTATAGCGGATTTAAGGGACGAAGCAGAAGAGAAACACCGACCCTACGCGACCCACCCTTAATGCCCCAGCGATGCCCTGGCGACGACCCGGACGAGCTTAAGGCACCCACTCAGCGGCGACCCTAGCAGCGACGGACGAGAACCTTAGCTAACCAAGTCACCGGCTCCACCTAAGCTAACACATGACACTCCACGACCTAGCTACTTAGCTTAGACTTAGCGAATATAATTAAACACCTTACTCAATATAATTAACTTTATTATGTAAGTCTTTTAATATTAATGGGTACCTAAATAAAGTATTATTCTAATGGTACTTGTTAATAGTCTTCTAATATTTAATGTCTAGTAACTTCATTATGTCATGTGATAGTAGCTTCATTATGTCATGTGATAGTAACTTCATTATTTCATGTGATAAGTAACTTCATTATGTCATGTGATAAGTGACTTCATTATGTCATGTGATATTAACTTCATTATGTCCAAGTAACTTCAATATATCATGTAATATATAAGGTTTTTGTAATATTGTAATATTTTAATCTAATGCCAAAACTTCATTAATAAAATAAATGTAATGTGAAACCTATTCGAAACCCTATTATATTATTGGTTATTAAAAGAAAAAAACATACACTTCGTGTATGGACCACGCTAATGTATTTTCATATATTACAACATAGCATTTCACTTATGTTCCACAGCCTCCATATATTTGCTAAGTGTATATTTTTCTTTTTTTTTCTTGTGGTGCTACATGACAAATTGTGTTCTAACATCTTTCACATATATTTGCATAAATGGGCGTCAGAATGATAACATGGATGATGCAATGATGGACCTAATCATATTGTGGCAATCAAAATCTCAAGTCAAGGTGAAGACAATGAACAAATAGATGATGAGAGTCGATTACTTGCTGATTATGAAGAACATGGGAGACAATCACATTAGGGTCTATCTACAATCTAGTATATATGTATATACATGAAATTAAAAGGCTGAATGGCTTTTGTATTAATATATTTATACTTGTTTTTGTGGCCCTGCGGATCGTGACGACTTAAGGGTAGTAGAAAGTCGCGAGGCCGAAGAAGGAAGCCGATTGGAGATGGGGGTACATTATAGCCGAGGTTGCCCAGGTACAGACCAAGTACTTGGGAACATTCAAAGAAATTTGTTAACGCCTTGTGGATACCTTGTAAAGGGACGGGCTCGATCGGTGCTCAGAATGGAGGCAACGGAAAGATGACCCTACTATTAGTTATGTCTCGGATCGTGACAAGGAATTTGCTATGGCTAGATATCCTTCAACATTTTCACGCTCGTCAGCGGGGATGAAGCTTTGAAGGAGAAGGTTCAAATGCGGGCTATGCGAGAAGATGGCCAAACAATTTCGGAGGCTTGGAAGAAGAAACTCCACAAGACTTTTGTTGCACATAGGACATACCGGATTTCACCAACAAGGCCTACGTCAGAATTTCAGGGGTACTTTTGGGATGAGATTAAAATACGTTTAAGAACTTCCGGATGAGGGTGGAATGCCGGATGATCGTAATCGAGAGAAAATGCTAAGGCACAAACAATACCACCATCACTTGGGTTCGGTGGCTCTGGGATTTGCTATTCTAAGTGGCGAGAAGCTAGAACGAGGAGATTGTTGACAAGGATGGAGACCCAGGAATCACTTGGCTCTGGCCTGAGCGCCAAGTATTAGTTCTTCGGTCATGGGGGAACCCTGGACCTAGAGACTAGAAAGGTAGTGTATGACAAGAAGACAGAGAGTGGAGACTGATAGCCCCTATGCCCAAGGATTAGTTGAAAGTGGCACTGGCGACCAAATAGAAGAAGGATGAGGTGACATACACCAGAATCTTGCTGTGAACACGATGGAACAAGAGGCTATATGGGGAGATATCGTGGGAGCATGGCTACCTAAAGATAGACCCACTTATAGAAATATGAGGAAGGGAGACGGAGCGATTCTGCGTAAGGTTGGGCAATGGTGATGGAGTCACTGGCGCTTCGTGAAGCGATAAGCGCGAGAGAAAAGCGCTTGAAGATAAAATGAACGAGGAAATCAAAAGGCAAGTGTGAAGCAATAAGTCATACAGCGCTTAATCGTGACGTAGAGCGAGTCAACATTAGCTCCCCTTGCCGCTGAAAAGCGAGTTGCGCTTTCTCGCGTGAGGTGCCGTAGCTATTCCAAGGCGGCGATGGGGCTGCGCTTTGTCCTCGCGGGATGGTCGCGCACCTCGACAGCATGGCGAGCTGCACATTCCGCGTGTGAACGCCGCGATGGCCATGGTTCGTTTGCTGCACTCCCTACCGACCCTACAGACAGACACAATGAATCCATGGGGCGGAGTAGTCTCCGAAGGATGTGGCTATGCTAGTGTCTCGGTGGGCTCGAGTTGTCAAAGGCTTCGAAAATGTGCGACTTGAAATGAGATAGTAGGAGGCGATGGAGTATGCGAGACAGTAGTGACAAGCGAGAGAGAGGAGGCATTCATTTGTTGGCGCAAGCGCTACATCATTATTCCCGAGGCCCCACCTAGTAGTTCATACACACTTTCACCTCCTCGTCTTGAACTCTAACCTCTAGAGTGCGGATGAAACTTGATGATACATTTATTCACTAACTTTACTTTTGCATTCCCTTTAGTTAGCGGTTTACTCATAGCACCCTTTTGGTTTCATAGGTGGTCGCCTATATGTCATAGTGGCCGCGGCAGATGACGAGGCAAAGGCAAGACACGGCCGCATCGCCTCGGGCTCCAAACGCGCCGCCTCACCGGGCTCCAACACGCCACCTCGGGCTCCAACGCCACCACCTACGAGACCAGCACACCACACCTCGGGCTCCAGCGCCACCTCGGAGCTCCAACGCTTTGCGCCTCGGGCTCCAACACCGATCATCGGCTGCCCCTTCGCCTCCACGGCCGTTTCTCCAACACTGCCGCCCGCCGCCTCCACACGTGGCCTCGGCGCCACGGTGGACTCCACCATTGAAGAAGAGGCCGCCACACGATCAGTCGTGTCACGCCCGCCGCTAAAAAGAAAAAAGCCTCCTGAAAAGAAACAACCCATCATTCCTAAGAAGCTGATCCCATGAGAAGATCGCCGCGGTAAATAGAGGCTTCGGTAGTCGTATGTGGGACGCTTTTCAAAAAACCTTATGATGAAAGAGAATCCAAGTGAAACTCTGGAGAAGCCATACCTCTTTACTACGGCCAGAAGATCTACGGCAAAGGGTTCAGGCTCACCGAAAAAAAGAGGCGCCAAGTCAGAAGAATCATCATCTTATCTGACTATGATCGCGATCAGAAGCAAATCCATAGAAGAAGGAATAAGAAAGAGAAAAGAGCACGCTATAAGGGTGTAGCACAGCTCGGGGAACAATCAAAAGCAATCAGTGCCCCCGCTAGTCATTGGGAATGCAAAATGAATATGGTTCAAAACATCGACGCAGTTAGACCAAATGTGATACCTCCGTGATTTTGAACTATGGAGGATCCGATAATTTTTGCGGACACTAGTCTTATCTAGCCCAAATGATAGCTGGGGCAGTAATTGAAAGTGCCCAGAAATTGATCATTGGCAGAAGACAGCGCGAATATGACAGAGTCTATTCAACCTCGCGCCCCTCAAAGAACCCTGCACACGTCGTACTTGCTAAACCAAAGGGTACCCTCGCAAATGCGGTGGCGTAAGAGCGTATGACTATATTTGCGTCCGAATTAGAAACCATCATTACTCCGCGGGTGATGAGGTTATTTATGTTCAATTTAATGAGCTACACCAGCCATGCCACATGGACGCTCGACAAAAGCCTCCTAATCAGTCAGCTCGTCTCAGAAGTGATTCTTTCTTTAATAATGTCATCAGAACTTATCATGTATATGTATAACTACCTCATTGTCCATTACATACATATGCAGAAACATGATGAGGGACCCTGCGTTAGAAATGACAAGGAGATTGATTTGTAGATTCCTTATGTTGTATTCAAAGACCCC
>JADLZL010000968.1:0-15752 GCA_015844335.1 Chrysopogon serrulatus
TGCTAGCTAACTTTAGGATGCTAGCTAGCCGACGTTGGTTAGGCACCCCAACTTTTGTCCAGTGTACTGGTAATCCAGCAAACATGCCACCCAATTAATACCGTAAAATTTGCAAATCCTGGTAAAACCACGCCGTAAGACAACATTTATAGAACCTTGTTAATTTTAGCAAGAATCCCTATCCCACTTGCCCCTTCTCTATTAATCCCAATGGTCATATGTGCCTCCAACGGTCAGATGTGTCTCCAACGGTCATTTTTTGAAGAAAAAAAACTGACGCGAAGATCCCCACAACGGTCATTGCCAGCTAACCTGACGCTAGCAGGACATTGATTATAAAATGCCACAATAACTCGATCTTTCCTAGTGGCAGCCAAACAAATACATTTTGTTTCTCATACCAATCCATCACATCAACTCACCATTGGCGACGAGCAATGGCAAGTTACAGCACCAGCGATCTATCCAGCGACGAGTCTGGTAACTCACTGAATCGCTGCAGCGCCAGCGAGGAGGTGAAGCAGGAGGAGGTGGTGGTTCCAGAGGCGGCGGTGGAGGAACCAGCAGTCGCCGTCGAGGATGAGGATGGCAGCAACACCGACGACGGGAGCGTTGATAACTTCCCTGTCGCTCCGCCTGACTTTAAGGACAAGTTAGAGGACAGTGATAGTGACGGCAGGAATGTTGTTAACTTTTCCATCGTTCCACCACCGGGCTTCGATCCGATACCACGCTATAAGAGGCGTAGGTACCCTCCATCCCCACCTAATGAGATCGTGTCTGATGATGATGATGAGGAGGAGGACTAGTCAATCGATGACACCGCGCCGGTACAATTTTAGGTGTAGTTACTATTACTACCTAGCCTAGTCGTACAATGGCTGGTGCATTGTAGTACTTTTGAGTTATCATTTAATTTTTATGTATTTTGGGGTACCCTCATCAGCATATACCCCATATATCCATAACATTATAATTAATATAAGTATTGAACTACAATGCTTGTTCTTTCTTCTTGATTGTCTCGCGGTGCTTCTCTTACTCCTCTCAGAGAAGGGCACCGGATGAAAAGGTACTCATACTACTTGTCTACTTGTTTATGTGTCATCACTATATGAAAAGGCTATGGGTGTTGTAACACCACCGTAACATACTAACATACTATGTGTCGGGGACCAAAATAAAGGCCCCCTAAGGAAGGCCCAACAAACGCAAATCTTAGCCCAACAAGCCACCCTTTGTTCAAACTGGGCTACGGCTGCGGGCGCATCAGGACCAGCGTCTTGTCTCCGGCCCGCCCGAGCACACTCCGCAAAGGGGCTCGGATGGCGCCAACTCTCCGTCCCGCCCGAGCCCCCCACGGATCAGGCCTCGGGCCGGAAACTCTCTCCCCCGCCCGAGCCCCCGGGCGGACAGGCCTCGGACGGGCTGATTCTTCGCCCCGCCCGAGCCCCTCGACGGATCAGGCCTCGGGCCGGAAGCCGACTCTCCGCCCGCCCGAGCCCGGCGGACAGGCCTCGGACGGGAGCCGACTCTCCGCCCTGCCCGAGCCCCCCGGGCGGGTCTCGGGCAGGTCGCGCCGCACTCCTAGGTCAAACTAGGGCTCGATGTGACATATATCCACCGCCCGCCTTCCCACGGTGGATCGCCGGGATGGCGCTAGCCTGGCGGTGATGGGGAGGCGTCCCGTCTTTTTCTCTGCGCCCACGCTCACGATTACGCCCAATCCCTACAGTGGCGGCCATGCACGCCACTGTAGGGGCGACATGATGACTAACCTCTCTAACAGGTCCCATCACGGGAAATCCAAATACGGGCATGCCGCATCCCGGGCGAGCGCGGCGCCACCCAAAGACGGCGGCCGAGTCTTCCGTGCCCGACCACTTGTGCACCCAGCTTCGCAGCCGAGCTGACGAAGATGGCCCCGTGCGCTGTATCTCGCCGGCCACGCCACCGCTCGACAACGATGCCGCTGCCCTCGAGGCCCGGCCGGGTGAGTCAAAGCTACAAAGAAGGCCACGGTACACTGGGCACGCTCATCATGACGCCCACGAAGACCCCCTCGTAGAGAGGCACGTCCCCTCCTTCACCAAGAACGAGGAGCCAACACCACGAGACGGCGCCCGCCATTGACAAGGCGGCGCCGCATAAGACGAAACCATCGCCCTCACCGGGGCCTCGGCACAAGGAGAGGGGGGAGCCCCTAGGCCTCTATAGGATGAGGCGGCGCCCACCGCCGCCTTTCCTATTCAAATCTTGTCTTGCAAAAAGCCCGTCCTTCCCCTTCCGGCTATAAAAGGGAGGGGGACGGGGCCCTTCCAGAGACAAGTGAATCCTAGGAAGCAAGTCAAGCAATCTCCTTGACAAACACACACACACTCACTCATCTCACTCGAGACTTGGGGACAGTTCCTCTCTCCACTTGCTTGTACACCCTACCAACAGCACCTTGGTGCGGGATAATACAAAACCTTCTTGTGTCCTTCTCGCACACCATCCGAGTTGGGAGCACGCCACGCAAATTCACTCGTTGGTACTAGAACCACTAGTTTTAGCACCGGCCGGTTGGCGCCCGGTAGGGGTCTGTGGCGTGCTTTTCGCTCCTTCCCGCCAAAACTCTGGAATGGCCAAGAACGACATTTTGGGCGGATTCCCCAGCCCTAACTCCACTCCACTCCGCCTGGCCGGAGCCGGGACCCCGATCCGGTTTGGTGAGCTCGAGTTCGTGTCAACCGGAGTCCGTACGACATGGAACTTCTCCCGGCCGGAATCCGGGGACCTCCCGACCAGGCCGGTGGACCTATCGCCACCCGTCGCAGAGGCGCCGTGGGCGCGTTCCGCCCGGCCGACGGACGCACCACGACGCCCAGCAGCCTGGAGGAGGACTTTGCGGCGTTATGGCTGGGCGACGCCCGCCATCGCCACCACGCCAGCCATTTGGCTCGGTCAACGCCGCCGCCACGTGCGCAACCACGCCTCCACCGCCATGGGAGCCGCCCAGAGGCGCTCCACGCTGTCGGCGGGGCGCGCTCCACGGAGCGCCTCGACGTGGACATCCCCGATGGATCCATCCACGCCTATGAGGAGTACCTGGTTAGGCAAGAGGAGCAGCGGGCGCCACTGGGCGAGCGCTACATCCACCGATCCGGCGCTACCTCGAGGACACGGAGCCTGGGGGTTCCTTCCCGAGCATGCCTTCGCTTCGGCTACCCCGGCTCGACTCCCCCAGACGACATGTACGATCCGACTCGTGAATGCTTTCACATGGAGATCGGTGAGCTCGGCGTAGGCGGCAACGGCAACGACGGGCGGCGACCAGGGCCGTGATCCCAGGCCCGCCCGGGGAGCGACTCCGGCGGGCGCAACCCCGAGGACCCTAACACATCCCGGCCTCCGGGCCGGGGGGCCACAAACTCGGCACATGCGGGCCCACCGGGGACCGGCGAGCCACCGGCTACCCCTCGGAGGCCACGGCGGCCCCGCTATCGAACGGATTCGGGAGCTTGGGGACAGGCTCGAAGCGCGACCGCCGCCTCGTTACGACAGAGATAGAAGCGCATTTGAGCATGCCCACCGCGGCGGCACGCAATCCTAGCCCCCGCCTTTCGTCAACACGCGTGACGTCAATGTAAGAATCGTCAACGACGAGGGTGGAGAGCGCCCCCCCCATCTTCCCACGCGCAAGTCATAACGCGGGGCGGCGGCCGCCTCCTCGTCCGGTCGATGCCGTAACCATCGACCCGGAGGGACGACGGATTCGAGATGATCTCGCGAGATTATCTCGAGACCGCTGCTGTCCAAAGAAGCTGAAAGCTCGGCTTCCCAAGATCGGACACCGAGGGATGAGGAGGACGAAGAACGCCCACGACGCGAAGCGAGAAGCTTCGGTCCATCATGACCCATCATGGAGGCCGATCCGCGAGCCCCTTCGCGACGACGGCGGCAAAGATCGACGATGGTGACGCACGCAACGTCATCAACAACGCCGCAAAGGAAGCCGGAGCCCGGCCGGATGCGACCGCCAGCCGCCAGAGGCGGAAGAAGGCGCGATAGCGACGAGACCGCGACGATGCCGATCCTCCAGGGCCGCGCGCGCCAGCCGGGGAGATCCGCGGCGCCACGATTCCCCTTCCGGTTCCGGCCGGCCAATCTTGCCAAAATACGGGAGAAACGAACCCCGAGGTTTGGCTCAACGACTACCGCCTAGCATGCCAGCTTGGCGGCGCGGACGATGACCGGCTTATCATCCGCAACCTTCCGCTGCATTTAGGTGATTCGCACGCGCTTGGTGGAGCATCTTCCCCGCCCCGCACGATCCGCGGCGGTCCGAGCTAGTCGGGGTTTTTGTGGGAAATTTCAGGGCACATACGTGCGCCCGGGGAATTCGTGGGATCTCCGCAGCTGCCGCCAGAGGCCCGACGAGACGCGTGACTTCATCAGCGCTCGAAGAAGTGCACAGAGCTGCCCAACGTGGCCGGCACCGCTATCATCGGTGCATTCCTTGACGGCACGACCTGCAAGGAGCTCGCCCACGAAGTTGGGCGGAAGATGCCGACCACCGCCAACGAGCTGTTCGAGGTGGCGACGAACTTCGCCTCCGGCGAGGAGGCGGTGGGAGCGATTTTCCGCGACGCCGGGCGGCAAAGGGAAGCGGAAGGAGGACAATGCCGAGGGGGAGGCAGCCCGCGGCCCCATTAAAAAAACAAGAAGAACAAGCACAAAGGGAAAAAGGGCAAGAAAGAGGTGGACTCCGAGGACGATATCGTTGCCGCTGGCCTGACCGCAAGACCCCCCGAGGTCCCCGGGGCCGGGGCCTTCGACGACATGCTCAAAAAGCCCTGCCCTTTCCACAAATTCCCCATCAAGCACACTATGGGGAGTGCGACTTGGCTTGTCGCTTCTATCGGAAGCTTCCCCACCGAAGGCAAGAAGAAGAAGGAGGGGAAAACAAAGGCGAGGAGTTCCCCGAGGTCCATGACGTTTTCATGGTCATCGGGGGGCTGCCGGCGAATCTCACCCCGGCCGGATCAAGCGCGAGCGTCGAGATATTCTCGGTGCATCCCGCCACTCCGCTAGTGCCGTGCCGTGGTCCGCCGACGCCATCACCTTCAGCATCGACGACCACCCGCTCTACGTGCCAAAGCCGGGGCGGTACCGCCGTGGTCGACCCCATTGTCGGGCAACGGCGGCTCACCAAGGTGCCGATGGATGGCGGAAGTGCCCTTAACATCCTCTACTCCGAAACCCTCACTGTTGGGGGATAGAGCGCTCACAGCCTTCGGCCCAAGAGCTCTCCCCTTCGGGCGTAGTGCCGGGTAGACGCGCCGGCCCCTCGGGCTGATCGACCTCCTTGGCCCGCTTTGGGACGCCATCGAACTTTCGCAAGGAGGTCATCACCTTCGACGTGGTTGACTTTCGAGGAACCTATCACGGCATCCTCGGACGACCAGCGTATGCGAAGTTCATGGCCGTCCCCAACTACACTTACCTTCTTCCTCAAGATGCCGGGCCCTAATGGCGTCATCACCGTTGGCTCCTCCTATGAGCACGCTGCTCAACCGCGACGTCGAGGCGCCGAGCACGCCGAGGCCGTGGGCGATCTCCGAGGCCCTCGACACCAAGCGCCACGCCGGCGCATTCGAGCCATCCGACGGAGTAAAGGAGGTCCCCGCTGGACCCCGCCTCTCCATCTGGCAAGGCGGTGAAGATCTGCGCGACCTCGACCCCAAATAGGAAGCGTTGCTCGCCGACTTTCTCCGCGCAAACATCGACATTTTTGCGTGGAGTCCCTCGGACATGCCGAGGCATTCCGAGGGATGTCGCCGAGCACTCCCTTGATATTCGGGCCGGGTCCGCACCGGTGAAGCGCCGTTTGCGCCGATTCGACGAGGAAAAGCGCAGAGCCATCGGCGAGGAGGTGAACAAGCTTTTAGCGGCCGGATTCATCAAGGAGGTGTTCCACCAGAGTGGTTATCTAATCCTCGTAATGGTTAAGAAAAAGAGCGGGAAATGGAGGATGTGTGTAGACTATACCAGTTTAAATAAAGCATGTCCAAAAGTTCCCTTTCCTTTACCACGCATTGATCGATAATCGACTCCACCTCGGGTGTGAGCTCTTATCCTTCCTTGATGCTTACTCGCTACCACCAAATAAAGATGAAGGAGTCCGACCAGCTCGCAACGCCCTTCATCACCCCCTTTGGCATGTACCGCTACGTGACGATGCCTTCGGACTCGTGAACGCTGGGGCAAATGACGTGCGTGCATGCAATGCGTTTCGGTGACCACGCCGGAGAGACCGCGGAGGCCTACGCCGACGACATCGTAGTCAAGACGAAAAAGGCCGACGACCTCATCTCCGACCTTACGATCGCTTTTCAGTTGTCTTGCAGCCCAAGAGCGCCAAGCTCAACCCCGAGAAGTGCGTGGGGGTCCCCCGAGGCATGCTCCTTGGGTTCATCGTCTCCAAACGCGGCATCGAGCCTAACCCGGAGAAGGTGAACGCGGTGACGAGCATGGGCCCGATCAAGAACCCGGAAGGGCGCGCAGCGGGTCATGGGATGCCTTGCGGCCCCACCGTTTCATCTCACGCCCGGCGAGAAGGGCTTGCCCCTCAGACGCCTCTTGAGAAAGACCGAGCGCTTCTCCCGGACCTCCGAGGCTCGGGAGGCCTCGACAAGCTCAAAGCCGCCCTCACCGCCCGATCCTCGTCCCTCCCGGGCCGAAGGGAGAACCCTCCTCCCAGACGCCGCTGCGACCACCCAGGTGGTCGGGCGCGGCCATCGCCGTTGAAAGACGGGGAGGAGGGCCACGCGACCGCCGATCCAACCGGCCGGTCTACTTCATCGCCGAGGTGTTGTCCGAGACCAAGATCCGCTACCCGCAGATCCGTAAGCCGCTCTACGCGGTGGTCCCGACGCGGCGCAAGCTCGGCACTACTCGACGCCCACCCCGTGACGGTGGTCTCTTCCTTCCCGTTGGGAGAGATCCTCCGTAACCGGGAGGTCTCGGGCGGGTCGCCAAGTGGTCCGTTGAGCTCATGGGAGAGGCCCTCTCGCACGCGCCAAGAAAGGCCATCAAGTCCCAAGTCTTGGCCGATTTCCTCGCGGAGTGGACGGACACCCAGCTGCCGCCCCAGCCTTCAGAAGAATTCGGACGATGTACTTCGACGGGTCCCTGATGAAGACCGGAGCCGGCGCCGGCCTCCTCTTCGTCTCCCCTCATGGGGTGCACATGCGGTACGTAATCCGCCTTCACTTCCGGCCACAAATAATATGGCGAGTACGAGGCCCCCGCTCAACGGGTTGAAGATCGCCGTCGAACTTGGCGTCAAGCGCCTCGACGTCCGAGGCGACTTCACGCTCGTCATCGACCAAGTCATGAAGGACTCAGCCGCCACGACGACCCAAAGATGGACGGCGCACGCAAGGCGGCGCGCCCCCGGAGGACAAGTTCGACGGCCTCGAGCTCAACCACGTCGTCCGGAGGTACAACGGCCGCCGACGAACTCGCCAAGATCGCCGCCGGAAGAGCCCCTGGTTCCCCCCGACGTTTCACTAAAGACTCCGCCGCTCCCTCCGCCGAAGCCCGGGAGGGCGTGAAGAGGCCGAGGAGAAAACACGCCCCCCTCGGGGCCGGAGAATCGTCCGACGCCTCAAGGCCCGAGGTCCCCTGGCTTCAGAACGCACTCGGCACCGAGCGCCGAGATCATGGAGGTCGATGGAGGAAACCCCGGGGCCGATCCCAGCCGGACGGGAGAGAGCCGCACTCGATCGGATCGGGCCCGAGGCGCCCCCCGAGGACTTCAACCAAGCCAGCGCATCGCGGAGGAGAGCAAAGTCTTTCGTCGTCATCGAGGACGAGCTCTACCGACGAAGTTCCTCGGGGTCTTTGCAGCGGTGTATCATGGGGCCGAGGAAGGCCTCACCCTCGTCCGCAAGATCCACGCCCGGTGTGCGGCCACCACGCCGCTTCCCTCGGCCCCGCTCCGGCAGCCGCTTCCGACAAGGGTTCCATCTGGCCGACCGCAGCCGGCCGACGCTATCGAGGTAGTGCGCGCACTGCGAGGGGTGCCGACTACGCTCGCCAAACGCACTCCGCCGGCTCAAGCGCCCGCACCATCCCGATCACATGGCCCTTCGCCGTATGGGGCCTGGACCTGGTAGGACCCCTAAAGAAAGCGCCCGGGGCTTCACGCACCTACTTGTCGCCATTGACAAGTTCTCCAAGTGGATTGAGGCGCGCCCGTCACCAACATCCGATCCGAAAGCAAGCGGTGCTCTTCTTCACCGACATCATCCACCGCGGGATCCCGAACTCCATCATCACCGACCACGGCACCCAGTTCACGGGGCGAAGTTCAAACTTCGCGACGAACACCGATACGCATCGTCGGTCTTCTGGCCGCGCACCCCCTGCACGAACGGGCAAGTGGAGCGAGCCAACGGAATGATATTGCAGGACTCAAGCCCCGGATCTTCAACAAAGTCAACAAGTTTGGCAAAAGATGGCTCGAGGAACTCCCCTCGGTCCCCTCCGGAGCCTCGACGACGACGAGCCGGGCCACGGGTTCACGCCCCTTCTTCCTAGTGTACGGCGCCGAGGCAATGCCGCCTACCGACTTGGAGTTCGGATCTCCGAGGCTCAAAGCCTACGACGAGGCTCGGAATCAAGGTCTCGGGAAGACTCGCTAGATATGCTCGAGGAAGCTAGGGACGCAGCCCCTCTTCGCACTCAAAGAAGGTACCAACAGCTTCCTCCGACGCTACCATGACCGCCGAGTCCGGATCCGAGACCTCAAGGAAGGCGACTGGTGCTCCGCCTCCGCCTAAGACAACAGAGGCCGCCATAAGCTCACGCCGCCTTGGGAGGGGCCCTTCATCGCCGCAGAGGTCCTCAAGCCGTGCACCTACAAGCCGGCCAACGAGAAGGGCTAAGTCCTCAACAACGCTTGAACATCCAACGCCTACGCCGCTTCTACCCTTAAGCTCCCAAGCTTCTACATACGGTTGTACTTCATGTTCCTTAAATAAGAATGGGAAGCACTTCTCATTTTTTACGATTCTCTCGCAAACGAGAAATACGTCCGAGGCCCCTGGGGCTAAGGACCCGAACTACCTTCACACCACTCGAAGTCGAGGGAGACTCGGCTTTGATCCATCAAAACCGAGCCTCTGGGCCGGAGGGGGAACCCCCTCCCGAAAAAGCACTCGCAAGCACCTTACTTTTTTTGTTTATCGTTTTCCAACGCTGCTGCTAAAGATCCCGAATGTTTAGAAAAAGGACGTCTTCGAAACCTAGGGTCGGAAGAGCCACGGGGTCACTTTACGCCCCATGCGCTACAAGACTCCCCGCTCACCGCCTAAGGACGAAGAAGCTTCATGCTTTTGCGAGGGGGATCGCCCAAACGTTAGAGCCGACAAAGCTACGAGGCCTCCCACGCCCTTTAAGCGCTACGGAAGCCCTGTACTTACCACTCTTAACTAAGGACGAGCCTAAAAACTCAATGTCCCCGCAAACGCCCTTAATCTAAACACGAGGCAAGGTTCAACAAGACCTAAAGATAGACGTAAAACGATCAAACAAATCATAAGGCCTCGACGGGCCAAGATCTCAGTGACATAGGGAAAACAAAATTCCTAACCAAGTTTCTTTTACATGGGCACACTTGGCCCGACCATTAAGCCATCGAGCATCCGACCCACTGGGGCATCCGGCCCCTTCGGCAGCCTTGGAGGATGGCCGACCAAAAGTGCCCAACCAACACCGCGTGGTCTCCCTCGGCTGGGCGGGCGGCTCGGGAAACACCTCCCCCTCACGACCCTCCTCGTCCCGGGCGACGACAAGCCCCTGAGATCTTGGGAGATCGAGGTCGAGTGGGAGAGGGTCATCGCTGGCGCGACACCCCGATCCGAGGCCGGATTGAAGCGGGCGGCGCGGACACGCGTCTCGCTGCGCCGGGGCAACGCTCGAGCGGCCCGGTGAGAGCTGCCGCGGCGAGCTTCGCCCGGCCGGCTGCACCGCCGCGATACGAGACCGACCTTCTCCTTCAAGGCGACGAAGCTTCGCCTGCGCGCCGAAATGCGCCGCACACGCGCCGCGGCAAGGAGCCTCCGCTTGCTCTTGACTTCTTGACTACGCATCCGTCGAGTCGGCCTGGGTAGAGATACAAAGGATCTTATTGCTCTGCGACAAGAACACCTTCCGTCACCACCTCCTCAGCGGTTTTGCCCGCACGGAGTACGGATAGCCTCATTCAGCGCTTGCCCAGCTGGGCCACCATGGTGACATCGTTGACAAAAGGCGGTGATCGGTGTCCATATTCACGGGTTCTCTGTCAAGGTCGATAGTGCGGAGGCCGGCGGCGTTATGTGGCCTCGGTGGGCTTTGTGACCTCGTTCGGGCAATAGCTCGGTCTCAGCCTGGTTTGCCTCGTCGTTGGAGATGGAGCGCCTCGTCGAGGCCGACTCGAACCGAGAAACTCGATTTCTCGGGACGCCACCGCCAGTCCTATAACGGTCGGGGCCAACGGATTAGCCGCCTTTGGCGCTCATGCCAAGGTAAGGCTTCGACCACAAATGTTTGTATTACCTTCATCGTGGGGGGAGGTCCTTTGAGAAGATCGCGAGAAAGCATCAAGCAGGTTTTGGCCGACTTCATGTACTTGTCCACCGCTCCCACCGGGTCGGCTCCAAGGCGTCGTCCAAAGATAGATCGGGCGGCGGGTCCGGTGCTGTCCGACCTGCACGATACGCGGGCGGCAAGACGTTCGGAGGAGGACTCTGGGCTGGCGCGTCATGTTGACGAATTACGATTCTTGCCCGAGGAGGTAGCATCCGCGACGACCACCTCTTTCCCCCGCGGCGAGGGGTGGTCTCCCTCGAGGAGGGATCTCCACCACCTCCCCGCCGGCGCGGCTTAGGGGCAGACGGGCGCTCGCTCTTCCATGACCATGTCGCCAATGGCCATCAGAGCAGCGCCCGCCACGGCTTCCGCGGGGACGACGCCACACGGCCTTCCACAAAGAAGTGCCGCTGGTTGCCTGAAGGCCAGCGCCGCACCCCCTCTCCTCACACAGTGAGGTGGCTCCATGGCCGAGGGCGCCGATCACCACTTCTGGCCACGGCCGCCACCACCCTGGGGCGTAGGGCGCTGCATCGGGCCGTAGCTTCCTACCGCTTGCGCTGAGCAAGCGGGAGCCGGGGCCGGGGCCGCCTTTGGCGCTTTTTTGCCGTGATAGCAAGAAGAGTGAGTCTTCAAAAAGAAAAAAAAAAAGAAAAGAAGAAATGGCTGAAGACTAAAAGGACGACAGACCTACCCGCGCACGGCGGGTTGAAACGACTGCTCACCGCGTTCGCCGGGACTCGTGACCGAGGTGTCCTCGGCCCGCGACTGGGGGTCACGGCACAGGACATCACCATCGGGGGGGCTTTCTAATGTCGAGGCCTCGTGCTCACCGGGCGGTCCTCCCCGCTACCAGCCGTCCCGAGGGCAAGGCAAGGCCGAGTCGCCTCTAACGGCCTCCGACGGCGAGGGAAGACTCAGAGGGGCCTCGAGCCTCCCGACGGAGTCACGTTTTCGCCACCTCGGCCGAAGCCTCTGCGGGGGTGAGAGGCGGGAGCAAGAAACCTTCTTCAACGCTACGCCGCCCACTCCCTTCCCTTCACGGGGGGCGATGCGGCCAAGCCAAAAGAAGCCGTAGTCCTCCCTCCTCCTCCCCTCATCCTCATCATCGGCCATCACGGGAGGACTCGGGAGGGGCCTGCCTCGGGGGGAGCCCCCTCATTCCGCTCACGGCAAGTATAGCCTTCCAAGGCCGCCGTTTCTCCTTGGCGGACATTCCCCGTCCGATTTCTTCTTCTTCTCCCCTCTGCTTCTCCGCGAAAATTCCGTTTTCCTCCTTCTCCAAGGCAATGGGGGGTTTGACGCCTCAGCTTCCCGGACCTCGTGAAGAATAGAGCAAAGTAAGGACAAGGGGGAGAAACGAACCACAACCGACCGCAAGCACGGCCCTAAAACTCACCACGGAGACGGCATTCAAAGTGGGTCGCATCGCGACCTTGTAGAGGTTGGAGACGCCGGTCACCGACGCCGCCTCTCTTGGTCCGCCTCGACGATCTCTGGGTGTGATCAAGGTCGACGGACGACATCCTCGCCCCAAATTCAGGCCGCCTTCCTCATGTCAAATTGTGCAAGGCTGCCTATGCATGAGGGGGCAGAAACTCGACGCTGATGGAAGGCTTTATGATGACCGACGATCTAACCCCTTCCGGGCCAACCCCACAAGGCTGAACACCTTCTTCTCCGTAGGGATGACCTCTCCGGGGATGATCTCCTCCTTCCACCTCGCGGGCTCCGCGCCGAACACCTTCCCTGTAAGCGGGCAGTGGCCGGAGTCGCTCCGTGAGGTAAAACCACTCCCTGATATACGAATCCCCGTAGCGAGCCTCCGTACTGCAAAGATGCTTCGGCCTGACGGATATCCTCTTCCCCCTCGACGCCTTTGAAGAAGACCTCGAGTGGGAGCCGTAGGTCCCAATGGACCTCGACCCCAAGGAAGCCTCACATGGGGCGACAAACACGCCAAAAAGCGTGATGGAGTTTGGGGGTTGAGATGTTGCAGCTCCAGTCAGCAGTACTCGAGGATGGTCTCAAGAACCGAATTCACCGGGTATCCTGAACCTGCTTCATGGAACGCCGTGAAGCTCACGACGCATCCCCGAGGCGGTGCGGGGACGATGGTCGGCCGGGCGGACGATCCACTCCCGGGAGGCCTTGTCGGCACAGGGCGGAGCCCCCCCTTCCCCACCCAGGCCACCAGCCCGGCAACGCCACGGAGCTGCCTCCCACTTCCTCCACGCCGATTTCCATCTCGGCCTCACGCCATGGCAGCAATGGAAGCGGGGGGATGCAAGTGTTTTCTCTCCGCCTCTTTCTTCTTCCTCGCCGCACTGAGTGCACGGCAATGGCGGAGGAGGAAGCAAAGGCGAGGGAAGGCGAGAAGGGAGGACTATTATGCGGCAGCCCGCATTGTACTTATACCCCAAGGCAGGTTTCCTCGCTCTTGCATTAATTGCGTGACAACCTACGTATACGCCGTAATCGATTACACACCGCACGCAACCCAAAGCGATCAAGACACGAGCGGCCGCGCCATGCGAAGTCTAGCGGAAGCCACACGCTGCCACAAGGCGACCCGCCTCAAGACAAAGGGATCCGGCGCATCACGCCCGCTCGTGGGGGCCGCACAGACGGCAACTGCCCTCAAGGCGGCCCTCTGCATCCCGATCCCCAAGGCTGCCGCTGAAAAGCTGCTGCCCACGATTGTGGTGAAACGGGTGGTTTTCCTTCTTCATGAAGGAGCCCATGACGGCCCATTTAGCGGGTCGTAGGAACGGAGGCTGGCCCATCTGGGTTCGGCCCGCCTCGTGGCAACAGAAATGTGGGCAGCTCTGACGGCCTCACACAAACGCCCCTAGCCCCGCTAGCTTGGGCCATCCTCAAGCAAAGATCCGAGGCCGCGATGGCAGCCGAGTAGGGGATCCCACGCTGGAGCCGAGCCCCTGGGACCCGCTGGACGGACCAGCCCCCCTGTGCATACCAGGCGGCTCTTATGAATCGGACCCGGCCCAAATTAACCCTAGCGAACGGGGCGGGTTCACTTTTGATCCACCCGCTAACCACCACCTGACCTTAGTCGTGTTCGACACTGGGCCGACGATGGCACGATGAAGTCCAACCTCCTCCTCGCGGAAGGGACGCCGAGGTGCGTAAAAAGACCAACGACCGAGTACCAACCGGCTCCCCCTCAACGCCACGAGGGCCGGGGACTCCCCCCAAAGCGAACCGGCTCGGAAAGGCCCCGACACTGACCGAACCCTGGACGAGCCGACGGGGGGTCGGGCGGGGCAAATCGCTTTTTGCCACCAAACGCGAACGAGCCCCTGGACAGTGCACACACCTCCTCCGAGGCCCGGAGGCTACACCAAAATTACTACTGCTTAAGTGAAACGCCTTCAACCAAAGCGACACCAAGCCGCCCCTTAACGAGTGCATTCACTCCTCCCATGCTTCTGGGGTAAGGGGACAAAATAAAGTGAGTGGAAGGCCCAACAAGCAAATCTTAGCCCAAAAGCCACCTTAATCCAGTTCATTCACTCCTTCGGAGGCTCGGGCTACCGGCGGGACTTTGTCTCCGGCCCCTAAGGAAGGCCCGACAAACGAATCTTAGCCGGACAAGCCACCCATCGCTTCCGCCCGAGCCCAGAGCGGTCGCACGAAGCCGCTGTCTGTCCTCTGGGCCCGCCCGAGCACCCGCAAGGGGCGGATGAGGGCCTCTGACAGGGCCAACTCTCCTCCGTCCCGCCCGAGCCCCCCTACTTGACGCCTCGGACGGTTTATTCTCCGCCCCGTCTGAAGCCCCGACAAAGTTTCTGACGGGAATCGATTCCGGCTCCCCGCCCGAGCCCCCGGGCGGACGGTTCCGGACAGGTCGCTACAAGACTCCCTAGGTCAAACTAGGGCTCTGGGATGTGACATATATCCACCGCCCGCCTTCCTACAAGGATCGCCGTGGGATGACGCTTAGCCCCCCAGGGATGGGAAGCGCCTGGCCACCACTCGCGCCCACTTCACGACAGCACAATCCCTACAAAAGAGCGGCCATGCCTGCCATCAGAGGGCTTACATGATGACTAACCTCCTCAGAATAGGTCCCATCACGGGAAGTCTGGGCCACGGAGCATGCCGCATCCCCGGCGCTGGCTAAGGCCACTCAAAGACGGGCGGCCGAGTCTTCCTGCCCCGACCACTGGGTGGCACCTGTGCTTCCAGCTGTGGCAGATGAAGATGGCCCCAGTGCGCAGATTCTACGCTGGCCACGCCAGATACGACAACGATGCCGCTGCCCTCGTGAGCCCGGACCGGGGTGAGTCAAAGCTACAAAGAAGCCACGGCACTGGGCACGCCATCATGACGCCCACGCATCCCCCTCGGCAGAGGCGCACGTCCCCTCCTTCACCAAGAACGAGGAGCTAACTCCACGAGACGGCGCCCGCCATTGACAATACGGGCCCAGACAAGACGAAAACCACGCCTCACCCGGCCTCCGGCACAAGGGAGAGGGGGAGCCCTAGGCCTCGGCAGATGAGGCGGCGCCCACGGCCTTTCCTATTCAAATACTCAGACTGCAAAAGCCCTTCCCTCCTTCCGCTTATAAAGGGAGGGGACGGGGCCCTTCCAAAGACAAGTGAATCCTAGAAGCAAGTCAAGCAATCTCCTTGACAAACACACACACACACCCACTTCATCTCACTCGAGACTTGGGACGCTTCCCTCTCTCCACTTGCTTGTACACTTACCAACAGGCACCTTGGTGCAAGATATAAAAACCTTCTTGTGTCCTTCTCGCACACCATCCGCAAATTTGGGAGCACGCACGCAAATTCACTCGTTGGTACTAGAACCACTAGTTTTAAACCTATTTCTACAAATCGATTTGTAGGGACGGCCGCTAATTTGTAGGGTCTCCGATATTATTTCTAATCAAATTGTGTTTGAGATCCTAAATGAATTCAAATATTGTTAACTATACGATCTCTATAACTTTTTAAGATCTATCAACTTTTATTTAGTATAGTTTCCTCCATCTAAGGTGTTTAAAAATTTAAATTTCAAATATGGAGAAATTTAACTATAGTTTCGTTTAACAAAATGATTTCCAAATCAAAAGCTATCGACCACAAAGGTGTAAC
>JADLZL010000969.1:0-11219 GCA_015844335.1 Chrysopogon serrulatus
ATAGAAATAAGTAGCATCTAATTGCTCGGGAGAAAAACACTTTCATTGTGCGGAAAAAACTGTGCCTACCCACGTTCACATTTGGCTAATTAATAGAAAAATATATCAAGATATTCATGATTTCTATTAATAAAAGAAATAGATACGGCCACATGCGTTCAAGGTTACTAACGCAGTCATCTTGACGACATGGAAATAGTGATTTAGTTTCCCCAAAAATCTCTAAGCTATTGCCCCGCAATGACCCGGCCATCTACTCGATATGTCGGTAACCATGTAAATCTTGGAAGGTATGGCCCAATCCGATCCAACATATTAGTGGCCAACAAATAAATATTAGTGGCCAATAAATAAATATTAGCGGTAGCGACACGGCTGTGAGTCAGCCTCAGTCTCGGCGAGAGAGAGTAGATGACATGGACCTGACACTTCTGCTTATGGCATCGGCATTCGGCCCTCGGCTGCCCTTCTTAGCGAACCCAAAATCGATCCTTGCGCCATGAGCTCCCGATCGTCGGTACTAGAGCCCGGTGGCTCTAGCACGCATGAGTGAATTTGTGGTGCGTGTTCCCAACCTCGGATGGTGTGCAAGATGAACCACGAGGATTTATCTCTGGTTCGGGCAAGAGAAGGCCCTACGTCGATTGGGAGTTCTTGTATTATCTTGCAGAAGTGCTCGTAGGTAGGGTCTAACAAGCGGTGAGAGAGGGACGAGGTCCCAAGTCTCGTGATGATTGAGGAGGGTGCCAATATCGGGCTCGAGTGTGTGAACCCTCTCGTCTAAGGGCCCACCTGCCCTCCCACTTTTATAGCCACAAGGAAGAGCGGAACCTTCAGAGAGGTGGTCATGCTCGAGTAGGCTGGGACTCTTGAGGCTTCCGTCCTCCCCCATCCAGAGGCTCAGGGGTGGGTAGGCGCCTAGCACGTGAGCGAGGCGGTGCTGCGTCGCCTCCTTGCCCTTGTTGTCGGAATGGCGGATGTCCACGTTGGAGTTGGTGGAGTGCGATGAAGCGCGAGCCTGTAGCTTGACGCATGGAGGCCGAGGCTCGGGAGGCCTCGGGCTTGTCGCCGTACGAAGAGTGGTTGGAACAACATTGACGATCGCCCGGCACAATGAGTCGCCATCCGGGCTCGAGCTCACGGGGTGGGTGTTGGTTGGCGGAGGGTGTCAGTCCACTCCCACGGGGTGGCGCCGGTGCCGTGGCCTTGGCGTGGTGGATGGCGCCAGGGGCTCGGCCGATAGGACTGGCGGAGGGGGTTAGGCGACACGGTGCTTGTGGCGGGCATGGTCTCCAGCAGGTAGCGTAAGCATGATTGCCGGCGTGGGCCGTGGCAGGCGTGCCATCCCTCAGCCCGAGAACATGGAGTGCTCGACCGGAGGCGGTGGTGGATATCGTCAAGTCGGTGAGTGCGACCCCTTTGACTGCTGGCGGCAGCGTCCCGTCGAGGCACAGTTGCCGAGGGCTCGGGCGGGGCAGGCTGGCGGCTCGTCAGAGGCCCCGCCCAGCCCGAGGAGGCTCGAGGCGGGGACGGAGAGAGTGGAGGCTCGTCAAGAGGCCCTGGCAGGGGCTCGGGCGGAGAGGGAAAGACTCGGCCTCGTCAGAGCCCTGAGTGGTAGGCTCGGACGGGTCGTGCGGCACGTGCGTCACGCTCCGAGCAGCGTAACTTAGATAGTGGAAATGGGAGGCTGTGGGCAGTTTTGCGTTGTTGGGCTTTTCCTTAAGGGGGCCCTTATGGTCAAAGCGGTAGCCCCAGAGCCTCTGAAGGAGTGGAAGCACTCGTTCGGAGGCTGAGAATCGTGCTTCCTTGGTTGCCATCGATACTTTTTCCCGCGAGGGTGCTGCTGCGGCCTTTCGTGAGTGTACCCGAGGGCTTCGGAGGAGTTTGGGGGACTCCTTTGAAGGCTTTGCATTTAGCTTGCAGCGGCGTGGCTTTGAAGGGCTTGTCGAGGAGTCGTGCTATCGATCAGGAGCACTTGCGCGCGCACCAGGGATGCCTTCCCAGGGCCTGGGCGAGTGAGGGCTCTCGTCAGAGGCTTGTGCGTGTGGGCAGGCATCCGGCAGCCCGACCCAGACCCCGTCGGCTCGTCGTTCGGCCCGTTTTAGGCGTTTTCGAGTGTGGTTCGCTCGTTGGGGAAGCCCCAGAGCCCTCGTAGCGATGAGGGGCGATTGGGACTCGGCCGCCCGGTTTCTTACGCACCTCGGCTTCCCTTCCCTGCGGGGAGGAGGGTGGACTTCAAATGGATGCTATCGTCGGCAGTGTCGAACACGACTAGATCCGGTGGTGAGCGGGAGAATCCGAAGTGAACCCACTTTGTGCCCCCATTCGCTAGGGGTTTGGGCCGCGCTGTGATTCATAAGAGCACCGCGGTATGCACGAGGTGGGGCTCGGGTCCCGTCAGCCCGAGGTCCCAGAGGGCTCGGTGCTCTCCCAGCGGGATCCCCCACTCAGGCTGCCATCTTCCGGATCTTTGCGAAGGCGGCCCCCGCTCGTGCGGGGCCAGGCTGTATATGAGGCCCGTCAGAGCTGCGACTTTGTCGCACTGGGGTGGGCTGTCGAACCCCTTAGATGGGCCCGACTGCTTGAACCCCATGGGCCTTAGGTGGGCCGTCATGCGCAGCTCGCCGTGGAGAAGGAACCCCTGTTTTTTGCCTTAACGTGGGGCGTGGCGCGTCTTTTGGGCGGCCAGCGGGATGCGTGAGCGCCCGCGGCGTGGCGAGCCCCACTTTCTCCGTCATGGCGATTTGCCGTGCTTGCGCGCCAGGTCCCACGGAGAGATGTGATGTGCTTGTGCTACGTCTTCAGCCCCAGTGAGCCCGCAGCGGTGGCGAGCCAGGCTCCGTGGCCGGATCCTTTGTGAGGATGCGCCGTGCAACGTGTGGCGAGTCAGATATGGTAGCTGACGCTCGATGCTTCGGCGCCTCGAGCCGTGCGTGTGATTGTGCAATCAAAAGATGGGCGCATCGTGGGCCGTCGCGCTTAATGCAAGAAGGCAGCGTCGGGTATAAGCCAATGCGGCGGCCGTATTGGCCTTTCCTTTGCTGCTTGCCGCCGCTCCTTGCCTACCTTCTCACTTCGCCAGAGAAAATCTCTTAGGCGCTCGCGGAGGGGAAAGGAGAAAGAGAGACTTCCGTGCCGCCCTCCTCGCTTTCGATCCCGCCCTCGCGATGGCACCCAAAGGCCGATGTTGTTGGCGTGGCGGGCGGGAGTCCTGCTTTCGTGGAGGCGGGGCGGTGGCGTTAGTGGAGAAAGGGGCTCTGGCGCTTTCGGAGCGACTTCCGGTGGCGGAGTGAATAAAATGCCGGAAGTCGCCCGGATGGTCGATATCGCGCCCCTCCACCGGGGAATGCGTCGTGAGCTTCACGTCGTTCCATGGCCCAGCGAGGCTCGGGATGCGGTGGGGCGTTTCTGAGGCTCTTGGAGCACGCTACGGCTTGGAGCTCCACAGCCTCGCCCCCAACTGCATCTCCCAGCGGCCGTCTTCGTGGCTGTGTGTGAAGGGCTACCTCGGCGTCGGCATACTTGGGACTCAATGGCTCTACTTCTTGAGGCTACCTTGTTCTAGAAATCTCACTTTGCGGGAAAGAAAGGGAAGGAGGCGGAGAAAGAGAAAGGGGAAGAGGTTGGCCCGTCCGGGCGGTAGGCTGCACGTTGCGAGCTGCGATCGAGCACCGCGAGGGACTATATCGGCAGAGGCTCGCCGGCTCGAACCGTGGTTGGCACAACAAGTGGTTCTACTCCTTACATTAACGGCGATGGCCACTGCACGCATACACCGGGAAGGTGTTCGACTCAGAGCCGCCGTCGTGGCGGAAGGTGATCCCCGAGGGTGACCCCGCGAGGAAGGTGTTTGCCTGCTGGCGCTGACCAAGGAGAGTGCGGAGCGCCTCGGCGGTGATCGCCAGCTTCCTGGCGGCGCGTCTTGCCGCTCATGCATCGGTGAGTGCATGCTCTATGACATCTTTGCACAGCAACCCACAGGAGGGACCGGATGGCGGCCAGAGGACCTAGGGTTCGCCGGGTCCTTGACGGACGAGCGAGGCGGCATCGGTGGAGCATTCGCGATTGCTCGGGATCCCGTGCGGCCGGGACAAGGACTCATCGATCTGGTAAGACCCGTTCCTCCCGCTCCGTCGTGCGTTCCGTTCTTCCTCTTCTTCTTCCCACAGCCCGATCCCGGTCGATCGCGCTTGCGAGGGGCTCACGGAGAGAGCTAAGAGCGGTCGAAGCCCCCGATCGCGCGGAGAAAGCGGCCAATCGCTGGCGTCGCGGAGGCGGAGAAAGCGAAGAAGGAAGTGCCGCATAGCGCCCATAGCGAAGGAGAGGAGGGACTGTCTCGGCTGGCTGGCGGCGCTAGAGGCGAGGAGGGTCTCCCTCACAGCGGGGGCACGCCGTCGGACACCACCGAGAGCACGGCAGCGGCGGCAGCGATGGTGAGAAAAAGTGGGGCGAGGGGGCGAGGCGAGCAGCTAGAGGTTGGAATCCCGGAGGTGACATCGTCCGGCGTCGAGGCGAGGCGATCGTTCGCCGGCACTCGCCCGTCCGGAAAGACTCTGCGAAAGAAGAGCTCGTCCCGGCGTTATCGGACTTGAGGCCTTGATACCCCAGCCCGTCCCCGGAGAAAGGCGTGGCGCGTCACGGGGGAAGGAGAGGTCGTCGACCCCCTCCCCAGCGGAGGCTCGTCCCCCACTGGCCCGGCCAGCGTCGGCCGGCAGGTCGGAGGCCCATGATAGGGCCGCCTCGGCCGGCGATCGTCCGGGCGCGACATTCCCGCCGTCAGGCGGAGTCCCGATCTTGAAGCTAGGATTAAAGTGCGAATTCGGTGGTGTCCACACCTTGCCGTCGGTCTCGACATTCGCTCTTTTCCGCCCGCTGCCCGTCTTGTCCCTATCGCTTGGCCTGGCCCATGATGAGCCCGGATCGCCCTCGGCTTGACGCCGTCGGGAGGCGCGGATCTCAGTTCGCCGTGCATGTGAGAGGAGAAAGGTCGCCGAAGAGCCGCCGTCCGCGGAGGCCTCGAGCCGCGCAGCGGCCAGCCTTGACGTCTGCCCGGGGAGCCCAGGCACGCCACGTGGCAGCGCACAGTCGAGGCCGGCTCCGTCGGGTACCGTCGGGGCAGCGGAGGCCCCGGCGAGGAAGGACGAGCGTGGTGATCCTGGCCGTGTCGGCCGGGTGAAACTCCTCGGTGTCGGCCGAGGCGGCGGTGGAGGAGGCCGTGGTGGGCGCTAGCCCGGCAGCGGCTATGGCAGAGGGCGGGCCAGGCCTCGGCCCTTCCGAGCAGGTGGCCCACCGGGCGGGTGCCACCGCGGCGAGGAGGAGCCGGAGGCGCCGAGGCGACAGGCGCCAGAGTGGGTGCCACGGCCTCGGTGGGCGTCGGTGAGCAACCCGCCAGGGAGCCCACCTTGCCGGAGAGCCCGGCCGCCCTAGGGGCCTGGAGGCGAGGGCGCTGCGCCGGATGGCGCCAAGGAGGGGGAAGGATCTAGGTGGCGTGGCGGACTGCGTCGGCCCTTCTGAGAGGCCCCGCGGGACTGTTGTGTCGGGGTTGTGCGAGCTCCCCCCCACTTGCCGGGTGAAGTGAGCTTTGACCCTCCTTCCCCTCGGGGGCGTCTTCCCGGCCCGGCAGGAGAAGCGTGTGTTGCGGGATTTGGCGTAGGCGTCGAGGCGGGAAGTCGGAGGTTCTCAGCGCGTCGGTCGGCCTTCCCGCGACCCGGTACCTTCAGCGAAGGGCACAGTCCTTAGTGACAGTGGAGTCGTGTCGGAGAAGGGACAGCCCAGAGCCGGCTCCGCCTCATCTCCAGCTGCAGGTCGAGGCCGCGGCGGCAGAAGGGCGCCACCCTTGCCGGGGGCGTCGCGGGCGGGCCACACCCGGGAAACATCGACCCGGCTCCGGGCGGAGGAGAAGGAGGCGATGGTGGCCGAGGCCCTCGCTCGGCCGGACTCCATCAAATCCTGTCCAGGCAAAAATTTGGAGGCCTCGGGAGGTGGCCAGCGTCGTCCTGGGCAGGGAGTACTCCAAAGGCTGAAGGAGGCGGCCTTGCGAGGGGGATCGGTGAGAATGAGACCCTCCGCGGCCGGTACTTGAGGTAAAGGCTGGGCCGGCCTTCATGTACGTGTTACACCGCCCGAGAGCCCCTAACTCTCGGGTTCTTGCGAACACAGGGGGCAGGGGTGGCGAGCTGGAGGAGGCCCTCTCCCGTGTCGCCAAGCCGCCTATAACTCGGCGCAGGGCGAGCCAGAGGACTTTGACGCGGGAGGCCACGACCCGTCTGCTGCCGCGGTGGAGAATTTGAGGAAGCCGATGCGCCGACAACAGTGTCGCGGTGGCGGCGGTTACAGCCAGGTGGAAGCGCGTTAGAAAGCCCCTAGATGAAACCTAGGACTAACCCTATTGCTAAGTGTGTAGCATTAGAAAGGGAAGGTCAAGCCAAGTGGTGGAGTGGTGATCAAGGTGTCGATGAGACCACAAGTGATCAAGTACCACACTTGAAGATGAAGGAAGATGATAAACAAGATGGAATGCTAGAGGCAAAGGTATATGTTAGGGCATTTTCATTTTGCCCGACCATAGGCGTGTAGAAGTTGATGGCCGGGTTTAGGATTGATAACCGTACTATTAAGAGGCGTGTCGGCGCAATATATCGGTTATCTAAGTGCCACTAGGTGAGCAATGACTTTGCATATGCATTAGGGACCTAGTGTGCTTGCTAACTCTTGCAAAATCTATTTGAAAATGCTAACACACGTGCACAAGTGGAGAGACACTTTGTGTTGGCACATGAGGGCAAGAGGTGATGGTGTTTGGGTGTGGAACCCCTCCCCCAGAGGCTCGCCCGGGACTTTCGGACGGACAGATGCGGTCACTCGAAGTTGATCGGGCCATCCCGAGTAGGACGAGCCAGCGTCCGGTCGATTCTTGGCGTCCATTTGTTTTTCGAGGTGTGACCAGGGCCGTAGCCGGGCCTTTCCGTGCGATCCCGTCGGCGCAGCTCGGTGGCGTCGGCTTACGGAGAAAAGAGTTCGAGGCGAACGGGCGGCGCGTCCGGTCACCATGGACGGGGCAGCGTCCGGTCAAGATTTTCACGTTTTGGAGCTCTACGGGTAGCGGCCAGGACTCTCACTTGTCTTTGGCGTCCGGTCTATGCTGAGGGCAGCGTCCGATCGAATCTTGGCTAGCTTGGCGAGTTGATCGATGGCGTGAGGCGCGAGCAGTAAAATTCAAGCGGCTAGTACTGCGTGGGGCGTTTTATGTGCGGCCGGAGCTGGACGGGGTGGCGTCAGGCCGTCTCGGGCGTCCGGTCGGTCTGTGACAGGACCGGCTTGAGTGTGGTTGGGTGCTGGTGGGCGCCTATATAAGTGAATTGGCCGGCTCTGAGGGAGTCTCTCTTGGAACTTTGACATACTTGACATCCCTAGAGCTAAGCAAACCTCCTCCCTCACTTTGCACTCATCTTGATTGATCTAGAGAGTGATTGGGAGAGCTTCTAGTGCATTTGCCTTGTGATTGAGCATCTAGTGGCACTAGTGAGCGTTCTTGCTGCGATTGAGGCTTATTACTCTTGGTGATTGCCGTCACCTAGGCGGTTGGAGCAACAAGCCGGAGTTGAGCAAGGTTGAAGATTGTTCTTGGCCACTCAGGAGGTGATTTGTGAGGGTGTTGATCCCACCCCGCGGGGGGAGATCGCGAAAGGAATCCTTAGTGGAATCTCGTGTCATTGAGTTACCCTCACTTTGTGTGAGTTCTTGTGGTGCCGGTGAGGGCTTGGCTTGTGATGCCAATTAGCCACGAACTACCAGTGTGTGGTCGACACAAACGGGGAGTAAGCGTGCCGGCAAGCACGTGAACCTCGGGATAAAAATCTTGTGTCCCTCGGTATTCTTGTGTGGCTTGATCGCCGAGATCAACTTGGATTTCTCTATTGGATCATCTCTTTCGGGTTTCATTGTATAGACAAGGCGGTGATTGGTCATCTTTCGAAGGCACGGTTTGCAGCTCGGTTTCCTTCCTTGCGATTACATTTGTGCAAAGTAGTGTATTAGGTTGTGTAGCCTAGTTGTGTTGCTAAGGACCCTATTCTTAGCGTGCCTAGTGTATTAGGTTTGCTAGAATTGTCTAGGTTGGCTTGCAACCCCCACTAGGCTAAGCGCAACACTTGCCGCCCTTTTGTTATACTAACCCGGTTTGTTTTAGTGCTTTGCAAAATTTTTATAGGCTATTCACCCCATCTAGCCATTTAGGACCTTTCACGCGTCTTATTTGGAGGCCCTCAGTCGGCGTGTCACACTGCGCTTCGCGTTGACCATGTCCCACTACCGGCTCGACCTTCCTCGGATCGCCGAGGGGCTTGTCGTGGCAGAAGGGGAAGATGGGGCACTGAGACGATGTGGCCCCAACTCGTCGAGGAGGCCGAGAAAAGCGGGGCTCCTTGGTGGCTACTTTTGCGCCCACCCGTCGTCTCACTCCTCGGGGAGGAAGCTAGTGGCCCAGAGGCTGCGGTCGCGGATCTTTGGTGCCGGAGGCCGAGGCCGTGGATGTCGCCACCCAAGGCGTTGGTGGCCCGGATGCCCCTGATAGATCCTTGGTGGGCCCAAAGTGCTCGGTAAATAAAGGTTTATGTTGATTTTGTGTTTATGAGACACTTTGTGAATCGGCCCGTTGAGGCTTTATGCTTTTTTTGTACTAGCTTTTTCGTTATCTCTCGCCTTTCCTTCCGTTTGTATTCGCTACTTGGTCTTGCGAGGATGCTGCGGCCGGGGTCGCTCTTTTAAGGGAAGGGAGGGGCTGCAGCGAGTAGATGCCTCGGCCCCGTTGCCCTTCCATGTCGGCGACCTCCTCGCGGCACTTGGAGTCATTCTTTTAATTGAGGGTGGCGAGTGGAGGCACCGTGGCGCTCGGGCATAAGTGACCTGGCTTTCGGCCGTCCCCAGCCTCGGGATGACCTTGGTGCGTGCCTTTTCCTAAGTATGAGAAACCTTCGGGGCAGTAGAGTCTACGAAGATAGCCGGAAAAGCGAAAAAGATTTGAAAAAGATTTTTTGAGGGGTGCTTTCGGGAGGGGGTTCCCCTTTCTAGCCCCGGGGAGGCTTGGTTTTGGTGAGCCAAAAGCAAGTCTCGGCGGAGTCCCCTGCGGGGACGGAATCTTTGTGACTTGGAAAAAACGTCCAAGGACTTAGTTTTATTTTAGCCAATGGTACAAAGCGCCAGTACAATGCTTGGAATTTCTAGGGGTAAAAGCGGCGTGGTTGTTGGATGTTCCAAGCGTTGTTGAGGGATCTCGCCCGGCCTCGTTGGCGAGCTTGTATGTGCCCGGCTTGAGGACTTCGGCGATGAAGGGCCTCCGAGGCGGGCGTGAGCTTGTGGCGTCCTTTGTTGTCTTGGCGGAGGCAGACACGGATCACCTTTCACGAGGTCTCGGGGTCCGGACTCGTCGATTCGTGAAATAGCGTCGAAGGAATTTGGCTGGTATCTTCCGAGGTGTAGGAGGCGGCGTCCCTGGCTTCCTCAAGCATGTCCAGCGAGTCCTCGAGCCACTTGGTTCTTGAGCCTCGTCGTAGGCTTTTAGCCTCGGGGATCAAATTCCAAGTCGGTAGGCAAGATGGCTTCGGCGCCGTACACCGGGGGAAGGGCGTGAAACCTTGGTCGCTCTGGCCGGTCGTCGTCACGAGGCTCGGAGGAGGACCGGGGGTTCCTCGAAGCCACCTTTTGCCGAACTTGTCGAGGCTTGTTGAAGATCCGAGGCTTGAGCCCTTGCGGTATCATCCGTTGGCCCAGCTCTACGCCCGGATTAAATGCAGGGGTGCGCGGCCCGAGGACCGGGCAGCGTGTCCGGGTGCTTATCGCAGAAATTTCGAATTTCGCCCCGTGAACTGGGGGGCCGTGTGGTCGGTGATGATAGAGTTCGGGACTCAAAGCGGTGGATGATGTCGGTGAAGAAAAGCACCAGCCTTCTTCATTCTTCCATACATCCTTGTCATTAGCGCCGCGAAAGATGGCCCCAACGCCTCCTCACAGGAGGCGGGAATTTGTGGTACCTCAAGCGGCTCGTTGGCGGTGGAGGGCATCTTCCGTCCGGTTCGTGGACCCGGCTCCTTGCGGGTTGTCCCGTCGAGGAATCTGGCCCGATGATGGCGGTGTCGGCCACGTTGGGCAGCTCGGTGCACTTCTTGGGCGGATGAAGTCGGTAGAAGTGACTCGTCGGGCTTCGGCGGCGGCTTCTGGAGGAGATCAGGAGTTCCCGGGGGCGCACATGCAAATTCTGAACACTGACTAGGTCGATTCCCGGTCAAAGATCGTGCGGGCGGGGAAGGAGTGCTCCCGGCCAGGAGGCCCAAGCGGCGTCGCCCGGGTGAAGGGGAAGGTTGCGGATGATGAGTCTATCATCGTCCGCCCCTCTAGCAGCGGCCAGCGATGTCGTTGAGCCAAACCCTGGGGTTCGTCTCACCCAGAAGTACTTGATGAGGTTGGTAATTTGGCGGAACGAGGGAACCGTCTTGTGCTGGCAGTTTCAGTGAAGGCCTGTAGAGGGCCCCGAGTCGCGTCGTCGCGGTCCTCGTCATTTCATGCACGCCTCTTGAGCTGGCGCGTCGCGTTAGATCCTGCGCTCGCCTCCCTCAGCGATGTTGCGTGCATCGCCGTCGTTGAGTCGCCGTGGTTGTCTGGATGCGCTCATAAGCGGCACGCCGTAGAGGATCTGGTGGGCGAGAAGGCACCAGCGCTCCTCACGGGGAATGCCCAGCGGGTTCCTCGTCCTTGCTTGGCCTTGGCGCAGAGCGCAGCTCTCGGCTTTGTTGGGCTGCGGGCGGTCTCGATGAGTCTCGTAGCTCGTTGCGGGCCCTAGCGCCCCTCCGAGGTGGAGGGCTCCGGCATTGTGCTCGGAGTAGAAGGGCCGCAGCAGCGTTCTGGCTTGCAGCGGGGAAGGCGGGAGATGCTCGCCCCCTCGCCGTTGACGATCCTCTGGCTGGGCGTCAGCGGGCGTCTTGCCGTGCAGCGAGGCTTAGGTTGGCCAGCGGTGGCCTTGCTCGGCGCGTCTATCTTCTGCACAGTAGGCGAAGGCGGTCGTGGTCAAGCTTAGCCACGAGGTCGCGGATACACTTTCGGCGGTGGGTCGGCGTGGCTCCCGAGGCGTGGGCTAGCTGGATCCTCAGCCCTCGGGGTGGCGCGGGCCGGTGGGGTCTGCTCCCCCATAGTGTCGAGAGGCTCTGGATCCCAGCAGGGGTGGCGAC
>JADLZL010000970.1:0-10352 GCA_015844335.1 Chrysopogon serrulatus
ATACATCCCCATCAAGGAGCTCATGTAGTCCTACTCGACTTCTCACTTGCACCGTGAAATCAACTCCTAGAATAAGAACTCCACTAGAGTATGATCACCACCGTCAAAATGAAGCCGCCAAAACACTTGTCAGACCTAAAAGATGCTGAAACGATGGACACCGAGCACCGTTGAAGATGGACGTTTCTTCTATGGCAACAACACGAAGCATTTAATGCACAAGCTCCAAATGCCGAAGCCGTTACGCCTTTAAGCACCACCTCCGACTTGAGCACCTTGATCCGCACCGACGAAAAGGGAACACGGCCATGGCCTCTTTGAGGCGAGCGAAGTTTCAGCGGCACCTTCAAGAAGGAGGATGACGCAGACACGCCATCGCCGCCCCGAAAGCGTACAGGGGGGGTTTTCGCCCGCGTAGTCGCCCCACGAGCAAAGGCCACCCAACTAGGGCGGCGAATCCCCGCGGCTCCGGCGGGGATGAAGTCATCAACGACGTCCCCGGGAGGGTAATGGCGTGAGCGCCACGTCGGTGGCCCGCTCGTATATAACAGCTAGGGCTAGGTTTTCACCCAACTCCATCTGCGGATGGCGTCGGATGGCGCCCGCCGCCTGTGGGCCCCCACCATCGGAGAGCCAGCGGGCGGAGAAGCCAGATCCAGGCGGGAAGATGGGCGGATCTGCTGGCGCCGGAAGCGAGAGAGGATGGGGAGGGACAGAGGAGACGGCAGATCTGGTTGGTGGAGGCGAAGGAGGCGGCAAATCCGGTCATGGGGGAGCTGGATCCACCCCCTCGCCGGTGCTAGATGCGCCGCCCTGGCCCCACCACGACGGTGCAGTCTGCCCGTGGAGCTCCACAGGAGAGAGAGAGGGAGGAAGTCAGCCCCGCCGCCCGCCCTCCCTTGCTGTCCGATCCATTTGGGCCTCCAGCGTTGAGCTCGGCGGCTAGACCGAGAAGCCTCGATTTGGGCCCCTACGCCCGGCCGGCGGAGGGGATGCCGTCCGAGCCGCCCTCGAGGGAGAGCGACGCGAGGGCAATTTTTTATTTAAGATTACTTAGGGGTCTAAATATAGAAAATAAGTCTTAGATTTTGTATTTCAAATTTTTGAATTTTTGAAATGACCTTGGATGGAGAAATGTCCTGTATCAATATTGTAGTGTTTGAAGAGATCTAAAAACTTTGTAATTGAATGTTTTATCATTAATATTACCTATGAGTCAAAAATATTGATTACAAGATTTGTATATATTAGTACACAAATAGACAGCGTTGTATAACTAGACACTACTCACTATCAGATGCAGTGGTAGGCACAAGTACAGCATAGTTGAGCATGTTCTTGTCATTATGCTATTGATGGTTACTGGCTTACTGCACAGTATAGCCACACTTAAAACTTCAGCTAGACAACAGGCCATATTAAAGTTGGATTGGAAAGCATATTTTGCTGAGTATTGCGTTCATTACAAGCTATGCACGAGCTCAGTGATAAAGATGGAGGACATCAGATTTGTATATTTCAAAAATCCACATGCACATTCCTCTGTCCTGGTACGTAGAAATGTTCTCGCAGCAACATTACGTAGAAATGTTCTCCAGCAACATATACATTTGCATGTGTCATGCAGAAAAGTTCAGAGAATGGATCATTGGATACAACATGAACAACTCAGATGGAATGAAGAATATAGAAATATTTTGTTTTCACCTCGGTCTCGACCCTCTGCTTAGCAGACTCGGCATCGGCGGCTCGGACAAGGAGGAAGAGCTTCTTGACATCCGGCTGAACCCTCAGCATCTTCTCCACAAGCACTACGAAAGAGACGAAAAGGCAGCAACAAGCAAGCACCCCCACTAAGATGATTAGCCATGCATTGTGCAGACACCCTGACAGCAGATTACTGGACGAGTTCATGCGTGAATAGGTACCGTACCTTTCCCCAGGAAGCCAGTTGAACCAGTGATGAGGATGCTCTTGCCTCTGAAGTACCGTACAACAACATCTGAATCCAGTTCACCTATCATCTTCGAATCAAGCAATGTGCAAGCAGTGTGGTCCGTATCGGTCTATCTATGAGAGATTCTGATGAGATGTTAGCTTTGGAATCCTATACAGATCGAGAAACAGACCATGTATGTATTTATAGGCGGGAATTCGAAAGAGATTTGTTTCAGTGGGTAACAGGAACCAGGATGGTTGCTGTAGTAAATAGAGTCAGCGCTAATTATGGGCAAGCAAAGCGTCCCTTCAATTCGTTGGTGAGCTTTTATGCGGATTAGCTGCTATACTGTTGTTGACGTACTGACGTCAGTTTGAAGTATATATATTTTGTTCTAGGCCTGCGATGATATTGGCAAGATGATAAATAAAATTCATCATCTTATTTCTTATACGGTATTTTATTTCAAAAGATCGTCATCTTTTACTTCATCAACCACTTTGTTGGCATATAGTAACCTGCCAGAACTGGAGCATTGATTTCCATGTGCGTGCTGAATATATGTAGCGGCACATGCATGGCGACCACTTTTAGAAATTTGGACATAGGGAGATATATATGAGGCCTTACCATGATGTTCCATGTCACCCATTGGGAACACTTGTATGTATTTTCTATCTTTTTTGTTGGGAACTGAGTAATCAGATCACTAGGACACAAATTATTTTTACAGTCGGCACCAATTTTTTTCAGACACAGTTGATATAAGAAACCAATACTAATTAACTAGGACAGAGAGCACTGTTACTGAAAATCTATTTTTAGGTACTGTTTCATTAAGAAAACCATCTCTAAAGATACAAATATTTTTAAAACAGTTATGATAAGACATCCACCTTTAAAAATATAATTTTGAAAACCTGTTCCAAGTATACGCTTGGTTATAGTAGCAGTCATATTACGTCCATTTCTAAAAATCGTGCAAAAATTTATTAGTTTGTGGGCGTGGAGTTCAAAAATCTGGTAGACGCATTCTTTGAATGTCATCTACAGGTCCTCCCCATGTGCGCAGGACCCACCCAAGTTGTCCTCATCCTCAGTATCTTCCCAGCCGGCCCTGGCTTCTCTCTTAACGGTAACGAAAACGAAAGCGCGGCGAGCAGCAGAAGGGTGAGGGCAGCGGCAAAAGCTCACAGCCACAATCATGCCCTCAGGCCTCAGCTAGCCACAATCATGCCCTCAGCTTGCAGCGAAGGTGCGGCAGCACATGTCGATGGCGCGTCCACGGTGACAGTGATAGCAACGACATGACTGCGGGGACGGTGAAGGGGACGAGCAACCGCGGCGACGGTGAAGGCGCCGACACAACCGCGGCGACAGCGACGACGCTACAACGCCAACGACTGCATGACCTGCGCTGTAGTGCAGAGTTACGTTGATATGTGCTGCAAGAGAACCAGTGAGCTGGCCGGGTGTGGTTGCCAGGCGCGGTGTGCTGGCCGGTCGCCGCCGCCGGCGAGCTTTGTTTTTTCATTGCCTAAAAATCATTTAAGACAATCCAGCTTTCGTAACTTTTCAAGATCTATAACTTTTATTTTGGGAGTTTCTCCATCCAAGGTCGTTTGCAAAATTTGAATTTTAAATTTGGTAAATTTGGATGTAGTTTTTTAATGAAAAGATGATTTTAAATGAAAAGTTATCAACTATAAAATTTCATAACTTTTTTGAGATATGTAACTTTTATTTTGAGAATTTCTCCATACAAGAAAGTTTGAAAAAAATTAAAAAATTAATTTCAAACTATTTCTAGTGGCGAATTTCTTAAGAAACTGCCAGTACAAATACGACCGCTTGTAGAAATACATGATTTCTAGTGGCGGATTTCTTAACGAACCGCCAAGTAGAAATCGTATTTCTACTATCGGATTTTTGAGAAACCGCCAGTAAAAATAGGGTTGATTTTCTACCGGGTGTTCTCAAGAGAAACCGCCAGTAAAAATCAAACGTCAGTGTCAAAAGAAATGATCTCTGTAGTACTGACAATCAATAACGGATGAATTTTAGAAGATACTCCCTCCGTCCCTTTTTAAGTGTCGCCGTGGGATGCGTGCCATAAGTTTTGACTTGATTTATAGAAAATACGCACAATATTTATATCTTCAAATAATTTTGTTAAAATACTAGATCCAAAGATCTTTCCGATGATACTAATTATGATACTAATTGATAATATTTAATATTTATTAAAATTGCCGGCATTTCTTCTTGGAAGCGAAGCGACACTTATTTAGGGACGGAGGGGAGTACATGATAACCTAGAGAACCATGCGTTTACAGAACAAGGTACTAAGTAGTGGGCTAGTGGCCGGATATTGCCATCAGTTTTGGTAAGGACATAACGTACACATTTACGAATGGAAGTAGTAATTTTTAGTGAATAGTTCAAACAAACTAGAACCGCAGAACCGTCTGGCAATAGTTCCTGGACCAGTTTAGCTGAACAACCTTTTTGGAAATATTTCTAGATTTCTGAACAAAGTTAGCTAAACAACCTTTTAGAGCTAGTTTTTTTAATAATGTGGCATGCATTATTATTAAAGTATAAGTTTTTTTTGGTTTAATTTATTCTAGCTTGTGTAAGTGTACCTGAGTCCTTGTCTCAACCAAAAGTTGGCATAACGGTGGCATAAGACCAAAGGAAAAGTTGTACCACCATTCTCAAAAAAGAATTTAGCAACATGAGAAATTTAATGACATGCTTTCCTTATAGCCACTGAGCAAGAATGCTAGGGAAGAAATCTGCAAAATGCATCTGTCTGAGACTCTGACTTAATATTTGCAGCACAACACCGCACCGACAACATATATTGTGTAAATTAAAACACACGAGATTAATTCATTTGGCTCTCTCTCTACTAATCACACAGCAGGTACTTGAGAACACCAGGGATGTGAACCCTGTAGAAATAGTCGTCCCAGTCTATGCACTTGGGATCGAAACCAAAAGTCCTCGTGCCCATTGTTCGCCATCGCCGCCCTCAGCCTCTCCGTGTTGGTGTCATCGAAGCTTTCAATCAAACCCAAAGAACAATTCTTAAAGTAAAAGGAATGAAAAGAAAGAGAGAAGGTTATGGTCAGCTGCATTGTTGCTTACCATCCTCTGAACAAGGCGTATGGCGCGTACAGCTCTGCAATATGCATGACGTATCTGTACTTCCTGCTGAGCTCGTCGTGGCGCCGGGAGAAAGCGCCGCACAGGGCGATGTTGAGCAGGCGAAGGATCTGGTGATGATCAGCAAGCCGAGAAGAATGAACCATGCAAGAGCTAGCATTCGTTCGATCATATATATTGGTAGCATCGATCGAAACAATGAATTTGAGCAGAGTAGTAATAATTAGATAATAGCGACCGACCTCGAGGGAAGCCTGAACTTGACGGCCATGTAGGCGCGGAACCTGGGGAGGGTCCGGAAGAAGCGCATCCTGCATGGCCGCAGGGGCTCGCTGTTTTTTGCCCCGGACCTCAGTGGGTTGTGGAGGAAGTAGCGGTGGCCGCTCTCGGCGAGGACGGCGTAGGGGAGCCGGGTGCCGCACCGACGACGTCAGATGGTAGATGCTTAGCTGCTGCGCGTGCTCCTCCGAGTGCGCCGCCATGGCCACCATCATGGCGTTCACCACCATGTCCCCGGGAATCTGTCACAAAACATAGTTGCCACTTGTCAGTCCACCTATTGAAGGAAGAAGTGTTCTACATGGAATGGGAACGAACTCGATCACGGGCCTGTGGTACATTTCTCTGAATTTTTCGGAGACTCACTCACCACGTCCATTATCAAGTTGAGATCGACTAAAAAGATTGACAGAGCCTGCTTGGCGTAGCCGATGATGAACGAGTCAATGGTCCTGCAAAAAGGCAGCCATGCATTTTGTTTTTTTCATTCATTGTGTCTGCTGTGCATATATATACTACTGACTGCATGCTTGCTGAGATGAAGAAATCAATGGAGAATTTATTGGATGCATGTCTGATTGTCTGAGCATCTGGTGAATTACTTCTTGTACTTGTGGTCACCTACCTGATCCCTTCCATCCATCCCGGCAACGGCTCGTTCAGGATGCTGGTTATGATGCTAGGCCGGACGATGACGACCGGGAGATGTCCTCGAAGGTGCCCCAGCAGCATCTCCCCCATTGCTTTGGTGAACACATAGGTGTTCGGCCACCCGAACTCCCTTGCCCTTCATCATTAACAGACATGTCATGTGCTTGTGATAATTTGGTACCAGCAAGGCTGCATAAAGGGAAAAATGTACTTTTTTTTTTTTGGTAGTAATGAGTTGTCTAGTTTTCACTCACCTCTTGAGGCCAAGCTCCTTCATGGTTCTTTTCTCAGCCTTTTCTGAAGAACGGTTGGCTTTCAGTTCTCTCCTGGTCTCTTTTATCAGATTTAGTTCGGATTCGATGTCCAGGTTTGTGCCTTCCCTCAGGGTTTCACCCAAATCGAATGGCTTCTCTAGCACTATCCCTTCTTGTTCACCAGCTACATAAGCTGCTCAACGAATTTTATCATTATATGAATTCAGATTGCTATAATTATTTTAGTGATACTTATATTATATTATACCCCTTAATTGAAGAAAATGGATGGTCCAGATTTGGCCACACAGGAAGGGTTGTTGCTTCTTACCTGTTGAAACGTGTAGCAGCATCTTGAGTTTGCTGCACCTTTTTGCAAACTCACAGATGTGCTTGGCTCCCATGACGTTTGTGTCGAAAGCCACATCATATCTGCACTTTGCCCAAATAATTAACCAAATACTTCCACAATATGCCATCTGAAATAATTTGTTTACAGAAATAGGCATCTGGTCAGACCTTTCATAGAAATTTGTAGTTGCAGCTCCATTGACAATTATGTCTACTAGTCCATCAACCGTGCTCTCGCACGGGTTAGAACTTAAGGAAAATTAGTTTTTATTTAAAACGTATGACTAATAAAGAATTACCTATGTTAAATTGTATATTTTCTCTATGTCTATTTTCTCACATTGGAGGTAATCTTAGTTTATATTGGGTTATCGTAAACTCATTAATATTTCTTTTGCAATTCATTTACATTCACATTTTTTTTTCTCCTTTGCAAATATGCAATGTTTGAAACTTTACCATTAACTATGGTGGCTCTTGCTGCATCATATATCTTGCCAAGTCATGAATTTTCATCCAAATGTTATTCTTATTGAACTTAGAAGATTCTTTTATCCTCTAGTTAAATTAAAACTCTTGTGCTTATTGTATCTTTTATTAACTCTCTTTTTTGCGCTTTTTTGGAATAATGATTTTAATTCACAGAGTATGTTCTTAAATACTATAATACCATAAACAATCAATCAAAACATGCACCAGTCACTTAACATAAGCGATAGAGCTTGAGGTGACATCTTAGATATGGGTGATAGTGCTAATTTTAATATAAATTTAGTACCTAAGCATAATAATGATAATTTTTTTACTCTAAAGTAATCTTAAGGGAACAAAAAAGTATAACCAACAGTGGTCTCCCACACCTCTCAAAATGATTGAATTAATCTTTATAATGATTATTTACTCCAAAAAAAAAAAACTAAAAGGAGTAAGATGTCGCTAGATGTGGCCTACACTAACCTTCACTTTGCTTCTCAAGAGTAAAGTAATTATATGTGCAATAATGGTTTTAGTATCAATATATGTCATTATTATGAATATAAATTTAAATAATTAGTCAACATCACTAATATATGAGCTGTTATTAAGAGTATATTTTTCATGAATGCTACAACACAACATATATATTTATAGTTTTAGCATGCATTTGAACATGATCTGCATGATAACACAATATATATGTTTCTTTTAAAAAAAAATTTAAAAATTAATATATATTAAAGAAGTGGTTGTAAAGACATATAAATTCTTAAATTTGTTTATTCAACTTTTAATGGAATTTTGATAATTTAGGTATAGATTTGAGAGAATATTCTTTTTTCTTTACAAATTATTAAAGCGGTATTTTTATGCAAATTTAAGGGTTTATATGAATTATCTAACGTAATAGCGTGTGAATAATTACGTGTAATGTTTTGGTTTACTTTTGATCATGTTTCTTAATGGCATAGTTGGGTAATTTGAATATAGATTCATAGACCACTTTATATTATTTTACAAAATTATAGATGTGGGTAATTATTTAGGAAATAGATCCAATGGTTAATATTATCAGTTGTGATTAGTATATGAAATCAATAATGGGATGTTTCAAATTTTTTTACATTTCTAGGATATATCTTTTTTTTCTAGCAAATCTAGTGATAATTTTATGTGGAGGATCCATTAGGAACCTATAGTTAGAAGAGATATGTTTCATCCATTTTCTAGTGCCATATGGATTTACTTGAAACCTAAACTTATGTTATATAAGCTCTTGTTCAATCCCTTTCTGCAATATCACAAACCTGTAGTTCACTTTGAGATTTTTATTTTACTTGTTGCATTTTCCATCCTTATGTTAAGCTGGCACTCTAGTGCTCTTTGTATCCTTGATTTGAACATTTTATTAAAAACCTAATTATAGCTTCTAGGCTGCCCTATTGGTTCTTACCATGGTACAAATAATCTTACACTACAATAATTAACATGTTTTTACATCACATAATTATATTTACAATAGTATTGTTTTATAAATCATAGAGTGCTTAAACTTAACTTAATAGTATTGATATGGCATAACACATTCTAGTTAAATTTTTGAACTTATTTAAAATATGAACTTACAAAATTAAATATCACAGATTTGTTAGTATAGCTTAAAGTGAATTATCAGTGACAATGCTACTTAGTTTGTTAAAAAAATATTCGTCATGTTTGGCCAGCTACTAAAATTAGTATTTATCCTAATACACACGTTTACTTGTCTACATATTGAGATAGCTATATGCTTTACTTTTGAATTAAGAGTTGTAATTATGATTTTTGAATTAATTTTTATAATATTTTATATTAATATTTATATGTCATACAGCCCAAAGCAATGCAATTATGTGTTTATCTTAAAACATACTTTCTTAAGTTTAACCAAGTCTATAGAAAGTACTATTAAAATTTGTGACTTTAGGTAAGTATACTATAAAATAAATACTATTAATATTCATGACTTCAGATAAGTATACCATCAAAATATATTTCTCGATCATTTAATGATGCTTATTTAATATCAGAATTTTTAGTACTTTTTAAGTAGATCTAGTCAAAGTTAAAACTCTTCGACTCCTTAGGAAGTAGGAGCTACACCTTTCTAGGGACTAAGGGGTTATATTTAGAGATGCTTTTGTTTATTTTCAATAAGGGCTGAGGTGGATAACTTAGACACAAATTACAATGTGTTGCTTCATATTATCTTTTTTTTTTAAAGTAGGGTATTTTAAATATAAACTTAGGGTTTATTTCTTTGTTGTATCTTTCATAACTGTGGAGGTTTGTAATTTATAAAAGATATTAGGGATTTATTTTAGATTTTTCCAAAACTGTGTAAATGGGTCATTTTCCATACAAATATGTTGGTTATTTTAAAATATCTTTCAAGATGGTAATGTGCGTTCATATGCAAATTTAGGGGTTAGTTTAAATTCTGTTTTTATAATGATAGATGTGGGTAATTTATTTATAGTTTAGTATTTTTTTAATATATTTATAAATTACATAAGCAGATAATTTACATTCAAAATTAGAGATAACTTTATGTATTTTTCAAAATGGAAGAGGTGGGTAAATTTTTCATATTTGGTGATGACATAAGAATCTACCAATTTAATGGCTAAATATTTTGGATTGTTGTGCTATCGTGGCCGTTGAGAATAAACATGAAAGTTAGATGAAAAAGAAGGATGAACACCGAACACACTTTCTTCATGTTTGCAAAAATTGTTTCCTCATTGTTTCTTCTTGTTTGACACAATTGTTTCTTGGTGTTCATATAGATTAACCTTGCATCTAAGTTTTGGGTTAATTGATTAATGAATGTGTGTCATGTGCATTCGTCCACGTACTTCACGGCCGGATACGAAAGACACGTGTTTGCACAGGTTGCATGGCTCCGATCCATCCGTATCTAGCGTGCAGCAATGGCACAAAATCTAGGCCACAATCACGCACGTACGCTAACAAAATAAGTAAATAGCAATATATGGTAGGCACATGTTTCCGATGTCCGGGATACGTATCTTGGACGTGGGTCTTTTTAGTCCATTATTAATATTAGTTTTTTTTATCTATAATGGCAGAGGTGGGTAATTTTTTAGAAAACTAAATAAGATCTAATGGTTATGAATTGCCAGTTTTTAGATTGGATGGTTGGATGTTTCTAATTAACGTGAGAATT
>JADLZL010000972.1:0-13684 GCA_015844335.1 Chrysopogon serrulatus
CCAAATATAATCATCAACTATTGCATAAAATGATATAAAATAGATTACAAAGCATAGTTGTAGGTTTTGATTCTAACGAGTTCCACAAGTTTTAGTGTTCTCATTTGTGTTGCAGTGAGTATGTAATTTTCCATCAAATAAAAGTATCTCAAATAAGTAATTGGACTACACCATTGCGACGGGCTCGTCGAGACGATCGAAACGGACATACGGTTTGCCCTCTATTTGGAGTCCGGAGTCAAAAGATATCAATTTCACACCGAAACCAACACTAGAAGACTCTAGAAGACACGAGAAGGCGACCCACCGAAAGCGGGGCCCACCTATCACAGGGTGGGCCACCCGGCGCCACCGGGGCCGCCCGGCGCCCTCCGGAGCCTATTCGAGGCCCACTTTGATGGACGGCCTCCTACCGCCTTAGGGTTTGCATCTCCACCGTTGCCCAAGTCGATTTGATCCAACGGCGACGTTCATCCCAGGGCTATAAATAAAGAGGCAGACCCCCTCCCTGAGGGCACCACATTATTATGGAGATGTTGAGGCGTCCCTCGAATGGATGACCTCTCACCTCTAGAGAATTAGGGCTAGACTTTCCAATGTAGTAGATTAGTTCTAGTTGAGAGTTAGCGAGAGCGGAGCTACGCTTAGGATCTAGAGAAGTCTTTAGAGATTTGGTATGTCTTTGTATCTATTCCTTATAAGACTTATGCTTTAATATCTTTATTCTTCTCTATTTACTTTTATGCATTATATTTAATTAGTTAGTATAGTAGTTATACTTTAGCTTGAGATCTCCGCCTGTATTAGGTGCTCTAGTTATCACATGTGACTAGAGTAGTAATCGGTAGTGTAGATATGGTGTCTAGGCTATAGGTTACCTGACCTAATTCTTATGGTTATTTGTGGTAGCCCCAGAGGTGATAGCTCTGTTAGGCCTTCGTATTCCACCACGTCAGAGTTGGTGTTTTGTAGAGCTTTTAGACAGCCTTCCCTAACTACTACTTTCTTATCTATTCAAGAGTTGGAAAATTAGGTATTGCTGCTCTAAAGTGTTATTGTGTGATTGCTTTATCTATCCATGAATCAGTTATTATAGAACCCTAGAAATAGAAAAGTATTTAGGAACCTTGAACTCTTCCGTTGTCCTCTCACTTTAGCTATCTACTTTTTTATCATGAAATTCTCCAGTGTGTCTGTGGCATTTACGCATAACTCTTATCATTTGTCATTTACCCCCTACTTTAGTCTAGTTGGTGTATTAATTAGTAGATACATAATGGTAAACTATCAATGTCTTTATCCATTGTTTTCAAGTGGTAAAATATAAATAACGATACCTTGTTGACAATCATTAAACACCAAATATAATCATCAACTATTGCATGAAATGATACAAAATGGATTACAAAGCATAGTTGTAGGTTTTGATTCTAACGAGTTCCACAAGTTTTGGTGTTCTCACTTGTGTTGCAGGAGTATGTAATTTTCCATCAAATAAAAGTATCTCAAATAAGTAATTGGACTGCACCATTGCCACGGGCTCGTCGAGACGATCGAAACGGACATATGGTTTGCCCTATTTGGAGTCCAGAGTCAAAAGATATCAATTCCACACCGAAACCAACACTAGAAGACTCTAGAAGAAACGAGAAGGCGACCCACCAAGGCGGGCCCACTGTCGAGGTGGGGCCGCCCGGCGCCCTCCGGAGCCCATTCGGGGCCCTCTTTGATGGACGGCCTCCTACCGCCTTAGGGTTTGCATCTCCACCGTTGCCCAAGTCGGTTTGATCCAACGACGCACGTTCATCCCACCGGGCTATAAATAAAGAGGCAGACCCCCTCCCTGAGGGCACCACATTATTATGGAGATGTAGAGGCGTCCCTCGAATGGATGACCTCTCACCTCTAGAGAATTAGGGCTAGACTTTCCAATGTAGTAGATTAGTTCTAGTTGAGAGTTAGGGAGAGTGGTGCTACGCCCGGGTTCTGGAGGAGTCTTCAGAGGAGTCGTTAGAGTTCTGGTATATCTTTGTATCTATTCTTGTAAGACTTATGCTTTAATATATTTTATCTCCTCTATTTACTTTTATGCCTAGCATTTGATTGGTTAGTATAGTTGTTATACTTTAGCATAGGATCTCCGCCTATATTATGTGCTCTAGTTATTATATGTGACTGGAGTAGTAATCGATAGTTTAGACATGGAGTCTAGGCTATAGGTTAACTGAGGTTGCACCCAATCCAACATATAGTTGTGGTAGCTCCAGGTGGTGACAGCCCTGACGGCCGACGTATTCCACCATGTTAGGGTTGGTGTTTGTAGGACCGTAGTCGGAACTTCCTAGTCCTTTCTCACCCGTTTCCATGACTAGTGTTCCGATGTCCCGAAGTGTTATTGTGTGATTGCTGTATCTATCTATGAATTAGTTATTATAGAACCCTAGTAATAGAGAAGTATTTAGGGACCTTGAGCTCTCCCGTTGTCCTCTCACTTTAGCTATCTACTCTGTTATCATAGAATTCTCCTGTGTGTCTGCGTTATTTACGCATAACTCTATCATATATTATTTACCCCCTACTTTAGTCTAGTTGGTGTATTAAGTTAGTAGATACATGATGGTGAACTATCAATGTCTTTATCCATTGTTTTCCAGTGGTAAAATATAAATAACGATACCTGGAATACTCCCGGTAAAATGCTACAATGGTATTCTGTGTGCTTGCAGAATCTTTCTTATTTTAGTTGTGCATAAGAAATACCAACAAGCATTTTTTGGCACCGTTGCCGGGGAAACAATTGGCGTAAAGATTTTGGTAATGATCTTGATATCTGCTAATCTAGTCCGCCACTAGCTTTAGTCGGATTGCCCCTTGTTTTGTTGAGTTGTGGAATAAGCAGGATATCAACCGTTCCAACCTTATGGTGAAATTCCACAAGAACAAGACATGGGAGATATTGAAGAACCCAGGGTGCCCGAACATTTATGATCCATCAACAATGAAGCTCTGCAATCTCACAGGTATGTATAAACATATATATATATATATATATATATATATATATTATTCTAACCATGTGTAGATTGAAAAAAGTCATCATCACATGAATTTAAAGTTTATCACGTGTGACGAATAAAGACGCTGTGCTAATCACAAATACCATTGTGATTCATGGTAAGTATGATAAAGAAAGGTGAGAAAGTCTTGCTCATAGACTTTAAATTAGATGAGTAGTTATCCTGTTGCATTCTATTGCATATTTACTTTAAATAATCCATGCATCTACTCCATCTCATATCAAATCCATAGCATGTTTAGTTCTTTGCACACATGCATCTCTACTTAAAAATGAAAAAAAATATTCTCACCATATATGATCATGCTTTCACCTCTATTTGAGAAAATCTCTATGTGCTCCCATGCTACCTTTGTTTGCTATAGTGAATTTTAGTTTGGAAGTACTCGAAATACTTTCATAGGCTTTTAAATTGAGCGTGGTGCTTAGGTTAAAATGCCTTCCTTAACTAAAACTAGACATGGTGTTTGGTTTGGTTATTGAACTAGAAATTGTTGTAGTAGACATTGGATATTTTGTTGGACTAACCCATGCAGGAAACTCTCAAATTCAATTCGGGTAAGTCAAGAGATGAACACACATCAGAGATGATCAAGGCGTGTGATGAAGTCCAATAACTTTGCACAAAAGGAAGACACAGCTCATTCTCCATGATAGGACTGTGAGTATCAAAGTTTATTCACTCAATCTCTTGTTGCAAGTTACCTTTGCCTTGAACCATGTTAGAATGCAGCAAACAAATACAATCTATGCTAAAGCAATTACAAGAATTATCTTTTCATTAGCATAGATGAAATTCGCATGAATTATATGGACATAACCCACATTCCAAACTTGTTGCAATCCTTTTGGTATGTGTCCACTAACATTTATACAGAAAAAAAGAATAAATGTCTGATCATGGTTCAAAATAAAAAAAAAGAGAACAAGTGTGTAGAAAGGACTAAGATGGAAAGAAATGGAAGCAAGAACACTTCAACACCTTCTACACTTCATGATAGACCAATCACCCTGCAAGACATAACGTGTAATTATCCAAGCCTCATGCAACTTTAAACTATATTCAACATCTTATACCATGTTGCTATTGTCTTGGTTATCCTTACCTTATGTCATGCTTAATTTGCTAAAACTTAAAACAAAAAAAAAAAAAAAAATACTCTTTTGGTTCACCTACATTTTCTTGGTTCTATCTTTAGTCCGCTGAACTTCCTTACTCTATTATAAGTGTGCTTCAGAATATTATTATTTAAACATTATAACATAAAAGCATATTTGTATAAGAATTTGGTTGTATATACTGACTATCCTCTCCTGTATAAAAAATGTTTAAATCATATTAGGAGACTTCATAGAATCAAATCAAGGTTAGAGGTATTCTTCAAAATATATCTTCACCTTAACCGTGTTTGAAAAATTTGAAATAATGGTGAATCATTTAAAACATGAGCTACAAATTAATCTTTAACTCCTTGGCAAACACTATCCATACTTTACATAAACAGTATATTCCTTCGGGTATGTGTTGTCTACTAATCTCTTGCAGAGAAGAAAATAATAAGAGAAGCGTAAGATGTAACACCTCAAGTGTTAAGCTTGCATTAGGCACCTAATTAATTAACTTGATCATCATTAATCATGGCATAAGCATCATCAAGCATAAACCCTAATTTTTGCATTGTCATTTCATGTGCTTGCAATTTAAATTTATGCTTGTTGTTAATTGTTTGATTTAGTTAATTAATTAACCCGCCCGCTCCTCGCCCCGCCTCCCTGGCAACGCCGGCCGTCGGCCGTGGGCACAAGACAGCCGCGGCACGCCACGCGCTGGCCATGCTCGGTCGTGCCCGGCGTGGCCCGGGGCCGCCGGGGCCGGCAAGTGGGGCCCACCCGGCCGTTCCGACCCGCGCCTCACCCGCGCCCCGCTCTCCCCCACGCCCGCACTCACTCACTCGGCTCCGTCACCTCACACACCGCGCGCGCCTGATGAGCGGAAAGGGGCTTCGCTCATTACCGCCGCCGTTCGCCGCCGCCGTTCCACCGCCGCCACATGCGCGCCGAGCCTCGCCAGCGCAGACATCGACCCCCCACCACCACCACGCCCGTAACCGTCCGGCCTCCAATCGCCGCGCCATCCCTACGGTAAGGGGCGAGCGGCGAGTCCGCCACCGCGCCATGGCGGAGTTCGCCGGAGCTCAGCGCCCGTCGATGCCGGCGCTATCCGCGCGCTCTCTCCCGCCGTAGCGCGCACCCGCGAGCCGTTAGGGCTCGGGTAAGTGCCGTGGTGCTCAATCGAAGCGATTGAGGCCCGCCGTGCCTCGCTGCCCTGCCCCGCCGCCTTCGCGGCGCCGCCGTGCCGGCATGCATGCGGCAGTGTGCCTCAGCGCCAAATCCGGCCGCAATAGCCTAGGGCTAGCTTCGCCATTGCTCGAGTGGGGCGCCAAGGCTCCTTTTTCGGCTCGCCGGTGCGGAGACGGCCGCCGTGGAAGCCGTGCGGCAAAGACCGCCGCCCGCCCGAAGCCGTAGCCGTTTGAGGTCGCCGGCGTCGCGTCGACCCCGTCACCGAAGCTTCGCGCCGCGTCGTGGGGAGCACGCCTGGTGCTCACCTCGTCGCCGGCGACCTCGCCAAGCCCGAGCGGGGCCGGCCAACGGCCGCCTCAAGCCCCGCCGGGCCGACGGGTGGGGTCAGTTTGACCCCGGGGCCTGCGTGTCAGCGGCTCCTGGTCCACTGGACCGGTGCACCTAGCGTTAGGGTTTCGGGTTTTTAATTAAAATGATTTTAAATTGATCTAAAATAGTTTTAAATCCATATCTTGGGCATTTGTGATCCAAATTTGATGAGACTTGTTTTGCTAGGTTTCTAGAGAATAGATCTATCTAGTAAAAATATGAAATGCAATTTTTGAGATACTTTTCTGTGTAGTTTTATTTAATTGCTTTAAATGCTGAAATCTGAGTAAATGCATAATAAATAGTATATAGCTCAGAAAAATATGGTTCTTGTTTTGTTAGACTTATTATGTGATGTAGTTTCTGGGGAAAATATGTATCATGCAGTCCCTGTGTAAAAATATTGAGATGTGATTTAAATTCAATTCTGGGCTGATTCTTAAATGATTTTTAATAAATTAAATATGAGGAATTATGCCTTGATAATTTTTGATGACTGCTCTTGTGCTAAGAAGTTCTAGTTAAAAATATGAAATCTATTGTTTGACACTTTTCACAGTACAAAGTTATTAAATGTGCAATTCTGTCCTGTGGCTTTATCTTTTTGTGTAGGCTGTTGTGCTTAATGAAATGTGATGAAAATTTTATCATGGCCTTGTTATAGCATGATGTAGCTCCTGTAATTTTTGTAGATTTTTCTAGACTGTATAGATAGAGGTCACAGTTCAAGACTATTGTTTCACTTGAAATGATAAGGCTTTGATTTAAGTGCTTTAGTAGGTTCTATAATTACTTCTTGTGCACTTTTAGTTATGTTTTGCTTGCTGGTCTTGTTATGCAGCACCATAACTGAAGTGTGATGTGTATCCATGATTAGTGTACTTCTCCTTTAGACATGTGTTGTGAGTATGTGTGTGTGTGTGCTTATACACACCTCCCTTCTTTATACACTTCTAAAAGTGTTTAGAGAAGAGGTATGTACATACTCAGTAAATGAGCTAAGTTGTTAGTAGAGAGGAGATATGCACCTACTCTGTCAAATGATCTATTAATCATCTTCATTCATGAGCATCATGCGTGTGTGCATTCACTATAATTAAGAATGTGCATCGCATCATACAGGATCACAGGAGGACCCCCAACTTTCGGAGATCGAGGAGAACCCTCAGGAGGAGTCCTAGCAGGAGGTCCCAACAGGAGGAGACGAGGAAGACCTACCTGAGTGCCTGAACCACTTCACTAGTGACTTCGAACAAGGCAAGCACCGGAGCATCTACTTACCTATGCTTTCTAATAGTCTAATTATGCTTTATGATTGTTGCATTAAGTATAGGAGTTGTGTGCAACCGTTGATGCATTATATCCTTGCTTTTACCATTGAATTACCCACCTTGATATACCCCCGCTAGTCTAGGGCGAGTATTATGCTTAGCTTGCTTAGACGGTAGAAGTCGGGTGATTTTGTCATCCGCGAGTATAGGTGGTTACTTATGATTGATGGAAGGCTTATGTTGATATCATCCGGTTGATGGTTATGGTTGTGATAAATGGAGACCGGGCGGAGTCTTGTGGGGTGGTTGGACCACAGTGATTCCGTCTGTGTCGATTAAGGACCGTACCGTTGTTGTACCCCCAAGTCATATTGAACGCATGCCTCACATTTAGCTGGTCGGATAAGCACTTCCGACCGCGAAGCCTAACACTATCCAGGCCGGTTCTCGATCCGTTCGCACCGTATTGGAGATGGATGGGGGACCACGGGGCGCGAAGAGTAAGTCCGAGGTCCAAAGATGGCTGGCTAAGGCGTCGGGCGGTCCCCCGGGTACGGTGGTTCTATGCGAGTCCGCGTACTTGTTTTTCCCGGATACGTGCCACGGTGATCTGTAGCTCACCGACGGGTGAGTGTGGTTTGTGTGAGGAATACCCCCTAAGCTCAGTAGTAATCGATTCGAATCGCCATTGTTCCTGGACAGTGAACACCTTGACTTGAGCTGCAGCATCGTAGTAATGATTATGGAATGTGGTTAATGATGATGATGGGTTAAGCTAATGATTATGATTATGGTTACTACTTGCTTGCTTAATCATGACTAATATATTATAATGATGTATAGTATAGGTGCTCACCTAGCATAAATAGGAATGGTTAAGCTGAGCTACCACTTTAAACGTTATTACCGCCTTTTTACAAAAGAGTCAAGCTATCCTTAGATAAAGCTTGTCATACTCCTTGGAGTCTTTTATCTTGAGTCATCGGGTAAGTCTAGCCGAGTACCTTCTCGTACTCGGGGTTTTTCCCCGCTTGTTGTTTTGCTTGACGGACATACCTCCACGGCATGCTTGTGCTACCTGTCTTTTCCCAGTGGACTAGAAGACCTTGGGCAAGGTTAAATCTTAATATTCTCCCCAACTGCTTTTGATGGATAGACTCTAGGCTGGCACTGTGTTAATCTTTTAAAATGCGTGAGTTGGGTTGAGCTTTCAAAACTACTTTGCTTTCGCTACTCGGATTTTAAGAACTTGGTCTGTAATAACTTTATTTCCGCACTCTGATGTTGTCGAACTATTTGTGAAATGTTGTAACGTGTGAATGGTGACGCTAAACTTGTACGATCTTGGTTGATGATGTTTGGTTTAAAATCCTTCGAGATTTCTGGACTACCGGGTTTATAATGGCTTAAGTGTGATGATTACTTGCTTAGCGAGTGATTTTTCACTTATACTTTTATAAATTGGTCGGTTCTGTTACAGAAGACTAGAAGAGTGAGAAAGGAGTACAACATGTGAGACAAGATGCTCAAGATGCAAACAGACCATTGAAATCCATCTATCCTTTACCACATGGTGTCATCATGCTCCAGTAATAAAGGTAACATCTTAAAGGTAACTGGTCATCATTTCCTCTTGATCTTGGAGTACATATCATATCACCATTCTCTTGATCTCAATCTTAACCAAATGAGCCCAAATATGATATACCTTATTTTTAGAAGATAGTAGTCATCATGTTAATCTTGATAACTTATAAAGATAAACAACCCTTCCATAGGTTAAGTAACTCCACTCCTTTATCTCATAAGCTTAAATGCCATATTTATACTTTTGATATTCTCACCCAAGATGTAAATGAACCATATGAAAAGATATCAATCTTATTGTGCCTAAGGTTAGAGAATGAATAAATTTCTAGTTCTGTTGGTGTTTTCCCACCAATAGAGCACATGCACTTGATCTCTACCTTGTCTTTATGAGCAGAACACACTTCAAGCAAAGTGTGGGAAGATTCCCTAAATTCTACAAGTGGAAGCTCTCAACCAATGCCAATAATGCACATAAGAGTGGCTTCGAGATACTAACAAAAAGAAGGGAAGAAGGTAGCACCACCATTGGAAGCGCCACTAGTGGAGACACCACCTCAATCCTCATCCTTAGGAGCAAACCAAAGTACTCGATTAATGAACTACTGCAAAGAGTCCAATTCGGAGGACTCAAAATGTCAAACCCTCGCCGTGAGGTAACAACCGTAGTTATCCATATTTACTTTCTTGCATTGCATGATTTATTTTCTCTTCAAACATGTTTACTTTTTCTATATTAGTATTGCATACAAAACAACAAAAAATAAATAGGTATGCATTAGGCTACATTCATGCATCTTAAAAAACTTAAAGCCCCATGTAAAACTCATGTGGTATAAAAACTATAGGAGTGCTCGTTGCTGTGGTGGCCCTCTGAGAATAAAAATATATATCATGCGTGTGTACTTTCTGCATATAAACCCATAAAATCTAAAAATATTAACTGAGCATCCCGCTGCAATAATGCTATCATAAAAAAATATTTTAAACCTCCACAACACCTAATCCTCTAAAAATGGCTAATCATTAACTTTTTATCCTAATACCATTCCATGATGTGAGAGCTTTCTACAGGATGACTACAAGAGCCAGCTCACCTAGGTATCTTCATCCTCATCACTCGAAGAATATCTTTTTCGATACACGGCTAACCTCTCGTGTGAAGGAAGTAACTTTATGGGTGATGAGATCGAAGTATTCCTGGCAACACTTGCTCTTACAAACATGAGCTCCTCTCGTGAGGACCACTCAGCTTCAACGCTCAACTACGACAACATCCAGCTTGGGGGAGAGCATCCCCTAGTTATCAGGTAAGTATACCAATACGATTATCGAGTCTATCTTATAGTCATAAAAATACCAAAAATATATAGGCACATGAAGGTCCATGTTTGTTGAGTCTTTGTGAGTCTTTAAAATGTAAAACCAAATAAAAATAAGTATCTAGTTATGAGTCAATAAATAGGAAAGCTCTAGAGATGATCTTAAAGGATAAAAGTGATCGCTCTCAAAGTGCCTAGTTGCTAGACTTAAGTTTTCCTATGTTTTAGCTTAGACTATTTTGACATGAAGATTTACTTTGAGCCTGAAACTTGTGGGTTGCATATGCTTGAGCTAAGTCTACTTGATTGATTTATATGATTGAAAAAAGTTTGAGCTACTGTTTATCTTGTTCTAAGTAATACTAGAGTTCTAGAGATTTCTTTTGAAAAATACAAAACCTTACATAATGAGCTCTTGTATGACAAAGCTTACATTCCTACCAAAGTCAAACATGACAAGATAGGCTAGATAAACTTCCACATATATGTTGATTGTCTTGCATTGAGTTTTGTCAACCTTTGTGACCCTTATGAGAGATTTGTCATACTCTTGAATCAAGATCCACTTACACTCCACCTACATATGCACTACTCTACATTGAGTAGGCACAACAACATGCCATTCTATTCAGTCCATCCAAAAATGTTTTACTCCTACACTAGGAGTAATCACAAAAAAATATTTCTATAGGATAGCCACCAAATAAATACTCCAAATTCTTGTTGCTATCTCTCAAAAATCTTTAGTGCTAAAAAGAGGTGTGAGCTATACAAAAGTTATTCTAAAAAAAAGAAAGAGGAAAGAAAAATAAGAAAAAGGGGAGTTAGAAAAAAAGGACAAGTGTCCGAAACATTAAAACAATGGGTACTTAGATGCCCGTCTCCCTGAAAAAAAAGAGAGGGAAAGAAGAAAGAAAGAAAAGAATAAGATAGCTCATACTCTCTAGCCAAGTTCCAAGTTTCAAAAGGGAGATACGTCTTCAAGGAGCAAGGTAGAATTAGGTTTCACCACTTCCACCAAATATTCACCATATCCATACATTTGCACATTTTGATTCGACTGCATGACTTATTTCTCTATGGATCCATTGTTTGACTTTACAATATGTACATTGCAAGTATGCTCTTTCTTATTTTCTCTACACCCATGAGCTCCACATAAGCCTTAGTTGTAGGAAGAAAAGAAAGACATAACATCATTATTGCCTTGATGAGAATCCACAAATACCATATATAATGAGAGATTTGAGAGTGTCATACAAAGAAAGCTCTGAGTTTTATTTTTAAACCTCTAAAAACTCTAGAATGATAGTTGAATGAAGAGCTTGAGACATAGTGCTTAGCTGAATCTTTCTGTCTTTCGATTGCTCAAGACCCAAGTAAAAGCTGAGAAGCCCCATGGTCAAGGGTAATATGAGTAAGTTTGAATGTTAGCTCAGTTTTGCTTAAACCTAGAGGAGAATTTTTGTCAGAATACAGGTATATTTTGAGGTGCCACAAAAGAAAGTTGCTAAGAACATATGGATATCAATAATGATTTTTAAGATTAGCTTTGCTAGGGACTAGCAAACGTTAAACTTGGGGAGCTTGTTGATGGTCATTAAACACCAAATATAATCATCAACTATTGCATGAAATGATATAAAATGGATTACAAAGCATAGTTGTAGGTTTTGATTCTAACGAGTTCCACAAGTTTTGGTGTTCTCACTTGTGTTGCAGGAGTATGTAATTTTCCATCAAATAAAAGTATCTCAAATAAGCAATTAGACTGCACCATTGTGACGGGCTCGTCGAGACGATCGAAACGGACATATGGTTTGCCCTATTTGGAGTCCGGAGTCAAAAGATATCAATTCCACACCGAAACCAACACTAGAAGACTCTAGAAGACACGAGAAGGCGACCCACCGAAGGCGGGGCCCACCTGTCACAGGGTGGGGCCGCCCGACGCCCTCCGGATCCCATTCGGGGCCCGCTTCGATGGACGGCCTCCTACCGCCTTAGGGTTTGCATCTCCACCGTTGCCCAAGTCGGTTTGATCCAACGGCGCATGTTCATCCCACCGGGCTATAAATAAAGAGGCAGACCCCCTCCCTGAGGGCACCACATTATTATGGAGATATAGAGGCGTCCCTCGAATGGATGACCTCTCACCTCTAGAGAATTAGGGCTAGACTTTCCAATGTAGTAGATTAGTTCTAGTTGAGAGTTAGGGAGAGTGGTGCTACGCCCGGGTTCTGGAGGAGTCTTCAGAGGAGTCGTCAGAGTTCTGGTATATCTTTGTATCTATTCTTATAAGACTTATGCTTTAATATATTTTATCTTCTCTATTTACTTTTATGCCTAGCATTTGATTGGTTAGTATAGTTGTTATACTTTAGCATAGGATCTCCGCCTGTATTAGGTGCTCTAGTTATTATATGTGACTAGAGTAGTAATCGATAGTATAGACATGGAGTCTAGGCTATAGGTTACCTGAGGTTGCACCTAATCCAACATATAGTTGTGGTAGCCCCAGGTGGTGACAGCCCTGACGGCCGACGTATTTCACCATGTTAGGGTTTGTGTTTGTAGGACCGTAGTCGGAGCTTCCTAGTCCTTTCTCACCCGTTTCCGTGACTAGTGTTCCGATGTCCCGAAGTGTTATTGTATGATTGCTATATCTATCCATGAATTAGTTATTATAGAACCCTAGTAATAGAGAAGTATTTAAGGACCTTGAGCTCTCCCGTTGTCCTCTCACTTTAGCTATCTACTCTGTTATCATAGAATTCTCCTGTGTGTCTGTGTCATTTACGCATAACTCTATCATCTATTATTTACCCCCTACTTTAGTCTAGTTGGTGTATTAAGTTAGTAGATACATGATGGTGAACTATTAATGTCTTTATCCATTGTTTCCCAGTGGTAAAATATAAATAACGATACCTGGAATACTCCCGGTAAAATGCTACAATGGTATTCTGTGCGCTTGCAGAATCTTTCTTATTTTAGTTGTGCATAAGAAATACCAACATACCTACAGTGGTATTTTATGCACTTGTGGAATCTTTCATATTTTAATTATGCATAAGAAATACCAACAGTGATCGCGTGTCGAAAACGGTTATCCAAGTGCCACAGGTGTTTGACTTCATGCATTGCATTAGAACCTAGTGTGCTAGCTTGTAACCCTTGCAAAAATTCTTTAGAGAATGTTAAGAAATGTGCACAAGTGATAGACACTTAGTGTTTAGCAAGATGGAAGTAAGGGCGTTTAAATGGTCGAGGCCATACCCTCCCTAGGGCATCGGATGCTCCGACCGTAGGCATCGGGGTGTCCGATGCCCCACAGAGACTCCATGCAAAATTGGCACAAGTCTAGGATGTGCATCAGAGTGTCCGGTGTGTATATGTTGGAGCGTCCGATGCAAAGCAATCGAGTTGTCGAATTGAAGCGAGAACAAGCATTAGAAATTTGGCAAATGCCGATGGCATGGCGTCGGACGCATCGATGTGCAAGGAGCATTTTTGGAACCTCTCAGATAGTGTCCGATACTATGACCTACGTCCGGTGCGGGCCGGACGCGTCAGTGCAAATGGCCAAAGAACTTCAGCCCGGGCATGTGAACGCATCGGGACGCTGGCCGGTGTGACTCACCGAGTGTCCGTTGATCGCCTAGAAGCGCCGGCAACGGTCGAATTCAAACAATGACACGTGGCAGCTTGATGGAGCTCGGGGATGAGCATCGAGCGCGTCCGATGAATAGACATCT
>JADLZL010000973.1:0-12720 GCA_015844335.1 Chrysopogon serrulatus
ATAGTGCATAATTACCACGAAACTTATCCGCGATGGAAAACATCGTCATCATGCTCAGGAAGGGTCTAAAAGACACCCGAAGCAGCGGGACCCACAGAGGAGAGCAGGTGGGGCCGGCCGGCCCCACCCTAGGTTCGGTCGGCGCCCTAATTTCTCCTCTGGCCGCCGCCTTCTGGAGTCTTTCTCCCACGCATCCTTGGAAGCCAAGCAAAGTATCCCTACATTGATTTTAGGTAGGTTTGATCCGACGGTGCACACAAGATGAAGACGCGGATCGATGACGTGGCGGTTCCTTGCCCCCTACTCCACCTTGGCCTATATAATGACGCCCAAGGCTCCCTCCTAGAGGCATTCTACACCCCGGTGCTTCATATTCTCTACATAATTAGGGTTAGGGTCCCTCTAGTTGATCTAGTTCTAGTTCATCTAGATGTAGCAATTAGGAGAGACTAGTTCTTCTAGATCTAGTCTTATTTAGAGATTAGAGAGATTGAGTAGAGGAGTAGAGATGCGGAGGAGTTCCGGCATGTCGGTGCTTCTTCGTGGTCGTATTCTTACGGATTCGACTCCCTACTTTGGAGCTGCGTTACGAGGTACTTTTGTATTCGTCATTCCGATTCAAGTAAGCAACTTGTTCTTATTTGTTTTTTGGTTCACATCTCATATTGAGTGCTTTGATCTTGGTCATTACTTGGTTGTAGTAGTATTTCGTAGTGTAGGCGTGGTGCCTAGGCTAGGTTTACTTGTGGATGTCCCACGATTAGCCGGATAGTGGTAGCTCGTAGCGGTGACTTTATAGCTACGTTGAATCCTCTCGTAGTCCACTTCCGTTGATAGGACTGATAGGCTTATAGGTGCTTGGTAGGAGATTACTCTGTTTCTTCTCCTATTCGAGGTTACTTGCCCGATAAGACGATATTATACAAAAGCTTACCGGTTATTAGAACTAGAGTGCAATAGCTATTTCCTCTTTCTTGATATGATCTAGCCTAATTGTAGGGTTAAGTCTATATACTTTCTCATCATCACAATTGTTCCCTATGGATACGATATTTGAAACCTCGGGTAAAATGTGACTTTGGTATGATATACGTGCGCTTGCGGATAATCCTACTTAAATCTATTTAATGGAGTGCGGTTAATTTATACCAACAAGCATTTTTGACGCCATTCTTGGGGAACGGTTTGCTGATTTTGACTTAGTCTAGCTTAATCTTGTATTATACTTTTTATCTTTTCCTACTCTATCCCATTCTCTTCATTATTTTTGTGTTCATCCTTATGGATGCTTTTAATTCTATTTTTATCTCTTTATGGTATGCGCGAAAGCTTCAGGCCACTAAAATCTAATGAACCTATCATAACATCTGGCTATGAAGCTACGCCCATGTTTAATTAATATGATTCGGGATAAACCCTTCTCGGGAGATGAAGAGAAGAACTTATCACCCGAACTTGACACGGAAGTCTTGGTAGCTAAAACACAATCATTTCATTCCCAAGATTTAGCTATCAATTCTAAACCTTTGAAATTCCACTTTTATGATTTAGACTTCCAGTTAGCTAAGATGCTCGTAAATTAATGCACATCAGATCTTCTTAGAAAAGCATCTTAGAAAAAGTATTGTCAACTTCCTTTCCCTTTTAAAAGACATTGGAAAGAGTTCAAGGATGGCATGTCGAGTGATGCCATAGAAGGAGAGCCAAGCCACTTAGGAATAAATTCTATCTTCTCCCCTTCTATGTCCACTGTAAATGTCTTTGAACCCATCTCTAAACCCATCCTTGATCCCAATGTATATTTTCTATTAAACTTCATAATGACCCTAGAAATCCATCAAGACATCTTAAGAATAAGAGTCATGAAGATTATAGAAATGCCCTTGAAGAGCAACAACAATGGCAGGAATGCGTAGAACATACTAGAAATACATATGCTATTGTAAAAGAATGGATAGAACAGGGACGAAGCTTTAGCACTAGCATCTAAACTTGGTCTTAATGGTGAGCTTAAATTAATTTCTTTAATGAATATAATTCATCCAAGTTTAGAGAAAGCTTTAAACGAGACCAACCTTAGAGACTGTTGACACTCGTTAGCGTCAACTTTTACTAGGGCTTTTTACCCGAATGAAAACAAGAAAACATACTAGTCTAGGGCTTTATCTGACAAATTTAGCAAATAACAAGACTAAGAAAGTAAGCATGAAATAAGTGAAACAGGAGATGCTAAAAGCGACCATTGCTAACTAGGCTTACGTCCCTATCAATAACACTCTCGATACCAATTTGTCATACCCGGTTTAAGAATAAAACTGAATACAAAACCATATGTGTACCCAGAGAGATCAATCACACACATATAGAGACAAACCACTGGAGTATCAAGCTCAGTGTCTTTATTACATCACGAATAGTACTTTATTACATAAATTTATTCAAAGTCTCGAAAGCGAAATAAGATAACTAGCACTCAGATAGACACCAAAAGCCACAGGGACGTCAACTGGTGAAGCACAAGACTAGTAGTCCTCATCGAGTCCTCATAGATACGATTATCTGTTACCCATCCGGGATTTTCCAAGTAATAAAATAAACAAGCATAAGTACATGTCGTACTTAACAAGAATAACATGGGGTTAATGAGGCTCAAAAAGGCCGACACGGTTTACATTGGTTAGCAACTTTTATCATATCTCAATTTTAGCATAAGTGAGTAGCAACAAGTAACATAAATCCCAATTAAACCATATGATCATGTAAACAATGATTAAAGTATAGCAAAACAATACTCAAAAGTTTTGGTAGCATAAATCATTATTCTATAAGAAGTCAGCCGCTCGTGGCCAGTGAGCATTTGTTATAACAGATTTAACACTCTGCTGAGAGAGGTTGTACACTTTCACCGTGAGTCGTGATTCCCCATATGCCTGGGTTAATTACTCCCAAACTACACTGCCGAGGTGCATAGCGGGGTTTCACTATGAAGTCTTTCAAAGGTTCGTCTAACAAGTTAGGGCCGCTAGGTTTCCTCGACAAGCGGACATAGAATCCCCCTTCCAAATGGTTCACACCGCAGCAGCAGAAGACATGAGGACGAAGCCACGCTATGCCCATCGTGTAAAGCCCCTTTTGCGCCACAAGGGTAACCTCTAACAAGCTAGAAGAGGGTCCTCATACTTGACTAAAGCGAGCCATATAGCCCCCACGGTTGTACTTGTAAGTCAGGGTGCTCACTTACGATAAGTCCTTAGGGAGGACAAGAGCAAACAAGTACTCTTCCCCTTTAATTTTCCGTTGCTAAAAGCGAGTTTTAAACCTTTGTTGCATATAGCATTAATCATGTTACAGATCATAATGGTTATTCATTAAGCACTAGCATAAGCTACCCAAATGCATAAACCCACGGTAATCAAGGTACAAGATACAATTGCTAGAAAATCCTTAGTGGTAAACAAGGAAGACACATGCAATATGAATTAAATGATTACGGTGAGTGGGTAACAAGGATGATCCCATGCTATACTTGCCTTGCTCAACGAACCCTTGGTGATCTGACTCGTCAAAGTACTCGATCACCAGTATTGCTCACCGTCTATACTCCACAACAAGCAACATACAATCATCCAAGCGCAATCATGCATAGCAAACAAGAGCATAGATTAGAACAGTACACCAATATCATAAAACAAAGATAAAAAAGTTTAGAAAACGAATCTACGCATCGCTAGGATCACACCTGACGTTTGGATCACCAAAATTGGAGTTGAAACGGTGAAATTATAGATTAAACAAGATTTTATGTAGAAAACTTATTAATTTTATTAAACAATAAAATTAAAAGTTGAGAAACATGGTTAGCAGTACCATAAACATGTAGATTATGAAATTACGAATCTAACGCAACTTGAACGGATCAAATCGGAGCTAAATTGAGAAGTTATACTCAAAAAGAATCCAGTGGCAAACTTGTAAATAATCTGAAAACGAATTTCGAATTAAAATAAATAAAATTCGGTTTTAAATTGAACAGAGGACTGCGGGTTATATATATAAAGAACTCAGGGTCTCTTTTTGCAAAATCGACCATGAAGGGGTATCTTTGATCTTGAGCCGTAGGATTTAAAACGAACGGCTCGAGATTAGATGGGAGGGGAGAGGGGGAACAGCCGGGGAACATTGACCCGACGGCGGCGCCATCGCCGGGCGGCGAGCAAAGCTCATCGGCGTCTTGCGGATATGGCCCTAGGGCGCTCGGTTTCGAGTGGGAAGGCACGGGGAGGTAGAGGAGACCACGGCGAACTCACCGGGAGGCGTTCGCGTGGCTTGGGAGGGTAGGGAGGCGGCGGCAACGGCGAGGGGCGGACGACGAGCTCCGCCCGGGCGGCGATTAGCACTTGCCGAAGGCAAGAAAAAGAGAGAGGAGAGGTTCGACGGCGTGGCGTGATTGCGTGGCTTCGGCCGCTGAGCTTACGGCGCGGATCGACGGCTTTGAGGCGAGAACAGCGGCGGCGGGCGGCTAGGGTTAAATTTCTTCGGCTTCTCCGAGGCGCGCGGCTGCTTGCAAAAGAGGGAGAGGTGGAGGCGGTGGTGTGCGGAGCACCGGCTTTTATAGCCCGGAGGCCGCTTCATCAATGGAAAGGGCGGATCGAGCTCGGGTTCAAAGAAGGAAGGCAACGGCTTCCATTTTTGGAAGGCGCCGGAGGAGGAAGAAGGAAGGCGCGGGCGGTGGCGACCGGTGGGACCCACTGCCGGGCGCCGGCGTCAAGTAGAGAAGGGCGCCCGTGTTGGGCCTTGCACTGGTGGGCAGAGAGAAAAAGAAGAAGGGGAAGGAGGGAGAGTTGGGCCCTGCAGTCGAAATGGAGGGAGGGAGAGTTCTACTCCTTTTTTTTTTTTTTTTTTTTTGTTTAAGCCGAATTTTGAAATACAAATTTGAATTCCTTTTTGGAAATTGAAAAAGCCACACAATACAAAAATAATTATGCACCAAAGCATGAATGCAAAAGGCATGTCTCTACCTTATGATGGATTTTAATTTAAGAAAATTAATTGTTTAACTATGTTTAAATGCACTCACACGGTTGCATAACAAATTCAATTTCTCCTATTTTTGAAAAAAATGCAATTTTAGGGTGTTACAAATTCTACCCCCTTAATTAATTCTCGTCCTCGAGAATTGGATATGCTTACTCGAACAAGCTGCGGATATGACTTCCTCGGATCATCCTCTCTTTCCCAAGTCGCCTCGTCTTCTGAGTATCGGTTCCACCGTACCTTGCACATCTTGATAACCACGCTCCTCGATTACTCGCTCTGGGTCTCCAAAATTCTCCTTTGGAAATTCCTCATAGGTTAGATCATCACTAACAGCAATCTCCTCTAACGGTATTTGTTCCTCGGTTTTCGCAAACACTTCTTTAGCCGAGACACATGGAACACATCATGCACACGACAATGCATGCGGCAACTCTAGCCGGTAGGCCACTTCTCCACGTCTCTCCAAAATCTTGAAAGGTCCGATATATCTCGGGGCTAACTTTCCTTTCATATTAAACCTCTTCACACCCCTCATAGGTGACACCTTTAAATAGACGTAGTCACCCACTTTAAATGCCAATTCTCTCCTTCTAGTATCAGCATAACTCTTCTGTCGAGATTGGGCTACTCTCAAATTGTCTCGGATCATTCTCACTTGTTCTTCGGCATCTTTAAGAACATCAGGTCCAAATACTTGACCCTCACCTGTTTGATTCCAAAACAGTGGTGTCCTGCACTAACGACCATACAATGCTTCAAACGGTGCCATTTTGAGACTCTTCGATAACTATTGTTGATGAGAACTACGCATATGGCAAACTCTTATCCCAACTAGTACCATATTGCAAAGCACATGCTCTCAACATATCCTCCAATATCTGGTTAGTCCTCTCGATCCGTCCGTCACCGAGGATGATAGGCGGAGCTGAAATTTAACTTTGTCCCCAAGTGACTCATGTACACCCTTCCGTAAATGTGATGTGGGCGAGAACCTCTATCGGACACGATCTTCTTTGGAACACCATGCAAACATACTATCCTCTCCATGTACTGACTCTACGCTAACTTAGGTCCATGGTAAGTAGTCTTGACCGGTATAAAATGAGCAACTTTAGTTAACCGATACACTATTACCCATATCGAATCATACCCTCTCTCGAGTTAGGTGGCAAACCAACTATAAAATCCATACCAACTTCTTCCCATTTCCACTCGGGTATCTTCATTGGTTGTAGTAACCACGCAGGTCGTTGATGTTCAGCTTTGACCCTCGACAAGTGTCACACAAGGCTACATATTCTGCCACATCTCTCTTTAATCCATACCACCGGTACTTTTCCTTCAAATCCAAGTACATCTTGGTACTTCCCAGGTGTATAGAATAAAAAGTGACTCATGGGCTTCTCGCAAAATTGTTTCTCGGATAGCCTTCACAATTTGGTACACAAATCCTCTTCCCAAACCATAGAGTCCCATTGTCATCCGAGGACGAAATCCTGGCGCTTTGCCGATCACTATGTTCTCACATAATCTCTTTTAGTTTCTCATCCTCAAGTTGACCTTTATGATTTCTTGCTCTAGAGTCGGCTTAACTACCAACTCCACTGTATTATTGACAAAGCCCAGATTGAGATGTTCAATTTCAGCACACAACTCCTTAGGCATGGGTGTTGTCCGAATCTCATTCGCATAACTCTTCTCGCTAAGAGCATCGGCTACAACATTGGCCTTTCCGGGGTGATAATGTACTTCCAAGTCATAATCCTTAATCGGTTCCAACCATCGACGCGGTTGTCTCAAGTTCAGTCCGACTGAGTGAAAATATACTTCAAACTCTTATGGTAGGTGTAAATATCGCTCTTATGCCCAATAAGATAGTGCCTCCATATCTTCAAAGCATGAACCATTCTTTGCTAACTCTGTGTCGTGAGTAGGATAATTCAACTCATGCTTCCTCGGTTGCCTTGATGCATAGGCCACTACTCTTCCTTCTTGCATAAGAACACATCCCGGACCAAGGCGAGATGCGTCACAAAAATGGAGAAGTTCTTGCTCGGATCGAGGCAATATCAACACCGGGCTGTGGTTAATCTCTTCTTTAACTCATCAAAGCTAGACCGACATTGGGAAGACCATACAAACTTAGCATTCTTCTCCAACAGTGCAGTCATAGGCTTAGCAAGCTTAGAGAATCCTTCAATGAATCTCCGGTAATAACCTACTAACCCAAGGAAACTTTGGATCTCACTAACATTAGTAGGTGGTGTCCAATCTAACACATCCTTCACTTTGCTAGGATCCTTTGCAATACCACCATTGGATACAACATGACCAAGAAAGGAAACTTCCTTCAACCAGAACTCACACTTACTTTTAGCATATAGCTTGTGCTCCTTGAGCTTACGCAAAAACCAACCTCAAATGCTCGGCGTGTTCTTCCTCATTCTTGGAGAATACCAATATATCATCAATGAATACCACAACAAACTTGTCCAGATATTCCATAAACACCTTGTTCATCAAGTACATAAAGTATGCAGGTGCATTGGTTAGCCCAAATGACATCACGGTGTACTCATACAACCCATACCTTGTAGTAAATGCAAAGTCTTAGGTATGTCGGTGGTACGAATCTTCAATTGATGATAACCGAACGAAGATCAATCTTAGAGAATACACAAGCACATCTCAACTGGTCAAATAAATCATCAATTCTAGGCAAAGGATACTTGTTCTTGATGGTAACCTCATTGAGTGATCGATAATCAACACACATCCTCTGAGTACCATCCTTCTTGTCAACAAATATGACTGGTGCTCCCCAAGGTGAAGAACTAGACGAATAAAGCCTTTCTCGCAGACAGCTCTTTTAGTTGCTTCTTTAACTCTTCTAATTCAGGTACCCCCATTCTATATGGACGCTTAGCTATAGGTGCAAGGCGAGGGTAAAAGCTCAATAAGAAATTCAATATCTTGGTCGTGGCATACCCGGCAAATCTTCGGGGAACACATCCGGGAACTCATCCACGACGCGGTCCCCTGCTGGCTACCATCTCTATTCATTTGGGTCACGATTGGCAGTTTTTGTGGTTGAACTATTACATCAACACGATTACATCCCCACTTGGCGTTGTCAGTACTACCACTTTCTCTTGACACTGAATCACTACATGATGTTTCTTCATCCAGTCCATACCCAGAATAAGATCAATCCCAGCTGTTCTCAACACTATAGGGCAAACTTTGAAGTCTACCCCCCTTATAGACGTGAATTCAGTCGCTGGACATTTATCTTGTCGGCCGACATACTTCCACCCGTGAATTTACTATGAAGTTGTTTTTCGTGAGCACATTGGGGATGCCATGCATTTGGATAAAAATATGCGAAATAAAGGAATGCTTAAGCTCGAGTCAAAAAAAAACAGCGGCGGGGATGGAATTGACACCGAACGCATCTAGCATGACCTTCGGTGCTTCCCTGGGCCGGTATCGGTGGACACATGATTCACCTTCCGGTGTTGTTCAATTGAGGGTGCGCTCTTCTTCTAGTTGCTGTTCTGGTTCTGGAGATGCGGGTTCTACTTCTTTGGGACGGTGGTAAGACATATGACCTCGCTTCACTACGGATGTAGCACCTATTGGGGGTGTTAGGTGCACCGCTCTTCACCGGGTATTGTTGGGGTTTCCAGGGGCCGGCGCCCGGGATTGCCATATATCGTCGCGGGGCGCCCGGCCCACCGTTCTTTGCGGGTACCGAGGGCGCCGTTGATTTCCGACCGGCGGTTCCACTGGGATAAGAACCTTGGTACCTTGGCGGTTGCCCCGACAGGCAAGCGGAGCGAGTGTTGCTTCCAGCCCTGCCCCCGCCACCTTCTCTTCTTGTGGTCCAGCTCCCCGGCGTAGGTTGCCCACCACGCATTGCTCGGTCCACCAATGCATGGAAATTGGGGTAAAGAGTAGATGAGAGCTGCAACCCGAGATCATCATACAAACCCCTTTCAGAAACGTCCTCGCTTTGCATCGAGAGTCAACATCCTCAGTGCATAACGAGACAGCTGGAAAAACTGGTCACGGTACTCGCCCACCGACATGGAACCTTGCTTCCTTTTCCGGAACTCCTCCTTCTTAATCTCAATCTCCCCTTGAGGGGATGTGGTGAGCTCAATGCCTCCCCGGAACCCCCGCCAGTGATCTCGGTTTGGGTGAGGGTGGCCATACTGGTATGACTCCCACCAGGTTTGAGCTGCCCCCTGTAACTGTCCGGAACCATATAGCACCTTCTCATAGTCATTGCATTGTGCTATATTGAGTCGTCTCCCAACCGCACGGGCCATCGAAGCCCCAGTGGATCCGCGGTATGGGAGAATCTGGGAGGGCACGACCCTTCAAGAAATCACCACGCTTGTCTCTAGCAGGGGGTGGTGGTGGCGGGGGTGCAGCGGGCTGGTTCTGGATGTGTTTGCACCAAGGTTTGCAGCAACCGAGTTTTGTGTTGCAAACACCGCTCCATAGTCGGCGGTGGCGGTGGCGTGAGGTGGCGGTGGTGGTGGCGGTGGATAGTTATAATACCTCACACCACCTCTACGTCCCCTAGCTCCTCTGCCTCTTTGCTGCCATCTGTTCTCCAAAAGCAAATGCTCAAATTTAGCATATTCCCAACCAAACAAATCACTTATGCAACAAACACTGAAGCTGAAAATTTCTGGGCGTCATTCATGCAACAGCAGCACAGTAATTCAGTCATAACTCGAGCTACAGATAATCAAATGAGTTGTGGCATATATGGATGGAAAGCTTAGAAATTATCTACAACTTTCGTTCAGGTGAGATTTTCAGACTCTGACGTGAACTAGGAGTAAAACAGCAAAACATTAATTCTGTCCAGAGAAGCTGTCAGCGCAGAAACCTTTCAACTTCCAACAATTATATCTCTCAAACCATAACTGATAAAAAGGTGATTCCAGCGGCATTTGAAAGATACTGAAGTCTAATCACTCTCATAAAAAATTTCATAAATTTTTAACGAACAGAGATTGGCGGGTATCAACTAAAAAGAACACAGACTGCTCCAGAGACAGATTTCAGCAAAACGATATAACCGGACCCAAACTTAAACATTTATTAATCTAACTTTAAAATTCTTAAACATTGGGACTTGTGGACATGCCCACAATCTCCTGCAGCACTCATAAATAACAAAGATCCAGCTCAAACATAAGCATAATGATAATCATCCAAACATTAAAAGTTCACTGCTATTTTACTGACTTGACTGACTCTGGCTTCCCGGCTCAAAACCAATTTACGGATACTATCGTGACATGATAAAGAGGACTCCCACTCCTAGTATATCCTATCATAGAGTCTTGGACGGTGGAGTTCCTCCCGGAGATCATCTGCTTCCCTTTGGCTTCTCTTGCGTGATCTTTGTTGTGCCCGGGCAGCCTCGATCTTGAGTCGGCGTGTTGTCGGCGCATCAACTCATGAGCAAAGAGGACTAGCGATCAGTGGTAGGATCCGCATCCTCGGGGATTCAGCATCACCCATCCTGCTCCTCATCATAACGAAGGTAGCGGTCCTCATCCTCCATCATGTCCTCATAGCGCCTCTCATGGTATACTGTAGGAGGTAGCCGGCTTCATGCCGGCCCGAAGAGTTCCATGCCCAAACCGTATGCCTCAAAGATCGAGTCCACTTGGAAAGCTTCTACCTCCTCATTCCAGATGTAGACAACCACCTTCGCCTTCCAGTAAGTGCCCCTCAACAGGGTGGATGTTCTCCTCACAAAAGTACTCATCAGCGAACCGGCCATCATAGTAGCTATGGAACATATCCATAAGATGAGCATGGTAGTAGTTGGCATAATCTCCCCCGCTTGAGTAGAGCCTCTTGGTCCATCCCATGGGAAGATCATCTCCTCCTGCTGCGCCACCTTGGGGTGGTGGTGGTGATCAAGCTCAACAACGTCCTCTTGGTGTTCCCTCTTCATCATCGAGATATCTATGATCACCACTTCTTCCGGTTCTTCTTCTTCTCAGGCTCCACTTGGTGCATCTCACACATCCTCATCTTCCTCGACCATGACCTCGTCCGAGGGGGCTCCATCGGGCGTACTCGGACGGTATGATGTAGCCTCCAATGCTATCTGGCGGTCTTATGGCACGTGTCATCTACAGATTAGACCAAAGATTAAGTTAGAAATAGAGTCAATAAATTTTGTAATAGAATAAGATGGGAAACAGCATAAAAATTTAGCAAATAACAAGACTAAGAAAGTAAGCATGAAATAAGTGAACAGAGATGCTAAAACGACCATTGCTAACTAGGCTTGGCTCCTACAGTCAACACTGCTGCGATACCAATTTGTCATACCCAGTTTTAAGAATAAAACGGGCCACAAAACTATATGTGTGCCCAGAGATCAATCACACATATAGAGACAGAGTATCAAGCTCGCTTGTCTTTATTACATCACGAATAGTACTTTATTACATAAATTTATTCAAAGTCTCACTGAAACGAAATAAGATAACTAGCACTGGCTAGACACCAAAGCCACAGTGGACGTCAACCGTGAAGCACAAGACCAGTAGTCCTCATCGTGAGTCCTCATAGATACGATTATCTGTTACCCATCCGGGATTTTCCAAGTAATAAAAATAAAAAGCGTAAGTACATGTCGTAATTTAACAAGAATAACATGGGGTTAATGAGGCTCAAAAGGCCGACATGGTTTTCATACGGTTAGCAATTTTATCATATCTCAATTTTAGCATAAGTGAGTAGCAACAAGTAGCATAAATCCCAATTAAACCATATGATCATGTAAACAATGATTAAAGTATAGCAAAACAATACTCAAAAAGTTTTCAGCGCATAAATCATTATTCTATAAGAAGTCCAGCCAGTGACCGAGAGCACTACCGTTATAATCGGGCTTAACACTCTGCGAGGTTGTACACTTTCACCGTGAGTCGTGATTCCCATATGCTTGGGTTAATTACTCCCAAACTACACTGCCGAGGTGCATAGCAGGGTTTCACTATGAAGTCTTTCAAAGGTTCGTCTAACAAGTTAGGGCCGCTTAGGTTCCTCGACAAGCGCATATAGAATCCCCCTTCCAAATGGTTCACACCGCAAAGAAGAACACATGAGGACGAAGCCACGCCATGCCCATCGTAAAGCCCCTTTTTGCGCCACAAGGGTAACCTCTAACAAGCTAGAAGAGGGTCCTCATACTTGACTAAAAGCCGAGCCATATAGCCCTCTGACGGTTGTACCGTAAGTCCCTCGGGTGCTCACTTACGTATAAGTCCTTAGGGAGGACAAAGAGCAAATGTGTGTACTCTTCCCTTTAATTTTCTCCGTTGTTAAAAAGCGAGTTTTAAACCTTGTTGCATATAGCATTAATCATGTTACAGATCATAATGGTTATTCATTACACTCAGCATAAGCTACCCAAATGCATAAACCCACGGTAATCAAGGTACGTAAGATACAATTCGTTAGAAAATCCTTAGTGGTAAACAAGGAAGACACATGCAACATGAATTAATGATTAATGGTGAATAGGTAACAAGGATGATCCCATGCTATACTTGCCTTGCTCAACGAACTCCCTTGGTGATACGTGGTCAGTCAAAAGTACTTCCTCGATCACCATATTGCTCACCGCCTATACTC
>JADLZL010000974.1:0-84332 GCA_015844335.1 Chrysopogon serrulatus
GCTGAACAGGCCAAGACCAATTGAGCTCTGATTTGTTCTAGCTGCATATGCAACCAGACACTCAAAGTCGAAGTTACCACCTTCGCTGGCTTTTCCTGAAATCAAAGATTATTGCAAGATAGGAGGAGTAGATACCAAAGTTTGACTGTGTTTTCTTGGGAAGTAAAATCTCCAACAGCCCCAACGCGCCCTCATGGCCAGCCCCATCATCCCGAGTACAGGCAGCGGGGAGCACGCTGCGGCGCCGGCGTCGACCACGACGAAGCTGGGCCAGCTCAACGCGGCGGTGGAGCGGTCGTGGGTCGGGCGACGGTTCCGCCTCGCTGCGCGCGGGACCACGTTCACCACGGAGCTGCGCGCCGGCACGGCCACGTTCCTCACCATGGCCTACATCCTCGCCGTCAACGCATCCATCCTCTCCGACTCCGGCGCCACGTGCACCGTGGACGACTGCGACGCGCCGTCCCCAGGGTGCAAGTTCCCGCCCGTCGACCCCGGGTACGCCACCTGCGTGGCGCGCAGCCGCCGGGACCTGATCGTGGCCACCGCGGCGTCGTCTGTGATGGGGTCCTTCATCATGGGCGCCTTCGCCAACCTCCCCATCGCGTTGGCACCTGGGATGAGCACCAACGCCTACTTCGCCTACACGGTCGTCGGCTTCCATGGCTCCGGGCTCTCTCCTACCGCAAGGCGCTCGCAGCGGTCTTCCTCGAGGGCCTCATCTTCCTCTCCATCTCCATCGTGGGCTTGCCGTCCAAGCTCGCTCAGTTCATCCCCAAACCTGTGCGGATCTCGGCGTCCGCAGGGATCGGGCTGTTCCTGGCGTTCATTGGGCTGCAGAGCAACGAGGGCATGGGGCTCGTGGGGTTCAGCTCGTCGACGCTGGTCACGCTGGGAGCGTGCCCGGCATCGCAGCGCACGTCCGTGGCGCCAGTGGTCACGTTCCCCAACGGCACGGTGGCGCTGATGCCGGGCGGCACCGTCTCCGGCGGCATACTCTGCCTCTCGGGCCGGATGACCTCCCCGACGTTCTGGCTCGCCGTCGTGGGGTTCCTCATCATCGCCTTCTGCGTCATCAAGAACGTCAAGGGCGCTCTGATCTACGGCATCCTGTTCGTGACCTTAGTGTCCTGGCCACGCCACACCGCCGTCACCGCGTTCCCGGACACGCCCGCCGGCGACGACAGCTTCCACTACTTCAAGAAGGTGGTCGACGTGCACCGGATCCGGTCCACGGTCGGCGCGCTCGATTTCAGCGGCATCGGCCACGGCTACTTCTGGGAGGCGCTCTTCACCTTCCTCTACGTCGACATCCTGGACACGACCGGTAGTCTCTACACCATGGCACGGTTCGCCGGCTTCGTGGACGATGTGACGGGGGAGTTCGAGGGCCAGTACTTCGCCTTCATGTCCGACGCGACGGCCATCGTGTTTGGCTCCCTCCTGGGCACGTCCCCGGTTACGGCGTTCATCGAGTCGTCCACAGGGATCCGGGAGGGCGGCCGGACGGGGCTGTCGGCGCTCACGGCGGCGGCCTACTTTGCGGCGGCGCTGTTCATCACGCCGGTGCTCGCGTCGATCCCGTCTTGGGCGGTCGGGCCGCCGCTGGTGCTAGTGGGTGTGATGATGATGCGTGCGGCGGCGGAAGTCGAGTGGGACGACATGCGGCAGGCCGTGCCGGCGTTCCTAACACTAGCGCTCATGCCGCTCACCTACTCCATCGCGTACGGACTCGTCGGCGGTATCGCCTCCTACATGCTCCTCCACTCGTGGGATTGGGCGTGCCAAGCGACAAAGAGGCTCGGCTGCCACAAGATCGGAGGCGGCGCCGACAGGAGTAATGGTGGCGAGGAAGAAGAGCAGAGAAAGGATATGGAATCGGCTTAACATTTCTTTTTCCCTTTTGTCCTCTCTCTGCCTTTCACTTTGGATATATTTTGTTTTTCTCCTCAAATTTCTTCGTGGTTTCAGGGAATTCAGGTAGGCTGTCGGGATTGCTAGGTAGGCGTGTTAGGGCAAGTACATTGCTATTGTTTGATAGATAGTCACATGCAGTGCTATATAATTATAAGACGACTTAAGAGGTGACACATATAATAGATTGCCTTTTAAATTGTCTTAGGCCTTGTCCAGTTCGTAAATGTTAGAAAAAGTTGCAACTGTAGCATTTTGTTTGTATTTGGCAAATATTGTCCAATCGTGGCCCAACTAGGCTCCAAAGATTCGTCTCGTGATTTACAACAAAATTGTATAATTAGTTATTTTTTCACTAATATTTAATGCTCCATATATGCGGGTAAAAATTGATGTGATGGAGAGAGAGTGGAAAAACTTGCAACTTGCAAGGGAAGTGAACAAGTTCTTATAGTAATTTTAGGGTTCTTAATTTATGTAGTGGCGGACCCAGAAACGCAACAAGAGGGGGGCTAAACAGTAGAGGGCTAAAAATCTTACTAGCGCTATTGCGCTATAATATACTATGTAATAGATATATCCGGAAAGATAAATAGCAGTATTCATTTGGATTGCTCAAATATCATCTAGTACAAGTTTGTGGTACAAAAGCATACCAAATTAGAAACTAATAAATCACTCATATTAAGCCCAATGCGTACTCTTTTTGTTTCAATATGACACTCTCTATTTCCAACAGTATCTTTAGAAGCATCTTTCTTAATAAGAAACCTGTCCATCCTAGAATGAAATTTAGGACTCAGTCATTCAGAGTTGCAGAAACTTCAGGGAATTCAGAAAGTGCAAGTTGCAAACCTGAAACCTAGCAGCAGGGTGAGGCCGTGAGGGGGATCGCTGGATCAGAGGCGTGCAGCAGCCAGCAGAGGACTGGGGAGCCGAGGAGGAGGGTCGTCGCCACCTCGCCGCCTCGCGCCGCCCGCCGCCCGCCGCCGGTCGCCGACCGCTGGGATGCCGCACACGCGCGCACGCGCTGTCGCCTCGTTCAGTTGATCGTCGCCTCGACTCCGACATGGCAAGAAGCGCGAACATCGTAGCCTGGGGGCTGGCAAGGCTGCTTACTAATAGCCAGGGCTGGGCCTTCTAAAGTTCCAGTTTTCCAATTTTATTGGGCCAAATTATATAGGGGTACTAAGTGCTACATGGGCTGGACCCGGGCTGCAGCCAGGACAGCCCGGGTCTTGAGTCCGCCCCTGAATTTATGGATACAGCCAAGAAATGTTTGTGATGCATGACAACAATAACTTGTATAATGGTGTATAAGTTGTCTCGTAGTCCTAGATTTTAGCTCATGAGGTGGTTACTTCGCGAAACAACTACCACTTTCTCTTACCTCCCTCTCTCTCTTCCATGTCACCAAAAAACTGATGTGACACTACATGAGACCTCTGGACTGCTTGTATGTATTAATGTACTTGCCCTTATGAATAGATCAGAATTTTATGTAGAATGGCCGTCTATTTTATTTTCAAAAATGCATAGTCCTGTGGACATCTTGGGACATAAATCAAGCTTTTTGGATAAAATTGTTCCTGAGAAAGCCAGATGCCGGTCTGATTTCAACTTTAAAGGGAGAAACTACACTTTCTCTACTTGAATTGGATGAGGAAGGAAGATATCGATTTATTTTTTGTAGCATGACAACTCACCCTTTTGGCTCCTGGAAGCTGCAAACAGTCTACGCCTGGTACGCCTAAAATCGGCAGGCTGCTCGGTCTGAAGGGGTGTGGAAGTCTCGCCAACTGCAGGTGTGAAGTGGTCCATAGTCAATTGTTTGTTTGGACTATTGAATTGGTATTTGGTTTGAAATGGTAAGGCTTGTTTATCACACACACACACACACACACACACACACACACACACACACACACACACACACACATAAAGAGGTCATTTTGGCCAATGCTGAAACTTGTTGGAAAATTTGGTTATTTTCTAAATGCAATGCTGCAGCGTTATGGACCTCTAGAAGCTGTATACTGAAAATGGAGTCCAAAGATTTTAAAACAAATCTTATTTTTCTTTCTCAAATCTGAGCTGTTTCTGTGAGACAGGTCACACTCTCTCTCCTTGAACGAAGGAAACTGACAGGAAAGAAAATAATAATTTTAATAGATGGCGTTTTCGCTTGAACGAAGGAAACTGTACTCCCTCCATCCCTAAATAGATGGTGTTTTCGCTTCTCGGGAAACAACTGCCAATAATTTTAATAAATAATAAATATCATCAATTAGTATCATAATTAGTATCATCAGAAAGATCTTTGGATCTAGTTTTTTTAACAAATTTATTTAGAGATATAAATATTGCACGTGTTCTATAAATCAAGTTAAACTTATGGCATAAACACTCAAAACATCATCTATTTAGAGACGGAGGAAGTATTTCAGGTACAGGTTTTGGAAAAGCATATGAAGAGGCAGCCTAGGAGGAAGGAAGGTATTCATTTATTTTGTTCAGCGACGCATGACAACTTTGTAGGATCGATTCGCACTCAAATAGGCAATCAGAAGGGGGGGGGGGGGGGTGAATGATTGCGGAAGACAAAAATTAATTTTAAAACTTCCCCTAAACACAAAATCAAATTAAACCTCGTTTTCGATTCCGGACAGAACACTGCACCTCTAATAAAAAATATTCTCGACCAAAATCTATAGCTCCGATTAACCTCAAAATTTTGCAGCTCAAAGTAGATGAAATTCTTGAACTAACCCAACTGGAATCACATCAATCGGAGGTCTAGAACGATCCAGATATAAAATAAACAAGTACGCTGATCCAGAAAGCGACGAGAATTGATTAAACCCTAATTTCGTGATTATGCAGAAACTAATAAAGTTTAATCAACCAAACCCCTTAAACCAATGACCCGATGCCCTAGCTCAGTTTTTTTTTTTTTTTTTTTTTTTTTTTTTTTTTGAAAGCCCCTAGCTCAGTTCTAGATGAATCAACTCGTCTAAACTTGCAAACACAAAATCAATCTAAAACCAAAAGCTAGACATGCGAATAAAGAGCTGAGCAGAGGAACGAGATTACCAACACATCAATTTGCAAATCTTGATCTTTATTGAGTTCATGAGTTTACAAGATGCCGCTTACAAAGCATCCACACAAGGATTTCTCTCAAATCCCTGGGCGTAAAAAACAGTCGTCGCCGCTGCCTTTTTCTGTCGCTCCAACGTCCTCCCGACGTCTGCTAAACCGATATATCAACACGCCTACACCTGGCGCTTCTTATATATCCAGCAAAGTCCGACCCAAGTCCTTTCCTACTCGGTTCACCTGGTCGAACTAGCCAGCCACCACGTGCATGGTGATTTTCCTTCTCTCGGTTAGGACCTGACCAACACGAGCCTGATGACAACAGCCACAAGCTCAAATCTGACTGGTCTAGCTAAACATGATGCATGCCACGCCATGCATGTCCATCACGGCAAGACCATATGACCATGAGTCCATCCAGGACTCCAACGACTCCAACGTCCAAAGCATGCCTGCACCAGCAGCCTAGCACTGCTCCTGGTCAACGCAAGCCTACGACAAATTTTCCCATCAGACTACTGGCAGTTATAATCTGATCAACATCATCTTAGCCGTACCGACCAAGACAAACATCACACCGTAGCACGCACATCTTCCTGTACGTCTCACGAAGTGATCATCTTCCACGCACATTGTTCTCTTAGCCCGAACATCCAGCATGACATCCTTGACCGATAGGACCTCAGTTCCTCCCTAAACTTAGTCCCGAAACCTCAGTTCCTCTCTGAACCTAGTTTCAGTCCGCCATCGACCACGTTCCACCTCCAGCAACACCTGCATGTGAACAAACACAAATATGCGTCCGAGCACAAGTCCTCGACTTGACTCACGTCAATCCGCACAACACCTCACATGAGCATGTCAGGCAACAATCACTACTGGAATGCCCATCTTTGCCGACTGCCAAAAGCAGTCGGCAAAGGCACTAAAACAGGTGGTAAAGGCTTTGCCGACTGCTTTACACGTGGCAGTCGGCAAAGAACACGTGGCAAAGGATAGGTCGGCAAAGAAATCTTTGCCACCTGCCACCTGGAATGCAGTCGGCAAAGCCTTTGCCACCTGCCAACATGGCGGTCGGCAAAGGAGACGACGCCGTCGTGAGATGACGGAGCGGCGTTCCGTTTCTTGGCGCCACGCCACGCGGCGGTCGGCAAAGGCTTTTTTTTTTTTTTTAGAACATAAATTCTTTGCCGACGCCTTTTTGGCGGTGGCAAAGACCATTTTTATTTTTTTGAGAATAGAAAATCTTTGCCGACGCCTTTGTTTGGCGGTGGCAAAGGACTCTTTGCCGACGCCTTTTTTGGCGGTGGCAAAGCCGCCATGGTTCTGAGACACCGGCTTTGCCACTGCTTTCCACCCGGCGGTGGCAAAAGCTGGAATAAGTAAAATTTTAGTCTGTTTTTTCTGTTTTGCATCACAGCAACGAAATGACATATATGATTATATAACTGGAATTCACATATATCACTGAGATCCACATATATATCACATAAATCCACATATATAGCACACATAAACCATAACAAAGGAGTCCAACAAGTCCATCATCCAACAAATCGTACTAATCGAGCATCGAACATCAAACATCCTACATGGAAAGACATAACCAACATCAAACATCCTGCAAAGTACACGAACCACATAGCCAGTCACTCGTCCTGCGACTCGTCGCCACCGTGGTGTGAAGAGCTCCCGGTGGCCACGAAGGCCACGAGGACGGTCCAACCTTGGCCTTGGCTGCTGTACACCCACCGGATCCGATGTTCTGGGCAGGCGGAGGGTCGCTAGCCCACCCGGAGCCCCCCTCCTGCGTAGGCCTAGGAGGAACACCACCCGGCCACGAGGCGTGGGCGAGGGGGCAACCGGGCCCACATGGCCTGGAGAAAGGCCATGTGGAGTCGGGTTCGAACCCGCCCGACGGTGGGCTGCTGGAGAAGTGATCTCATTAGTACTGCGGGATGGCCACACAAGCGAAAACAATACAAAGGCGCTAGAAACTCACCGGAGTCCCTAAAGGGCTAGGAAGGCAGGGGGGTGGACCGAGAGCGGTGGTGGAGCGAAGATCACGGAAGGCAACGGAGGACATCTGAAACCAGGGATCTCCAGGCCCTGAAAGAAGCCGGCAAACTCCTTCATCTGGCGCGCCGAGTGCTCCTGGATAGCCTCCAACTGCCGGCGATGGGCCTCCTCTTGGGCCGCCAACTGCTGCCGATGGGCCTCCTCTTGGGCCACCTGTTGGGCCCGCAACTCGGCCAGCTGGGACTGCAATATTACACCCGCGATGTTTAAACAATGCATAAGGAAAGCTACATATGTAAAACCAACGAACGACGAATAGTTACCTAAACCGTCGCGATAATCTGCGTAGAGCTCGGCCGCCGAGGTTGTATGGGGACGTCCGAGGAGGTTGTGCTGTCCGATCGACGAACCTCACGAAGGGTGGGAACGGTGGCCGGGTCGATTACACTGTGGGCAAGAAAGTACCGGCCATGCTGCTTCCCTCCTCCCGTCCTCATCAGGACGTCCGTGTCAAGGGGCTCGGTGGCTGGATCGTAGAACTCACCATGGCGCTTGCGAACTGCCTCGGTGTACTGGACCACCTTCTCGTAGGCGTTCGGGTTGGTGAACGCGTCGGCCCCCTTCGCCGGGTCGTAGACGTTGTCCGGATCTTTCGCTTTGCCCTGGTGAGACAGGACGTACCCCGTGAACTCGTTGATCACCTGGCCACCATGCGACTGAGTCTGCAAGGAAAACACAAGAACGATTACACGTAATGAGAATGAATAAATAAATGAATGAATAAATAAATAAATCGGTGTGAAGGATACCCATGTGTCCATGTACGCTCCGAGGGGGCGGCTCCCTTGGTGGTGTGCTGCACCTGTCCTCCCCTTGGCATGTCCGGACTTCTCCCTGCGCCTCGCGTACGCCTCCGGCGTTGTCCACGAGTCCACAATCGCCTCCCAGCAGTCCATGTGCATTTTACACCAATCAGCAGGGTACTACAGAAAAACGTGCGTTTGAGTGATCACTCCTGAATTAGAATGGAATCAGATTTAATTTTTCATACTTACCCTGAGGTAGATCTCCCTTGGGAGGTCAGTTTTGGGCGAGAGGATCATCGCCCTGGCTTGCGACTTCGGCAGCGACTGGCCAAGCACCTCGGCGTGGTAGTTGATGAGGACCTGGAGGTGCGCCTCATAGTACATGTCCTTGAGTCTCTCCATGCAGACCTTGTCCTGCACTTGTGACGCCTCGATCTCGTGCCCCGGCTCGCACGTGTACCACTCCTGCATACAGATATCATGTATCTTTTCATTATTTCAACAACGTCCAACAAATCCATTGACATTAACAAAGCGGTGCGATGAAGACTCACCCAAAACTCCCTCTTGATCACGTCGGCAAGGGGGACCTCGTTTGCGTCCTTGATCTTGTAGAACTCCGGCCACTTATTAGGTGGCTTTTGGATCCCATCTATGGTGACAAGGCCAGGGTAGTGCTTCTTAACAAGGAGGCCCAGCATGCCATTAATATGGTGTGAACTGCCCCCGTTCACAAGCTTCCGCCATTGCGACGAGTCATTAAGAACAACCTGTTAGTCCGAAGTTCAATTTTCAACATGTCATATGAATAAGTTATGAAAACATGAATGGTTACTTACTTTGGACCCTCGGGTCGAATCACCGGACGGTGGGGCTGCCGCGAGCGGGGGTGGAAGGGAGGCGCGTGATCCCGCTGGCTGGTAGGGCTTCCTCGAACCCGAGGAAGACGTCTCCCAGTGTCGTCGCCGCTTCCGCCCGGCTGCCCCGTCCCTCGCCCGCCCCGTCCTCGCCGCCCCCGTCCTCGTCGCCCCCGTCTTGGTCGACGTCTGGGGGAAAGAGCTCCCTCGTCGACGAGCGACGTGTGCGGGACCTCGCAGACGACTCCACCAACGGCGCCTCCTCTTCCGCCTCGTCGCCGACGGCCGGTCGACATGTAGATCGAGGTGACCTTTCGCACACCGGTCGTCGACGTCTACCTCCGCCCGGCATTTTGTCCTATACCTAAAATGACAAAGATTAAACCAATTAGCACAAATAATCGATAAGTACTTTTAAAGAGATGCAAAATGAATGAAACTTAATTGCAAAGTAATAATAAGAACAATATAGTTTTACATCAATTAGTAAATCAAGTCCTCATCATCACTATCACCATTTTCATCATCTCCTCCACCGTCATCACAATCAATCTTTGTCATCATCACTATCAATATTGTCGAAACCTAAGTCCTCATCATTTTCATTCTCCTCACCACCTCCATCGTCCTCAACACCTAGTTCGCGCCTAGCCCTCCATCGCTCAAGCATCATTAGGTCCTTAGCATCTTGCACCACTTCACCCTCGTCCTCATCGATGTCGTTGTCTACTTCCATGCCCATCAGTGAAAAAATGCCTATCTCCAAACGCCCTTCTAGCCCCTCAGGTTGATAGAACTCTCCGGTATCCGCCTTCGGATCAAAGTTGTAATCATCATCGTTTGGGACGGGCGCTTTACCACGCGGTGATACCAATTGCACAAGGTACCATCCCTTAAGCCTCTCGTCTTTTTTGGCACGTCCATGGAAGATAATAAACTTGTGTGGCCTGTTGAGCCACAATATAGACATCATCTCCACTATAGATAGAATCTTGTCGAATTTCGACTTGTCCAATGTCATCGGCTCTTCTCGTGATATTAGGATCGAACCAATGGCATTTGAAGACAACGGATTTAGAGCTTTAGGGCACGGGGAACTCGAGCTCGTATATTTCTTCCACTATGCCATAATAGTCGACACCATCATTGCCGGGCGTATAAACTCCTCGCGGCACGTGGTCTTTCGACCGGACCTACTCTCCTCCCCGGCTTCTCGTGCGGCGATAGCCATTGACATCATAAACGGTGAATGCATTGACCCTACTACTGCGGCCGCATGCAACCTTTGTCTCAATTCGGGACTCATTTCCCTATCCGTGCGTGCCTGCAAGGTGAGGCCAGGTAGAGCGTTACATTACTCGCTCCTAGGTGCAAATTGGAATATCAAAGTTGGAACGAGGTAAGTTTAATGGTACCTTTGTACGGAACCATGAAATAAAATCGGGCCTGGCATTTTTGAGGAAATCATCTTCCTCTTGGAGGGTAGGAGCCGTATTCCTTCGCCAGTATTCCTTAATAAACTCCCTGAAAAACAAGAGATGAAGGGGGTCGGACCGATAGATGGAGGATATTGACTACGTATGTAACAAGTCTAGAATTGAGAACTTACTTTCGATAAGGAACCACTTCTTCAAGGTTCAACAACACGTAGAGCATGATAGTGTGAAACTCATGTTGTTGCAACGTCTTGGGGGTACCTGCGCTTCCCCTTCCGAGTTGCCCCGTGAAAAGGCTTAGGGTCGATAAATTCTCGTCCTCATTGTAACGAGGGACTGGGTTCATGTTCGGAAGGTTGTCGGTATAGTATGCCTTTGTGAAGTTCGACACCTCCTCCACTCTTGCTGCCTCTGCCACGGAAGCCTCAATTTTGGCTTTATTTTTACACTTTTTTCGAAGAATCTTTGCCACCTGCCAGGCAGTCGGCAAAGGAAGTCTTTGCCGACTGCTTAGAATGGCCGAGAGCTCAGTACATTAGGGCAGTCGGCAAAGACTCCTTTGCCACCTGCTCAGTAGGGCGGTCGGCAAAGAGCTTGTTTGCCGACTGCCCTATCTTTGGCAGGTGGCAAAGGGATCTAGCAGTCGGCAAAGCCCAGTTTTCCTGTAGTGAATACCAAATCCACTACACTAGCACATGCATATCAACCTATGCCATAATTCAAATCACCTTGCAATGCTAATTTCATATCATACCAATTTTTCATCACATGATCACACAATCTCCCCCTTGATGAAAACATTGGCAACACCATATATAAATAATGAACAAGGGCATCCACATCCGCTAAATTATTTTTTTATTAATCAATTTATAATAAATATATTTAGAGATATAATGTCGATATTTTTATATAAACTAGTATAAATGCACGTGCGGCACGCATGTAGCTATTAAAAAATTGTTTCATAATGAATAAATAATATTAAATGTTGATAAAGAAATGGTAATATTGCATAATATATCTAAAATTTTCACAATCCAAAGCTCCAAACACAAGGCTAGGCACGACAATACATACTAGGTAGATAGGCGTGCTCCGCCACGCCCGTGGTGAACATAGTTTAGAAAAAGACAATACATTCAGTAGGGCGAAGTAGGTGGCAAGCGTTGATAGATTCACTATTCTATATCTGTACAATAGAGTGAAGCGACACCCAGTAAATATGCATTATGTTTTAGAGGAAAATATACATTAGTTACATCAGTTATGGCCACACAAATGTACAGGTTCAACAAGGAGCACAGATACAAACATCATGCATTATGGTAAAGAGAGGATTTATGTCAATGCCATGCACTTCTACAGAAAACATTTTTACAGGCGGTGCTAGAAGCATCTTCACAGGCAGCACAGCCCACCGCCTGTACCAAGGGTCAGTACAAATCGACCACAGTACAGGCGGTGGAAGTGAGCCGCCTGTGAAAATTCGGTTTTCACAGGCGGTTCACTTAGTCGGCCGCCACACCACAGTACTAAACCTATTCAAACTAAACATCACATATACATCAACCATAAAATTACATCATACATACATACACACACAACCATATATAATATATATATATATATATATATATATATACATATATATATATATATATATATATATATATATATATATATAGATAGATAGATAGATAGATAGATAGATAGATAGATAGGACGAGGTTTTCCTACTCCGGGGAGTAGTTACTCCCATCTTTAAAAAACCATATTGCGTATGTGTTTATACTTATTTATCACTTTGAGTATGTTTATATACTCATACTAAGATACTTCAAATCTTTCTATGCGAAAATTTTTTAAAGAAACCCATACTTTTTAATATATTTCGAAAATGCCATTGATTGTAGTATATAAAATAAGTATAACCATATACTCTATGTATGCATACATACTTAACATATATACTATCATAGATAGTCTAGTATGATCATATACTTCGTGTACATATACTTCGTTCGGTCATATACGCTCTAAAACTAGAGATATACATATGAGAGTAACTACTCCCTAGGAGTAGGAAATAATTTCCCTTATAGATATATAAACATAAAATCAAACATCAACCATAGAATTACATATATACACGTCAATGTTATCCGCACAACCATGCAGTGTTTATATGTCATTTCTTTTCAGATTTAGACCTACTATATCTGTTAGCACTCTAAATTTATCACTTGCTAAATCGCCATCATGATCAAAATATGCCCCATCACTTGAAATTATTTCTCTCATAAACACAAGTCTGCTACTATATTTTCCAGAGTCGATGGTGTAAAGGGCACGTCCCTTTCTGGCTTTTGTGGCTGGAAAGAAAGTTTAAAATCATCATTGACACATGTCCAATATATACATTTGCAACTTTAATGAGAAAACTTCATACATAGATATTATTTACCATATTTTTGTCCCTGACGTATCGTCTCCGCTGCCTTATAAACTCACATACATAGTACCCACAATAGACCGATCCAGGTGGTTGCTTGTGGCACTATATAATGAGCAACAGATTATTCTAAAATTGTCATGCCTTATGCATTATTTATATGGTGATATGTGTTCAAACAACTTACCGGATAGTGGAGTTGTATCATCAGTAGCACCCTAGGATCTGAGCGTACGGCGTCAACTGGTCCTTTTTGTTTCTTGTAAAACCGCCATGCCCTGTAGATATCGAATATAAATCACTAAAGTTATTTCTAAACTCTAATTCATATAAGTACACATGTGGTTGCATGTTGGCTCACCTTTCTAATTGAACCAAGAATGGTTGATACTTCTTGGGAGGAAAATGTAAGGAGTCTAGGACAAGCACCTTCCCTTCGAAGGGATAAATATAAAAAACGATCCAATGGTCACTGCATGAATAAATGAGTGAGCGACACATGTATATTGTTTACACGATAATTTGAAGTACGTATATGAAGTCACGCTTACCTAAAGTTATAAGGTGCCAATATGAAATCCCTGTACTTATACCTCAGCATTGATCTACCGAGATAGAGGGCATATTCATCCTCGTATTTTCTTTGCATCTCTTTTATAGCTTCTGCAACTTCTTCTGGTGTTTTATCCTTCTCTACCTTTGCTCTTTCGTCCTTTGGCAGTACGAATTTGTGCATATTTTCTTGTAACTTGATAGGGCTCAGATAACCGACCATCGATCCGGTAGATAATGACCTCTGCTCGTGATCTTGCAAACTGCAGACAACATCCGTATATTAGAGTTTCACAGTACATATTAATAAAAACAAATGTGTGTGCATGAGTGATACTTACAGGCACCAGATTGTTATGAGTTGGACGTCAAGTCGTCTATAGTTCAACAACAAGTGCATGTCCTTGAAGGTAACAAATGCCCTGCTTTTTAGCTTCCCAAAAGCAAACACGTTTGCTGGTATATCAACACTGATTGCATGGATGCCAGCATGCACTGCTCTCATATGCCAGCTGCGTCCATGGGAGCATAGGCCTTCCAGGCACATAGTCATTGGGGACATTGACATAATCATCAAGCGTTGGCTTTCTGATATCCTTTAGGGTGAATGGTGTACTTGATGGCTGTTCGACATGTACATCACAACTTGGGGCTTCCGTTGACGGGGCAGCGGCTTCCCTTGACGGGGCAGTGTCTTCCTTTTCCTTTGACGGTTCGAGCTCAACGAGTCGTGCCGTCCGCTGCTTTCCAAGTCCTTTTAGAAAGAGAGCCGTGCCTGCTGCTTTCCCCTTTTTTGGCTCAAAGGGAGAAATCAATTTTGGAATTGGAAATTTCTTCACCTTCTTGGAGGCCGGTGCTGGTGGGGAGTTTGCTCATCTTCCTTCTGCTTTGGTGGCAGAGTTTGCTCATCCTCCTTCTCCGTTGTTGTGTCCTCCTTGGCTGGCGGAGTCTGCTGCTCAGGCATGTTCTCCTTGGCTGGCCCCTCGGGCTCATTCAGCAAGGATGCCAACTCATGTATTGGGGAGGATGGCGGTGGCTCGTAAAAGCACCCAGGGTACAAATGATAAGTGATACATGAGTTACATGAGTAATGATAGCATATAGAATCTAGCGTGCTACAGTCCTTCCTTGTCCATCGTGGTGCACCCAGGGCAATGAGGTTTGTGGGATACTTTTCTCAACATTTCTTATGTTCTCTTGAAAGTTTGTAAAAAGAGACATCTCGCTGAACTGGTTAACATCCTCTAAATCTATTACACCATCAACTCCTATAATTTGTTGCTTTCCAGGGATAGCTACGTGCTTCAGCTTTTGGGTACTTTTCTTTTCATCCTTAGAAAGGATTTATTCCACATAGAAGACTTGTGCAGCACGGTTAGTAAGGATCCACGGATCGTCTTTGTAACCTACTTTACTTAGGTCAAGAACTCTCTGGCCATAGTTATCCACAGTGACATGTTTATCTTGAACCCATCAGCATCGGAACACTGGAATCTGTAGGCGTGGACCATATTCTATCTCCCATATGTCATCAGCGAAGCCAAAGTATGTAGTTGTTTCACCAGTTGCATCATCTACAGCCTCGCATTGAATGCCACTATTCTGTGCCAAGCTCTTGGTATCCCTATAGCTGATGGAAAATGAGAAACCACTAATGTCATAGCTCTGCCATGATGTGACCTGGCTTGATGGTCCAGATGCTAAAATCTTGATGGTTTCTGATTTCTCTGTCATGTCTAAATCCTTTAGCCATGCGGTGAACTAACGCTTGTGTTTCTTATGTACCCAATCATTTGTGCATCCTGGATTCTCCTCACGAAGCTCTTTCATGTGCTGCTCGATGAATGGGTCCATTATTATGAGTTGTTGTAGTATGCCTTAATGCGCCTCTAGGACTATGTTGTAATCTGGCGGGATGAATGATTTTCGTCCCATCCTCCCGCGTCCACCAAGCCTTCCCTCATGTCGCAATGGAGGCAAACCAATTGATACCTGGTCTTTTAGGAGATTATTACATAATGGTCCTCCAGACTCAATGGCCTCTTCTGTAGTGTACGCCTCTATCATGGAACCCTCCGGATGAGCACGATTTGACATGTAGCCATTCAATATTGATATGAAACACTCATACATCCACATTTCATAGAAATACATGGGACCCAATGCCTCTATTTGAGGCACCAAATGAACAACAAGGTGTACCATGATATCAAAGAACGATGGGGGAAAGCACATCTCCAACAGGGTCAATGTCTCTGCAGCAAATTTCTGTAGAGACTCTAACTCATAACGGACAATTACCTTCTCGAGATCTTATTGAAGAAATAGCACAACCGTGTGATTGCCATCTTTAAGAACACTGGATTTATAGCCCTAATGGTGATAGAAAGAAAAATGGTCAGCATGACATGACAATCATGTGAGCTGTAGTTGGTAAGTGTAAGGTCTTTCATCGATACAAGACTCCTTATGTTGGAGCAGAAACAAGATGAAACTTTTAAATTCTTCAACCACAGACACATTGCATCTTTCTCCTCTCTGTTCAGGTTGTAGCTTGCTACCGGTAGCTGCTACTTCCCATTCTCTAGGAGTACAGGGTGAAGTTCTTTTCTGATCTTTAAATGTTGCATGTCCAAACGTGAATTGAGACTTTCCTTTGTCTTGCTCTTTATGTCTAGCAAGGTTCCAATTACGCTTTCGAACACATTCTTCTGAACATGCATACCATCGATCGCATGTCGTACGTTCAAGTCTTTCCAGTACGATAAGTACTTGAAGAAAATGGACTTCTTCTTGAATGTGTCCCCTTCATTTGCCTTCACAATCTTTTTTGGTTTCCCATCTTTGGTCTTCTTTCTAAAAACAAACTTGACATTCTCAACTATCTTGTACACTCTATGCCCTTTACTATAACCTGATGGAGCAGTAGATTTTGATTCGTCCATATTGTCGAAGTACTTATTCATCTTTTGCAAGCGGTACTTATGGCCTGCCGGTAGCCATCTTCTGTGCCTCATGTACACTATCTTGTTAGATGCAGAAAGAGACACGTGCCATGTTCCATCTATGCACTCTACACAACCAACCTTTCCCTTGAACTGGCCTGATAATGAGAAGAGAGCAGGGTAATCATTAATTGTAACAATAATAATTGTTCTCAGTGTGAATGTCTCTTTACGGAACGCATCGATCATGGCCACACCTACTTCCCATAGTGTTTGCATGTCTTGCATTAAGGGCTCTAGAAATACATCCATATCAACTATAGGTTGTGTATGACTCAACTGGACTGCATGTCAACTTCAATAAATCCTTTCTGGTGCCCATCAATATCTCTGAAGAAAAAACCCTGCACTTGGCCAGAACATTTGGTTGCAGAGTTGGAACCATGCCTTTTCCATACTTGGGACTTCCCCTGGGCACCACCAAACCCAGTATTGCTGAATTCAACCCACTTACTAGAATTGAAACAAGACTCTGTGGTATCAGTAAACTTCTTTCATACAATGGAAGGCTCATATTGGTTAATTCAGTCTTGACAGCATTACAAACCTTCTACATGTGCAGCCTCAAGATCCCCCCTCAAGTCATCAAACAAATTGACATCTATAGGAAACACTGCCTTTGGAGCAATGATGACATTAACAGAAAAGGTACTTGTCTTGTGGCTTGGGAGACAGCATGCAAACCAAAAGATCAGGGAGGACTTGGAATCATTGACCTGGAGCAGCAGAATAATGCACAGCTCATGAAACATTTGGACAGATTCTATAACAGAGCTGACATCCCATGGGTGACTCTCACCGGGACAAAATTCTACAGCAATAATCAAACACCCCCCAAGCCAGATCTCCAATTGGGTCCTTCTGGTGGAAGGAAATCATCAAACTCTTCAAATACTTTAGCACCTTTGCCAACTGCATGCCAAAGAAAGGTAACACCTGTCTATTTTGGATGGACAACTGGGATGGCCCAAGCTATAGAGAAAGATATCCAGAACTTTTCTCCTTCACCAGAAAGCCAAAGTGCTCTATCAGATTTTTCCTGGAGAAAGACATTGATACAATCTTCAGTCAGCCACTCTCACCACAAGCCACTGACCAGCTGGATGAAATACGCAATACTTTTCAACTGAGAGACCTGGATGATAATTCCATGGACATCTGGAACTACAGCTGGGGATCTTCTAAATACAGTAGCAGGAAAGCCTATAGCATCCTAATTGGAAACACGGTGGCCTCCCCTCTTTTTAGATGGCTTTGGGCATCAAGCAATCTGGGCAAGCACAAGTTCTTCTTCTGGCTTCTTATGAGAGATAGATTGAACACAAGAAATCTTCTAAAGAGAAAGAACAAGGTTCTAGATGACTACACATGTGTGTTATGCAACACTCATCAGGAAGAAACCAGCAGACACTTGTTCTTCACCTGTCCATTCAGTCAAACATGCTGGAATACAGTCAATATAAACTGGAACCTGCAACTGGCGCCCCTAGACATGGTGATTGAAGCAAGAAGAACCTTCAACTCCACCATCTTCAGGGAAATCTTCATCATAGCTTGTTGGGTCATTTGGACAACGCGAAATTCAATAATCTTCGACAATGGAAACAATGACCTAAGCCTGTGGAAGAGGAGCTTCAAATCTGAACTGGACATGGTTTGCATCAAGTCCAAAGGTGCCAAGCAACTTCTTTTAAATAGCTGGAGAGATAGCTTTCTTGTCTAAACCCTATTTTCTCTTTGGAATTGTATTCCACCCCCTGTAATTTGTCCTGTATCTTTTGTACAAAAACCATTCATTCATTTAATTGAAAAAAAAAAAAAAGAAAAAAATATTAGGCCAAGATCTTCTCGGCCGATTCGGTCAAAAAAAACTCCAGGTTGTGTAGGTCCAGAAATAAGAATGGTTAGCAAAAGATATTTTTTCTTCTGACACAACCATGAAGGAAGGTTGTATATTGTCAGGATCACCGGCCATGTGCTGTGCGTGCTACTCCTCTCGGCAAATGTATTCATTCCATCAGTACTCAGTGCAAACCTTACATTTCATGGTTCCTTGGCAAAGTCCGGATATTTCTTATCGAAATCTTTCTATTGCTTTGCATCGGCTGGATGTCGTAACTTTCCATCATCTTTCCTTTCATCAAAAGCATGCCAGGACATAAGTTCTGCGTCTTCAGGGTTTACAAACAAACACCTCAAACGATCAACCATGGGGAGATACCATATCACCAAAGCTGGAATTCTTCTCAACGCATAATAATCTACTTCTTCATTGCTAGTGGGCTTTCTTTGTTCGTCTTGTACCTACTGGCACCACAGTTTGGACAGCTGTCTAAGTCTTTATACTGATCACCCCGATATAGGATACAATGATTTTTACATGCGTGGATCTTCTTAACACCTATCGTAAGTGGACTGACTAGCTTCTTTGCGTAGTACGTGTTAGCAGGCACTTTGTTCTCCTTAGGAAGAAGGTCTCCAAGTACACGCAAGAAATTATTGAAGCTAGCATCGGACCAACCATGTCTAGCCTTTATCGTTAGGAACTGAAGAACAGCCCGCAAATGTTGACCACTGTTTGGTACAACCCTTCGACTCGTCGTACAAAGGCTCCTCTGCTGCCTTCTTCAAGGCTTCCATTCCCTTCATGAAGAATATTGACAGATCCACACAACGGTTCATTATTGTCTCTAAGAATTCTGCATCTTCAACAGCATCTGTCTTAGCATGATGAGTTTCATTGACATCAGACGTAGCACTATGAGTTTGATTGACATCTGGCATAGCATGATGGGTTTCATTGACATCTGGCATAGCATGATATTCATTGACATATGGCATTAGACCCTCCACATTGATGTTCATTGCAGTGTTGTCAGTTGTCCGCATATAAGGGGCAGAACTACCCTCACCATATTTTATCCAAATCAAGTAGTCCTCCATAAATCCTCTGCAAACCAGATGGAAAATGATTGCTTCTACATTGTCAGATACCACAATATTTTTGCAGTCTATGCATGGACAGCATATGTGCTTCGCCTTTGTTCTCTGAGCATGTCTCTTTGTGGCATCAATAAATTTTTGGACCTCCACTACATATGATGGATCTAATCTTGATAAGTTGTACATCTATAATGACCTCTCCATAGTTAGCTGTAATTAGTTAAGAACAATGTAGGTCAATCCAAAAACCAAAACTAATATAACCCCCCTAAAGAATCATAACTAAGATACTAACCTCCTTCGATTAAACGAAGATGAAAACCTCCCCCTTATAGAGTTTACAATTTATGGACCTCCACCAAGTTCACTAACGGGAGAAAGAAATATGGTTCAAACTCATTTTCATAATTGTAAGAAACACTTGAATAAAATTTAGAAATACTTGAAGGATTTCTATGATAATCTTTACTTTTTAATCAAACATGCCTTAATATCACCATATTTCATAAATTTACTTACAAAGATTTCAAAAAGTATTCATTTGCCAATTTATGATTTTTCAACAATTTAATAAATGAATTTATAAAGTGTTAGTCATCTGAAAAAAGATAAACTAAAACTCAAACAAAAATATAAACTTTAAATGTGCTCTTCATTACTCTATTGCATAGATCTACTCACAAGGATTCTAAAAAAATATTTATTTTCTATTTTATGAATTTTGTACAATTTACTATAAATTTACATAAAAACATATCTAAAACTCTCTCTCTTGCCCTATGAACCCTAATCCTAAGCAACAATGCATGATGAACCCTAGATCTAGAGCACCTCTAATACAAGAATTGAACCAAAGAATCACTAAAAAAGGCATCAAGGGCACTAACTAACCTTTTGGAACTTTCTCACTAAAGAATTGAAGATCAAAACCTCCCCCCTTGGAAACTGTTCTTGTCTGGACCGCCACACTACACAGCTTACGGGAGAAACTGTTCTTGTCTGGAGGTGGATGAAGGGTATTTATAACTAGATTAGCACAAGCGGTTTATAATAACAACCGATTATGTAAATACAATTAACATAGGCGGTTCTCTATACAAACCGCCTGTGTAAAAAGTTACATTTTCATAGGCGGTGCTGCTAAGAAAACCGCCTGTGTAAATACCATTTATACAGGCGGTTGTTATTGTAACCCGCCTATGTTAATGGAACGTTTACAGACGGTTAAGTTAAAGAACCGCCTGTGTAAACACATTTACACAAAGCGGTTCTCTTGGTGGGCCCATAGATTTTTTTTTATTGGCGTCATGAAATTGTGAACCGCCTGTGAAAAAAAACAAGGTGCCGAAAAAATGATTTTTGTACTAGTGATGTATGATCAATACACTTCGACCCAGAAATTTTGTGTACATGCAGAGCAAAGCACAACTGACATGTTAGATACACAGATCTGCTCTGAAAATTGTCTGAATTTTACTAAATACGTGGACCTGATCGTCAGCCATAAAGAAATGTCTGGTAGAAGGATACATTCATCATCCATGCATCATCAAAAAACCAATTTGAGAAGTGCCTTCTTGCAGGAACACAAGGCATTTTTCACCTTGAAACACCAAATTTGCAGATTTTCATGTGCCGAACACACTCTAGAGGCTGGAAACAACTAAACGAAAATGTAAAGGGAATATCAAATTAATAAACTTTATGGAAACTGCAGTGCAAACATCAAAACAATCTCAGAAGTGCAAATCTATCTGAGCATCTATGATTACGTAGCTCTAATCATCGCAGTTTTTAACAGTCTGTTGAAGTGTTTCCAAAGTTCATAACTACAATAAGCTGACAATTGTTTTTTTTCAGTATGACGCGTTTCTGCAAGTCTTGGTGTAGCTCATAGAGTAAGGAATCCTACTAAAATAGAAATAAAAGATTGCTATGTGCGTAAGCTTGGAGATCTTGATTCTAGTAGACAACCTCAAAAGCTGACAAATATTTAGCAATTTTATAAGTGATACCTATTACGAAACAGGAACTTTGATGCAAACACCCAGAAACATATATGAACTGCAATGTAGTAGACACATCAACTAATCTGAAACAACAACCTAGACATCTATCATCCCATCCCACTATAGCTTCATGTGAAGCAACTCATAAGCATTAAAGCATTGAAGGCATCGTATTTACAATTAAAATTCAGGAGTGCAAACTCAGAAGAGAAAGCACATATGATTTTCAGGTTGTTCTATTTTTATAGGAATAAAGAATGTAAGATACGATGTTCATCCATATTAATAAAAAAAATGAAAAGCCTAAGTGCTTTTTTACGCATTTATTTCCAAAGTAAGTAAACCCCACTATAATCTTAGGCAATCTTTATCTAAACTAACCAAACCACACTATAAGGTCAGTATAAGAACATCTCATCTATTTTTTAAGACATATATTGGTTGTACCAATAACTTCAATTTATAAGTGGACAAATGCAAGGCTTATATAAAGGAAGCAGTAAGTGCATGTTATGAACAGATCAAATGTAAAAAAAACATCATGGAGGAGCATGCACACGCTACACATAATTTTGTATATATCTGCTGGTACAAATACCTACAATTCATAACTTGGTGATTCATTAAGTGGTAAAAGTAGTTGGGAGTAAGGTCATTTTATTAAGCATAACTCATGGAGAAGAATTGGAGTGGCTTCATATCAGCATGCTTGCAGGGTAGAGCCTATATATGTATATGTAATGGCGAAGAAAACACATCTAGGTGATTGTAGTAAAGAAATCAAACAAAAACAATCAAATTAAAATGAGTAACTACTGGCAAGCATAGCGATGAAACAAAGATGGAACCTTTTGTGTTTTCCTGGAGTGTTGATGTGCTGTAAAGTTTTACGTGGAGTTGCCTTGGTTCAGGGCCAAGGGCCATCCTTTTTGCCGTAACGAATTAAACCGTCTTTTGCTATTCGTTCAAAACTTGAAATACTCTAGAATTATTCCTAACACTCTAAAACGACAGACAGAACCACACTAAATTGCTACTCTGGTCCCTCTAAAATCCAAATGAAGACTGAACCAAGATAATTAAGGATGTGACCAAGATTACCACTGATATGCAGAGTCGGTTAAGCTAAGGGCAATGGTCATATACAACAACAACAACAACAACAACAAAGCCTTTTATCACAAGCGAGTTGGGGTAGGTTAGAGATAAAACCCAAAAGAGACGAGAAATTGGGAGACACAAAAGTGCACACGACAGAAAGACGTCACGGTTCAGGCACGTTGATTGCCAGTCTCCAAGCGCTCCTGCCCAAAACTAAATCCTTGGAGATATTCCACTCCTTAAGGCCTCTCTTAACTGACTCGTCCCAACTCAGTTTAGGTCGACCTCTACCGCTCTTTACATTATCGGTCCGCTTCAGAACCCCACTACGCACCGGCGCCTCAGGAGGCCTCCGTTGGACAAGTCCAAACCATCTCAATCGATATTGAATCAATTTCTCCTCAATTGGTGCCACCCCAACCCTATTCCGAATATCGTCGTTCGGAACTCTATCCCTCCTGGTGTGCCCACAAAACCAACGCAACATACGCATCTCTGCCACACTCAATTGCTGGACATGTTGCCTTTTTGTGGGTCAACACTCAGCACCGTGTAACATCGCCGGGCGAGTCGCCATCCTATAAAACTTAACCTTCAGCTTCTGAGACACCCTTTTATCACAAAGGACGCCAAAAGCTTGACGCCATTTCAACCAACCCGCTGCAATTCTATGCCTGACGTCTTCATCTATGTCGCCATCCTTTTGTAGCATCGATCCTAAATACCGAAAAGTATCCTTCTTGGCCACCTCTTGCCTATCCAGGCTAACGTCTCCCTCCTCGTGCCTAGTCGCACTGAAATCGCACCTCATATACTCGGTCTTGGTCCTACTAAATCTGAACCCTTTCGACTCTAACGTGTGTCTCCATAGTTCTAACTTTCTATTAACCCCTGCCCTACTGTCGTCCACTAGCACCACATCGTCAGCAAAGAGCATACACCAAGGGAAATCACCTTGTATGTCCCTTATGACCTCATCCATCACCAAAGCAAATAAATAAAGGCTCAATGCTGACCTCTGATGTAGTCCTATTTTAGTTGGAAAGTCACTGATGTCGCCATCACAAGTTCGGACAAACGTCACCGCATCCCTGTACATATCCCTAATGAGGAAAATGTACTTAGTTGGTCTCCAAAGCCCACCATATGACATTCCTTGATACTTTGTCATATGCCTTCTCGAGGTCAATGAAGACCATGTGCAAGTCCTTCTTCTGTTCCCTATATCTCTCCATCAATTGTCATAAAAGGAAAATCGCCTCCATGGTCGACCTACCAAGCATGAACCCAAACTGATTTTGGGTCACACTTGTCACTCTTCTCAGGCGATGCTCGATAACCCTCTCCTAGAGCTTCATTGTATAACTCATCAACTTAATCCCACGGTAGTTCGTACAACTTTGAACATCACCCTTGTTCTTGAAGATAGGTACTAATATACTTCTCCTCCATTCTTCAGGCATCTTGTTAGATCAAAAAATGAGGTTAAAAAGCTTAGTTAACCACATTATCGCTCTAGTGCCTAAGCATCTCCACACCTCAATGGGGATACCATCAGGGCCCATCGCTTTACCTCCCTTCATCCTCTTCAAAGCCTCTTCGATCTCTGCCTCCTGGATTCTCCTCACAAAGCGTCTGTTGGTATAGTCAAATGAGTCGTCCAACTCAAAGGTAGGACCCTCATTCTCCCCATTAAACAACTTGTCGAAGTACTCTCTCCATCTATCCTTGGTCTCCTCATCCTTCACCAGAAGTCGATCTGTCCCATCCTTAATGCATTTGATTTGGTTGATGTCCCTTGTCTTCCTCTCGTGGATCCGAGCCATCCTATAAATGTCCTTCTCCCCTTCCTTCGTGCCTAGCTGCTGATAAAGGTCATCATACGCCTATCCTTTTGCTACATTCACAACTCGCTTTGCAACCCTCTTCGCTATTTTATAGCTTGATGTTGGCTGTGTAACACCCCGGCCTAGGGCTTAATAGGATTAATATGATACTTATACCAATAAGTTGCAACTCCTTTTCCGGAAGCTCAATGACAAATACGCTTAATTTTTGCAACAACTTGTATGCATAGTAATAAATGCATCAAGATTATAATATATTAATAGTTTTCAACATTGTGTTACAGGTTGTTGCTTAATAAGACTATACTTTATAAAGAGTTAAATGCACTGGCGGCCCTTAAACTTGTGCCGCTGTGCCACTTAGGTCCACGAACTCTCAAAATCGAAATCTGGCACCCTAAACTTGATTAGTTGTGCCGCTTAGGTCCACAACCCAGGGGAGACGCCTTCCTGGCTGACGTGGCAGTGCCAGCGTAGAGGCAGAGTGTTTTGGCGGGATTGTGGCATTTGGTTAATTTACAAAGAGCACCCTGGAGTATGGAACAAAAGGAGAAGATGGTCCTCCTCCAAACTGGATCTTTCTGTCAGAAATCGTTCCCCGCTTCTTCTTCTTCCTCCCGACGCCTCCTCTTGCCGTCGCCGCCGCCTTGGAACAGTAGGGCTAGGTCTCTGCTTCTCCTTCCTCCGGACGCCTCCTCTTCCTGCCACCGCCACCTGGGAACAGTAGGGCTAGGTCCCCGCTTCTCCCTCCCGACGCCTCCTCTTGCTGTCGCCGCCGCATTGGAACAGTAGGGCTAGGTCATGGCCGCCGAATCAAGTGCCTCGGCCTCAGATCCACGACGTCTAGCAGTTCTCCCGTTGATTGAGTGCACGGAGTGCAAGTCGGCGGTGGTGTTGCCCCTTGTGTCAAAGAAGGAATGGAGCTTGGGCGAAGTGTTCTACTGCTGCCCGAACTACAAGGTCAGTGGTCCATTCAAAGCTATTTTGTTGTGGTGAAGACCTTTCCTCTTCTGATTTGGGTCATTTTTGTAGCGTGATGGGACTGGATGTCGATTCTAGCACTAGGAAGCGAGCTACATCCGCCTGCTACAAAAGAGGGGACTGTTGCACGGCGGTGGAGGCAATGCTGCTGCAGCAATTGGGCATGGTGGTGGAAGCAATGCTGCTACAGAAGATGGTTGTGCTGCACTGGTGCATGTTGGTGATCCAAATGAATCAACAGCATTGGTGGACGCAGCAGATTTAGGACCAGTGAACCAGGAAGTGGTAGCTGCAGAAGGATTGAAGAAAGTAGTTTGTTTGATGAAGGCAATATTGATAACCTGTGTTGGTCTCCTGTTTGTGCTCATCCTTGTTGTATTTGTCCTACTAGCTAAGTAATTGTAGTGTAGTGTTGGCAAGATGTAGCCTGTGTAGGCAAGATGTAGCGTGTGTGGGCAAGATGTAGACTGTGTTATGTGCAATGGAGCTGGTTCTAATCTATTTGTTGAAACTAGTCATGTGCAATACAGTAATGCAATCACAAGTTGACATCAAGCATTTGTCTTTGCATACCATTAAGCATAAACCAGGAGTCATACATTAACTTATTTTTTGATAATAGTGAAGCAAAAGATATAGTGTTGCAACCATATATTTGGACTACCAGACTACCATTTTCTTACACCAAAAGAACCTTATGCTGTTGCTATCTGCACTACCAGACTACCATTTTCTTACACCAAAAGAACCTTATGCTGTTGCTATCTTCCCTGTGTTTCTGGAAGAACCAAAAGGACCTAAGCAGTCAAACTAAGCTGCTTTACAGAGTAGCAGTCAAGCTAAGCTGCTGTACAAAATAACCAAACAGTCACAAAGCATAGATCTTCAAGGCTTCTTCTTCTCTCTTGGAGCCTTCTTGGTCCTCCCTTGTGCATTACTGCCTGTAGCTGTTGCATTCTTCTTCAGCCTTGCCCTTCCTTCCTTTGATGCAGTGGTAGGAGGCACTGGCCTGGTGGTTGGCATGTTGTTTTGAATGAAGCCTAAATCTGGCAATGGTTGATGAAGTACCCTTGTGCTAGTTTGTGATGACTACAACAAGGAAATGAGGTTATGAATTGGGTACTAAACATATCAGGTAATAGACAGGAAAGGTACTTACCTCTGAATCAAGTTGAGATAGCATGGTATCTATCATTTGTGATAGCAGTGGTTGGCTGCCATCTCCATACTGCATGGGCACCTACAATAACAACAGTGAACTGGTTATGTCCTACCTGAGTGTTCATACTGCACAGGGACACTTCTTTTTTTTCTCCTGCACATACCTGACTGCCAGTTGGGTCCTCACAGTCTTCCACATGGGTTGCTTCTTCTGCATTATGAACTGCCACCCTAACAGGTTGTATTTTTGGCCTAATCCCAGCCTTCCTCATCTCACAACCAGCTCTATTGTGTCCCTCTATTCCACAATAAGAGCAAGTTATGCTTGTACCATGCTTAGTCATCTTTGGCCTAAACTTGCCTACCACCTCCTGAGGTTGCTTCTTTTTGTTCTTGGGTGGTCTACCAACCTTCTTCTCATAGACTGGAGGTAGAACTTGAGGTCCTTTAACCTTGGTCCACATATTTTTGTCTCTAGTAGGCCATATCTTGGGACCATATGCTTTGAGGAAGCTTGTAGTTGAGTAGCAGTCATGTACCATACTCTCAGGTGGAATCCTCTCATGCCTCAAACAAGCAATAGCATGGGAACAGGGGATACCAGTTAAGTCCCACCTCCTGCAATCACACTGTCTAAGGGTAATGTCAACTGTGTACTGCCTATCCATCACATTCACTTGAAATACACCAGTACCAGCAGGTTGTGCATAACATGTGTTTGCCCATTCTGAGTTTTTGTGGACCTTCTTCCTAATCTTTGGACAGATATGGCCCTGCCACACATCACCCACCTCTTTCTCCTTTGAGTAGTGCCTAGTCATCAGTTGTGTTCTCACTTGCTCTAGCATACTTAAGATAGGCATCTCTCTTGCATCTAGTATGTACTTATTGAACACCTCACAACTGTTGTTTAGCAGAATGTCACACTTGGAGTAAGTGCTGAAGAAAGCTCTTACCCAATTATTTAGTTTCATCTTCTGCAGCCAGTCATATGCTTTCTGGTTAAGTAGCCTCATTTTCTCCATGTTTTCATTCCATCTGACTTCTGTGGTTGACCTAGCACACATCCACAGCTGGTTCTTCAAATTCTCACCTTTGAAATGCATTTGGAAATTGGAATACAAATGCCTCACACAGAATCTATGTTTAGATTCTGGAAACACTTGTGCAACAGCTGGTATAAGTTCCTGCAAAACAAAATAAGTACTTGTTTAGATGTTGGCACCAAATTGTATAATGAGTTGTATAATCAGAGAGATGAGCAACTAATCACAGAATGTATCTTTTGCTTGTCTGTCATAATAGTCCATGGATATGTGTTTTCAATCCTAAGATCTTCCTTTAAAGTTTGCAAAAACAATTTCCAAGTGACCAGAGATTCAACCTCAACTACTGCAAATGCAACTGGGTATATGCAGTCATTTGGATCAATGCCAACTGCTGTCAACAATATCCCCCCATATTTTGTCTTCAAATGGCATCCATCTAAACAAATAACAGGTCTGCACCCTGCTAAGAAACCCCTTTTGCAAGCATCCAATGACACATACAGTGATGAAAAAAGATTGCCATCAAGATTCAGATAGAAAATGCTGTCTGGATTACTCCTTCTCAATTCAGTCCCATAGTCCCATAGATTATTGTACTGCTCCTCTTCATCACCATGAATAACCTTTAATGCACTCCTCCTAGCCCTAGCAAGCTTTGTTCTTGCAGGTGTCAGATTCCAGTCCTTCTGAACTATCCTTGAAAAGCTAGCAAGTGTCATCTTCTGGTCAACTCTAAAGGACTCCAAATATTTCTCAGCCAGCCACATTGAAGTACATCTCTGCTACTGCCACTTCCTTTGGCAGTCATGTTTTCCAACAAAGGTCTTCACCAACAATGCTTCATCACCATGAGTCCTTTTATCAGTTGAAGCATAAAGGGTCCAGGGGCATCCATCTTCACAATGAGCCCTCAACCTTTTCTTCTCATTCCTTGGTATCTTGATGTCTACCCTATGCTTGATGCTATATTCTGTCACAGCTTTCCTGAGAACCGTAGCTGATTCAAATACCATCCCTAATTTGAATGTTGGATTGTCCATGTCTTCAGTTCTGAATCTCTTGAACTTGCACCTATCTTGATTTTCTTCATCAGATTTAGGCAGCTCTAAGTCTGATTCATCAGTTGAGTCATCCCCATAAATATCCACATTCTGAATCCTTGTTCCCTTTAGCTTGCAACCAGCAGCCTTCTTTCCTTTAGCACTTGTCCTAGTTCCCACATCATCATCCACATTGTCAATACCGATATTATCATCATCTTCAGCAAGATCATAGTCACTGTCATGAAATTCTGAGCCATCATCACTATCTTCACTGCCTCCTCCCACATCATCATCTCTTGCACTTTCCTCACCTACTTCCATGGGCTTCAAATTCTGATAAAATTGGGGCAGTTCTTCAGGTCCCTCCTCTATGTGCACAACCTTGGATGGGCTAAAAACTCTTGGCAATGATGAAATTGGATTTGCTACAATGTCATCCCAATCTATGCCACCTATGTTGTCATCATGATCAAAGTACACAACAAAGTTTTTGATCTTGTCAACAACTGAACACATTACCAATGTGTCTGAATCCTTTTCAATTATTCTAAGCCCATCAGCAAGTTCTTTCCCTGGTAGTAACCAGTACACCTTAAGAGTCTGAGACCTAGCACAATGCAGTTGCTCAACAAAGTCTTCAAACCACAATGCTGACCAACTATCTACCTCACAATAATCAAACCAGTGCACTTTCCCATCAACATAAGCCCTGTATGAGCCCTGACCAACAAAGAAACCATAGTGGTGCACCTCAACAGTAAACATGTCATCATCAGGACCTACATTTACCAATGCGAGCTCATCAATGGTTCATCTTCTACCAATACCATCATACAGACACTGTAATCAACCAAACCCTAAACCCTAGAAAAAAAGCCAGAAAATTCGGAACCCAGCCCGAAGAACATAAGCAACACTACAACCTACAACCACTGATAGCGCGTTTATGAGCTTCGATTTGCTTACCATAATCAGGCGGCGGCTCTCCATCTCCACGCAACATTGGCCCCATTGCGCAGATTCACCGCCGTCAAAGCAGGAATCCACGCTCACCAGGCGGCTCCAGTCCCTACACCAACGCGAGATCTTCCAAACTCGCCGCCGATTTGACCCCAACCTAGCAGCTCCGCCGTCGCCCGCCTCTTCCTCTCCAGAACGACGAACACGAGAGAAGGAAGAAGAGGAGAATCAGATTCGGGATAAGGGAGGGGGTTTGCTGCATATTTTTAAGGGACCAACGCCCACATGTGCTGCTCACGTGCACACCGCCTCTACGCTGGCGCCGCCACGTCAGCCAGGAAGGCGTCTCCCCTGGGTTGTGGACCTAAGCGGCACAACTAATCAAATTTAGGGTGCCAGATTTCGATTTTGAGAGTTCGTGGACCTAAGTGGCACAGCGGCACAAGTTTAAGGGCCCCCAGTGCATTTAACTCCTTTATAAATGTGACCTTCTGAAATGATAGGAATTCATAGCATCCCACAATCTATAGCACTCATGATAATTAATAGATCGTGAGTGCAATGCAGATATGTTTCTGCACAAGCCATGCCATTCCTTGTGTCCTGCAACCATGATGAAATTGAACCAGAACTAAATATTCAGAGTGGTTAACTCAAGATTATTATTTTTGACTAATATGCATGTATAGCTCATGCACAAAGTACAACGAAAATTACTAATAGACATGGGAATACTGAATTATCAAAACTATCAAATATGTTGTCATCTTCTAGCCAAAGATTTCAAAATATTCATTTGGATTTAGAATACTATAAAATAAGACAGACCAAACATACAACAAAAAGGAAGTCAATATGTATTAACTACATATCATATGAGTATCGGCCTCCTGAATTTTGATGCCTATAATAATCTTCAGATCAGTACACACAACTATCATGATAAGTCCACTGTGTCGACAAAAAAGGGTAGCCTTTAAAAAAAGATCAAGTTAATACTTCAATGCCCATTCAGTCAGTCTGAGCCTATACTGCTATTCAATTTTTTTCTCAAACATTGTTAATAGTTCATTATTGGTATTTTTGAAAATACATGCATGAATAAGATGTCACATGAATCATTATTCATCCCAATCATCCCTAATGGACATATATAAATTTAAGTACAGATACAAATATAAGCATGTTCTCTTGCTAATGGACATAGGAATATTGGCTGAACCATCAAAGCAGATTAAGGGGAAAGCGACAAATGCGGGTGCAACATGGGCACATAGCACAGTAAGAGTTGAAGTACAATTACGTTTCTTAACCATATCAGGGCAGATTCTTGATCAGCATCGCAAGCACTAGATTTTTTTCCCTGTTTTCTGAATTCTTGAAGACCCCAAATGCTGTAGCCTTCTCCACCTTTGTCACTTACAATGTGACACTACAATAAGTGCACAAACAAATTATCTTCATGTTAGTCTCACCTCTTGACAACATCACCTTTGTATGTTTGCTGTTTAGCTGAGTCAAGCCAATCTCTCCATTTTTTTCATATATATAACTAAACAAAAAGAGTTCCCTACAGGCCAATCTCTCCATTTTTTTTCTATATATAATGAGCTACTATTATTCAATAGAATTAGATATTTCATTCACAAAAGCCTCAAAATCTAAGCTGAAAACTGTTTCACTAGTTGAATAGAAGAAGAATTTTGGTGAAGGCTAATAGAGACTATGCAGAACAGATAGATGCTAGTAGATGATATTGCAGCACAAGCTAATAGATGCTAAAACACAAAATCGTACAGATCCTACAGATCGTCGGAGTATATCTGCAAGCAGAGACAATAGATGCTTCTTGCTTGGGAGTACAGCTATCATAATCAAGAAGAGATGCAAATACTCCAGGACTGCGCCAAAGTGGTGCCAAGGGAGCAGCTCTGATCACTCATGGTGTCCACCACCCCAAATCTCCCAAACACTCCAGATACAAGCAGAGGGTAAGAACAAAATCAAGAACCCTAGAAAGGGCAGAAGAAGAGTAATGGTGAGAAGGCCGCCGGAGGAGACAAGACACCGGCGAGTGGACTCTCGCGTCTCTGATGCTGTCGCCCGGTGCGTCGTGCGGTGCCAAGCGCCGCCACTTGTCCTTCATGTGCCCTGCCCCGCTGCTCGTTCGCGTGCGCTCGAGTCTCGACAGGATAATTTCCACCCCAACATACGCCGGGCTCCGTCCCCCACCACGGACTAGGGGGAAAAGCCGGGGTAGGCCGGGCTACAGCCCACGCTAGGCTTAAACGAACGCTTGTTTTCACATGGGCTGGGATCCTTTCCAGGCCAAGGTGATCCACAGGTGTTCGGCCTTGACCCCGGCTGGGGTGCGCCTAAACGAACAAAGCCTTAAGGAGCTGGGTTACCAGCATGATGAGAGCCAATGTCCAAGTTGCCTCAGTGTGAGTCAAAACCAGTGATCACAGAAACCAACCCTAGCTCCAGGACCTCATCCTTGATGTGTGTACAACTGCAGCACGAAAGGTTGCAAACACCATCAGGTGATGTCGCATGCAATGACCCAGGCACACTCTTTATCGTCGCGCAACCCCTTGTTGAGCACATCTATGGATTCCATTAGGATCTTGCATTCTGGGTGCCAGAGGCATTCTTGTGTTGTGTTTTCAAGAAATCTGCATTGGTCACAACCACACTATTTTGCTAGTAACAACATGTTTTGCAGTGGTAATCATGAACAGATCACCTCTTATATGGCTTCATATGATAGAGTTTGAATTCAGCACCAAATTTTGCTGCTTCTTCATCAACCCTTCGCTTCAGCCTCCTCCAGGTCCTAAGCATGTCTGCCTGTATTAGGCCACGATACAACGTCTCAAAGGTGATCTTTTGAGGAAGAAAACCTTTCTCTATCATCTCCATGAAGAACTGGCATGCCTCCCTCCACTTCTGAGTTGCACAAAAGCCATGGATCAACAAGGTGTATGAATCAAGATCAGGACCTACAGTGCTTTCACACATATCGCTCCAAATGTCCTTAACAGTTTCATGTCGGTTCAACTTTATAAACATTCCAAGCAATATGTTGTAAGAGTGAATATCTGGTGCAGTCAGTGAACCTGGTTGTTTCATCTTATTGTACAGTTGCAAGGCACCACTCACATTATTTCTCCCCCGATATTCCTTGAAGAAGCAATTGTAGGTAGCTGGGGAGGGACATACTCCCTCAGCAACCATCTCATCAAGCAAGGTCTCAGCATCTTCCAATCTCCCACACGAGGCAAGGCACTTTATCACAGATGTGTATGTTGCCACTGTGGGGCAAATGCCTCTATCTTTCATTGAGCGGAACATACAGACACACAACTCAGGTTTGTGTGCACGACTGTAGACATGCAGGATGATTGAGTAGCTGGTTACATCCGGTTCAATTCCCCTGTCACGCATCTCCTTCAAGAGTTCCTCTGCTGAATGAACTGTTCTATCAAATCTGTAATCAGGGTGCAAACTTGCATGTCTGCAGATACCATTTAGAAGAATGTTGTATGTAACTATGTTAGGTTCTATCCCATGATCAAGCATATCTTTTAGGAACTTTCGAGCCATGTCACTCTGGTTAACCTTGCACCATCCATAAATTAAAATAGTGTACATCTTTTCATTTGGATCATACTTGTATTTCCTTTTATTAAATATCTCTGTAGCAACCTGCAATGGTATAAAAATTTGAAATAAAAAATTAGTAACTGAATCTCATGAATTCCTCAAAAAGAGAAAATAATAAGCTAACCAAGATTAGAGTGGTAGCTCATAGTTGAGTAATGAAATTCAAACACTATGTAGCCAGATAGAGTTTAATTATTTCTAGTTTACCTAGTTTGGTTATTGTCAATTCAAAAGCAGAGGCTTCCACTCAAACCATAAGCGCTATTGCTCATGCAGTCATTAACATTGAAGAATTTATCCACTAGTTATGGTAACTACAGCCAACATTAGCAAGATGTTAACTTTATGATAAGGCTATTGTGCACAGTCAACACAAATAACCTCACAAAAAAATCACTTAACTTAAGTCAACCTTTTAGGTATGTCACTAAAATTGTAATTCCAAATCAGAATCCAGAATAACATATCGAAAACTGTGTCATAAGATCATACTCAGTTACAGACAATTTATTGAGATTTGATTAGAGTATAAAATGGTAACTCCAACTTTATTCAAATACACAAAGTAAAAATAAAAAATTAGGACATCATATTGAAAGGTAGCCAATTCCAAGGTTATTAATAACACAAAGCACAAAAAAAAATTTCTTAATTTGATAAAAGCCTCTTCAATAAACTAGAGACCCAAGTTTAGTGAACAATTATAAAACACATCACTCTTCCTTAGCAACCATAAGCAGTAAGCAAAATATCTAGTTCTGAATCCTGAAGCCCTTGTCCAATTCCATAAGTTTACCATAGATACTCTGAGTATTGATTTCTCAAACATGCTACCTTTGACCAATTGCCATTTTATTTTAGAATAATAAATTGTCATATTAGTGTTGATCTCAAAGATGGCCCAGACAGGGATCATAAGCACATAACAGAGACCATATATATGCTTTATTAATCTATTGCTCAAATAAACCACTTGTGATGCTTAGCGTAACACAAAAGAATTCATATGAAACTATGAATATTGAGGATTCACATGAGACTAAAACCCGAAGCCCAAGTCATATACCATGTGTGCAACTATCATACCACAAAATACTCATAAAAGGATAAAAATCTTTTACACTGAAGTCATTCAGTTCTAAAGCATCAGAGGCTAACCGATAAAGTTAGCATATAAATGAACAATTCACAGAAAACACGCCACATTTTCATCAAAAATGAAAATGAAGTGCTAACCAACCAATCAAACAACAGTCATATCACCAAAAATGCAACTATTGGTTCGCAGAACAAAAAAAGACCTTCGGGTACTTGTACTTGCAGAGCGTGTCGAGCAACGTGGCAAACTCAGTGGAATTGGCCTCCCTCCCAACAAACGCCTCCATGTCGTCGAAGGCGCGGACCGCCTGCCGCGTCATACCCGCGGCGATGTACCTCCTGGCGAGCACTGCGAACGTGCGTGGCGAAGCGGCGCCGTCGGCGGAGGCGTCAACGACGACCCGCCACGCGGCGTCGAACTGGCGCGCGCGGCCGAGGGCGTCGACCACGGCGTCGTAGGCGTCGGCCGGCGGGCGCGTGCTGGCGAAGGATGGGTGGAGGCGCGCGGCGTGGAGGAGCGAGAGGGCGAGCTTGGACGCGCCGCGGAGGCGGAGGAGGAGCTGGACGAGGAGGTCCCCGGTGAGGGAGACGCCGCCGCCAGAGAGGAGCTGGAGCGGTGACTCCGCCGGGTGGAACGGGTTGTGGTGCGCGAGGAGGACCCGCGCGAGCTCGTCTGCATCGGGGGACCGGGCGATGGGTGGCAGCGCGAGGATGTGGGATAGGGAGGCGGTCTCAGGAGGGGCCGTGGCGGTGCAGAGCAGGCGGATGGAGGCGGCACGAGCAACGGATCCGCCGGCGGCTGCGAGAGGCGGCGGCGGCATGGCAGGGGGGGCGGGCGAGGCTTTCAGGGTGGAGAACTGGAGACTGGAGGACGATGGATCTGCACCGTTGGTAGTTTTGACTGAAAGACCAAGACACGATGAGGCCACGTCAGCAGTGTCATAAGGGCATACTAGGCTCCGTTTGGCGCGGCTCCACTTCACTAGTAAAGTCATTTATTTGGGCTTTAGCTTCATGAACGACTCTTTAGAGGAGTCGAAGCCGTTTTGATAAACCATTTGGCAAAATAGCTCCACACATAAAATTTCTTAAAATACTAGTATAGTGCCCGTGCTAACGCTACGGTAATATTTTAGGGATACACTTGAAAACAATAGACGACGATATTTTGTTTTTAGGATTGAAGAACGAATAACCAAAGCAGTGAAAAGTTATTTATTCCAAGATTGCATCATACTCGATATTGCAGGAACAAAATATTAAAATTGTTAACATTTTTTAGTTTGCTTTCCTTACAATGCACACCATTAGGCTTCAATTGGCAATAGCACATCACCAGGATATAATCTTACAGAAATTGTTTTGTTCATGAAGAGATTCCAAATGAGGTGCCAATTGGCCCAACTCTTGAGGGCTACAAATTCATTTGCTTCGCATTGCTGGAAACATAGTAGAAGAACAAAGGCTTGACACTCCAAAAAGTCAGAAACAACACATTCCTTTTGGTTGCAGGAACTCCATTCACTAACTAAATGTATAGGAATTATGCAGCACTCTTATCAGTTTTTCTTCATGAAATGAAGCATATCAAGTGAGTATTATTTCCTGCACCATCAAGTGAGTATTACTTGGACACTGCAAGCGTCCTTGACCACAGGTTAGCTGAAATGACTTAAATACAAAAAATATGATGAGAAGGCATTCACAGTAAAATTAAGAAGTTATCTGCTGTTCAAAGCCAATCCTGAAAAAGTGAAAACTGTAGTGTTTTTTTTTTCTTAATGTAGCCAATTGACCTCAAGCAGATAGCAAAAGATGGTCAGCCCAAACACCAGCATTCCTCTATTCTTTTTCTTTTACTCTTTTACAGGATAACACATATATAATAGCTATTTAGTTCTTCTGCCATGAAATAAATATGCTTGCTTAAAATTCACTTTGTAGAGGCTATCAGTGTTCATTAAATCTAGATTTGAAATTAACTGTGACAAATCAATTGATGATAAACTGTTAGATTGATCAATGTCAGAGCATAGTATTAAGTTATTAACCTTGCTCATCAAGTATAGAAGATGACAAATGAGAAGGCTCACAGCAGTTTTGTTCGTCCTACAAATGAAAAGCACCAATGAATTTCACACACACTGACAATTCAAAGATCAATTTATCTAGCAGTTTACTAAACATTTATTGATCTTTTCCTATAGCCAAGCAGGTTATTGGATATAGTACTGAACATGCAAATAAAGCACCATTGAATTTCACAGTTGATTACTCACAGAGTTTCAAGGGGGAGATTGGCTAAGACATTGATATAACCAGTAAATTGGTTGTTCTACAAATACCTGAAAGGAAAAGGAATGGGTTACTGCAAAACATTCTAATGAGACATGTCTAGGAGCTGAAAATAAACAGCCATGCATCATTTCATTATTCTTTCAAGCTTGACAATCCATTAAAACTTTGTGGTAGATCACCAGTAATACATGGCAAACAGATAGATACCAATAATAAAAAAAAGAACAATATAGGCTACCACAATCCTTGCTACTGCTCCAGAAAGGCTATTTCTTGTTACATGTAGTAGAATGTGAATTATTTGCGCTTGTTTCTATCAATTGAACAAACCATCCAACTTTACTGCACACCCAATCCCTGCAGGCTGCAGCAACCAACTCAAAACCTGCCAACTGAGACAGATTTCGCCATCCTTAGCAGAGCCTCTACATGGATCTCGCATGTCTCACAAAGGGGATTATGAATGTTTGAATTTCTTACCTTGTTCACATCTGTGCTTGATCCAATCAACTTGATGATAACAAAATTCCAATGAGATAGCAATGAGGTTTGTTCTTATTTCACATATTGAGATGTATGATACAAAACTCTAGATTGATAATATGTTATTTACTGCAAAAGAAAAACTCCTAGGTCAAATTGCTTACCTTGTCAAAAATAGGAAACTTTGCTTTCACATATCCATTACTGCCAGGCTCTTGACCAGAAAATTGATTACATGGGAAATGCAAGTATCTCAAGGCCTACATGCAAGAGTGAAAGGAGCAGGTCCAACCCATCATTGACAGGGTGGCTGATCAGCTACCTGTTGGATGGAAGGCTGACCTGATGACAGGTGCTGGCAGGGTGATTCAAGTGCAATTCGTGCTCACTGGAATCCTGATTTATGTAGCTATGGCAACTGATCTTCCTCCTTGGGCTATCAAAGGCATTGATAAGATCTCTCTGTACTTCTCAATCAAGACATTTAGCTATTTGTTTCTTTAATTTCACTTGCTTGCTCGCTGCCATTCTTGACCACTTTGTAGATCTGTTGGATGGGATATAAAAAAACAAAATTGCTATTAGTGATCTTAGCTAGAATAACTTCTATCAATGCGGGACCAAGACGGTCCCCTATCAGCATAACTCTCGCCCAGGCGGGCCCATAAGACAGAGGCAAGAGGACCGATTCCGAGTAGATGACGTCCTATCCTAATTAGGCAAATAGAAAGTAACTTCTGTAATAGGAACAGAACTCTCTCTACTAGTCCGACTAGGATTAGATTCAAAGCTCTGGCTCCTTTCTCTCATAAAAAGGAGCCCGAGCACCCTCATTATAACAACACACAATCATACAACAATCCAACGCAAAAGGCCAAGGCCGACTAGAGTAGAGCTTTTACTCGACGACGAGGGCTCGAACCAGGATAAACCGAGCGTCTCTTGCGTAACCGCCGAGTTCTAGTATTCGCCGAGATCCGAATCAACTGCTACGGGAACCCCGTGGCAGCCTATCAGTGGTTAAACACCGACAGCTGGCGCGCTGGGTAGGGGGTTTAACATTGATGCAGCTCTCTTTGTTGATGGAGAGATTGCTCCTCTTCTGGCCCCTTCGGCAGTTGGCCATAAGGTGGTTGATGTCCGAATTGTTTTGCCGGGGGTTTCTGAAAAGGAACCCGTCCTCCAGTATACTCCCTACCATCCGGTGGCCATCCCTCGAGTTACTCGCTCTATTGGGAAGAGGTTTGCGGCTGGTGATACTTCTTCTTCTGTGCCACTGAAGCGGGCGCGCTCTTCTTCTCCTCAACCTTCAGGTAACATTCTGATAGGTGAGAAATTTCTTTATTTTGCCACATTTTTTCTTTTTTGTGTGTGGTCTTAATTCTTCTTTCTTGGTAGATATGGATGAAAATGGTACGGATCTTTATCCGACCGTCCGTTCGACCGAATTCGTTTAGATGAGTTTAAATCTGTCCATATCCGGGATCGGATATTCAACATCCGGTACCGTATCCATATCCGAATACTCAAATCGCATATTTATGATGTCGGTATCCAATCGCATCTTATCCGGCATGGATGACACTATCCGTATTCGAATCCGAATCCGAACAGAAATATGAAAACAAATATGGTACCAGTGATATCCGTCCGTATCCGATCCGTTTTCATCCATATTGGTAGATGGTAATGCGGTCCTCTTTTATGAGGATGAGACTGAGGATGTTGATGATTCTCCTCTTCTTCATCTTCTCGAGGCGCAGAAGCACCTCATCATCGGACAACTCGGTAGTGGCCACCATCTGAGATGGATCTTCGGCGCCAAAGTACTCGAAGCCAAGATGCTCCCGAGCCTTCAAAGACTGTACTTGGCGGCGAAGATAACTAGCCACTATAGTAAAGCCTGACAAGCCGTTCTGCTTCAGGTAGCTAATCCTATTGAAGAGTGGCTGAAGCAGCAACAACTCGGCAGCGCTAAGTTATTCCTTTTCCCACCGATCATTAGGCACAGGCGGGACCCCAGAGTAGGTTTCAAGCGCTGGGGTAGCGCCATCACCACCAAGATTCCCAGCATAAAACTACTCGGAACGCCAGTCCTTCACGGACTCAACAAGATCATATTCAAAAAAGTGGCTCGACTTACGCCCCTGTCGAAATTGAATTCCACATCCACCAAGTGCATGGAGGGAATCAGAACGGGGCTGCGGCTTAAGATGGAAAAGAAAACGGAACAGATTCAAAGAAGGAGGGATGCCAAGGAAAGTTTCATAGAAATGAACAAAGGCAGAGAGATGAAGAATCCCATTCGGAGTAAGATCATGGAGAGAGATACAGAAGTAGCCAAAAAAATTATGAAGAAAAGAACACACCGAAAGGCAAAGCCCGGCGCGTACAAAAGAAACAAAGATCACAATCTCCCCAGGACGAGGGACAGGAACACGTTGCTCACCAGGCATAGACCAACTAGCCAAATCCATCGACTGGATCATTCCCCACTCCTCCAGCTCAGCCAGATGCCTCTCCTGAGTAATCGGAGCAGGGAATGACTTCGCGGTCGCCTTCATTGCAGCAAACTTGGGATTCAACAACTCATCAACTTCTTCCTCAAGAACAGGTTTGTCAACTACCGGTTTCTTGCTCTTAGTCTTCTTCCTCCCGATACAACGACCTAGCAACGACAATTGGATGGAAGGCGCGCAGGAAGAGCAAGCAGCGAGAACAGATTGGGGATTTTCCTTTCTAGGGTTTCAGGATGCGGAAGCAAGGCGAAAAAGGAGAACGGCCACCCTGAACACCAATTTATAAGCTAAGGAAAGGCCCGGTTTAAGGCCCACTTAACAGAGCAACGGTAAAAAGGCCAACGGATACATGGCGCAATAACAGGAAAGGTCCAGTAAACTCCCTAAAATCTGGGATAACGATCCTAATCCCGTTATTCGTCAACGGTAAAAATCCAACACTGTTAACAGAGAGAAAGATGACAAAGGCCACGACGCAAAAGAAGCCGGAATTATAGAACAAGTCAGCACAAAGGCAGACAACCAGTTTTCCAACCAAAACAAGTCGGCGCAAAGGCAGACAATCAGCATTTTAAACTTAAACAACTCGAATTTAGATAGAAACTTATATTTTCATTTAAACTTACAAGATACAAGGATACAAGTCTTACAAGACCCATCAAATTCATAAGAAAAATAAAACAACAGCTACAAGGAACCCTGTAGAATTCTGCCATAGAAGACAATTACGCAGAACCCCCCAGACAACCAAGGTGATAGCTGTTGCCGAGCAGATCCAAAGCAACCTAGATCATCAACACAGTGCATCCAAGATTCGCCATCAGTAGCACTAGATTATCAAGCATCACATCAGGCCTTTCCAGCCACAAGTTGAATCGGACCCAATATGAACAAGACAGCTCCAGCTCTGTGTAGGGTAGCTATTGATCTGCACCGGACAGCTAAAGGTCCACGCGGATCGGTAGTCTTACTGCACAGGACAGATGTCTGGCAGAGTGGAAAAGAAGAACTGAGATTGCAAAATGACCCAGCACAAGGCACATCTCAAGACTTTTCTACCTGCCAGAACAAGCCTCCAATCACAATGCTACTGCGGGACTAGTCTGCCTCTAATCCCTATCTCAAGATTTCTTCTACCCACTAAGAAGAACATATTGGAAGAAAAAGAAAGAAGTCCGGGGACTGATCCATCTCACAAACAATCATCTTCACAAAGACAGAAAGTAGCTCACTTCAGAGTCCTGAGAACAACTGAAATGAGAACAACTGAAAGGAAAGACCTATTTATAAGACGGGATCGGTGTACATAGACCAAGTGCACCTAGACAGAGAAACGCTGACAAGACATAAAGATGGGCAGTAAAGAGTGAAGCAAACGGGCATATCCTAAGAATATCCCCTCACAGTAAAAGCACACAGCTTTTAATGCTCTAGCTGCCAACGCCCAACCATCAAAAGCAGACATAAATGGCAGTAAAAGACAAATCTGCAAAAGGGAGTCACGAGTCTTTGATCGATTTCTCCATAAAAGAACTCGGTAAAAGGCTCGGGGGCTACATTTTTAATTTATTTTCTCTCCAAGACTCTCCATCTTTTTGTTACAAATAGTAAGAGGCTCGGGAGCTACACTCATTGAGTGCACCATTCGGCGCACAACGGAAAGAAGCACTCAAGGAAGACCCAAAAAGATCAAAAGCCATCATCCGACTTCTTTTACGAAAACAACTCGGACGAAGGCTCGGGGGCTATAGGGTATACACCCTCAACTTTTTTCTATTTTTTGTAAGATCCTCCAGCTATTTATAAATAAATAGCAAGAGGCTCGAGGGCCTACACTCAATGAGTGCACCTACGGTGCACATAAAAAGAAAAGAAGTCTTCAAAAGACCACTTCAAAGCATCACTCAGGGAACAAGTCCACTCTCGAGTTCTACTTTGAAATGCTCGTGGGCTTATCAATGCGGGACCAAGACGGTCCCCTATCGGCATAACTCTCACCCGGGCGGGCCCACAAGACAGAGGCAAGAGGACCGATTCCAAGTAGATGACATCGTGTCCTAGTTAGGCAAATAGAAAGTAACTTCTGTAATAGGAACAGAACTCTCTCTATTAGTCCGACTAGGATTAGATTCAAAGCTCTGGCTCCTTTCTCTCATAAAAAGGAGCCTGAGCACCCTCATTGTAACAACACACAATCATACAACAATCCAACGCAAAAGGCCAAGGCCGACTAGAGTAGAGCTTTTACTCGACAACGAGAGCTATAAACCGAGCGTCTCTTGCGTAACCGCCGAGTTCTAGTATTCGCCGAGATCCAAATCAACTGCTACGGGAACCCTGTGGCAGGCTATCGGTGGTTAAACACCGACAACTTCTAAAGGACTGCAAGATATTACCATCAATATAAAAAGTCACTAACTCAGACAAAAGATCAAGGATGTAAATTGAGTAGGAATGTCCCACCAGCAGATGTAGTAAATGTCATTTGAAATACAGCAGCATGCAGCAACTTACATGGAGCATGCTCATGCTCTTTGCTGTCCTGTTTATGGCACTCAGGCATGTAGTAGTTATTCCTTATGCAAGAACCAACCTTAAGTAGTCCAGAGTTGAAGTTTTAGTGTTTTTCTAGAAAATATAGTAGTTATTCCTTATGCAAGAACCAACCTTAAGTAGTCCAGAGTTGAAGTTGTAGTGTTTCTCTAGAAAATAAAAATTATCAAAATTGTTACTCTCTCCTAAATCTGTAAGTTACAGAAGGTTAGTGCTCATATAACAGTTGCAGTAAAACAAAAAAGAGGAAGGGACTGGCTACAGTGACGTCCCCGCACTGCATATATCCATATCAGATTTTAAGTGAAAAAATAGAAAGCTTTAAGATAATTTCATCAATCGATGACACATTACTTACAGAGAAGACAACTTGGAGCCAGTGGTGGTCAGCAGCCTCATGCAGTTGCTCTTGCACTTCTAGCTCGTTCCTCGCGCTCTCCCCTTGTTAAGCTTCTCGAGCGTCTCCTCACTATGGTGTTCATCGAGCGACTGACGCAGGGCCTTGATTGCCAACGCATAGTCCTAGCTGCAATCCGCGAACTCGAGCAGCCCCGCTTCCAGCCCAGCAGCGCTGACAGCCGACGAATGGGGGACGTGCGACCCTGCTGCCCAATCCGGATTTTGCACATGGAAGAAGGGGATTTTGCAAGCCTCAGTCAAATTTGAACTTCCCTGAATTTCTGAAACCATAGTTTGCTCAATCAAAACTTCCCCACATTTGGAAACCTAAATCTCAACCTGAGGCATGAATCGGCGGGTTAGTACCTGTTCCGGCATCAGTGAAGCCACGCTGCCGCTGCCTAGAGGTTTCCTTCCTGCGCATGTGTCCGCCGGCTGCCGGCATCCTTCTGTGCACGTTGCTGCTACGAGACCAAGGTCTGGCCTGGTCGCTGCTTCCGCCTCAGCATCTACCCGTACCCTGAAGGCGTTCATCCTGGCATCCTTGGCATCATGGCGCGTTGGCGTCCAGGCACGGCGGCCTTGGCGGTGCGGCTCCGTGCCGTCCCAGTGCAGCCCTAGCGCGGCGGCCCAGGCGGTATCCTCGAGGTGGCACGACGCAAATCTCTGGCCCTTGAGTGATGGGCCCACGGCGGCGAGCGGCCCTTGATGGCGAGGCTACTGCTGCTTCGGGCACAGGCGCAGGCGCGGCGTCCTCACCCTCGCCGTCCTTGCTGTCCACGAGGAGGAAGTTGTCAGAGAATTTGATTTGCAATGTGCCGGACGCCGCGCGGTGGAGCTCAAGGCCGGCCGGCCGGCGCCGGGCTTCTTGCCGGCACCAGTCCCGACGGCGGTGGTGGGGGGCGACGAGAGCAGCAGCAGCGGCGACGACGCGAGCTAGACAAAGGAGAGAACGGAGCGGAACAGGTGCGCTGGGAGCAGGAAGTAGGCTTCCCCGGGCTACAGCTCCTTGCCTGCCGCCACGGTGGGGATCTTCTCCCCGATGAGCAGCGCGTCGGGCGCGGCACACCAGGTGCCGTGGGTGCTCCTGCATCAGCTCACGTGCCTTCACGGGCGGGCGGGCGCGCAAGCACGCACCCGTCACAACCCACCAGTCGGACCACCGCGGGCGCCGTGGGAGCCGTCGCGGCGCCCGACGGCCTAGGGGGGGCAGCAGCAGATCTGTCGTCGTCGTCTCCTCGCCCCTGGGCGGCGACGGCGGGTGCGGGAAACAGGAGCCGCGGGGCTGCAGGTGCAGCAGGTCTACTCCACCGCGGAGAGCACAGCCCCGCGAGCTGCGCCGCCGAAAGCAGGGGGCCGAAAAATATGGAACACGTTGATTCCGGATCTTGAGCGGGGGCGGGTGATGTTTCTTTTTTTTCTCGGGAGCGCGTTGCGCGGAGATAGGGAGCGCCGCGCTGCGGACTGCGAAGGCCTCGCCACTGGCTTCAGCACGCTGAAGCCTTTGTTTCCTGGCCGTAAGATCTTGTGAGAGTTGATTAAGAGCCTTTGATTTTGAGGATGTTGGTTTCCTGTGTGTATTTTATGGGGTACGCAATGGTTAGAGCTCTCAGCGGGGGATGTTTTGTTTGGTGGACGAAGTATGATTTAACTATTCCCTTATAGTAGAGATGCTTTCATAGAATGCCATGCAGGATGAGGTGAAGCCGGATGAAGCTATTATTTTTGGCTCCATCTTATCTAAAACCTCAGTGAGAGCACATTTTAAGGGGTCTGTTTTATTTTACCCTGTTTGGCACAAAATGGCTCCAAACAGCTCCTGAAGCCGGTGGAGGAGCCATGTCAAATGGGGCCTAAAAACTACTTCCTCTGTCCAGATTACGGAGTATAAGACTTTTTTTACTTGAAAAATTTAAACACACATCTTATTAAAAAAATATAAATATTGATAAACTTAAGTCACTCTAAAGAACTTTTATTAATCGTGGGTGAGTGTGCGCTCATGTATGTGAGCATCTGCTTCTGTATGTAGGTCTCACAAAAAAATCAGGTGCTCTTACTGGATCAAATAATTCATCAGAAACCGAAGGATCTCCTTTGGAATGCATAGTTGATATCTACATGAAGCATAGTAGTTAATTAAGCTACCCTAAAGAAATAATGTAATAAATTCTCATGCTGCTTATCAACATTTCTGCTGCTCTGTCTCCTTAAATATTCCTTGTGAATGCTGACATAGGAGAATAGATGTTACAAAATTGGAGGTCCACAGTTCAATGAATATCTTAAGAGTAGCCTATCTCAGTTCTTTAGAACATACGCTTGTGCTTTATTCAATTCATTCATCTCCTTCTCACAATATCTATTCCCAATAAAGCGTTTTCCAATTTTAGCGAAAATCTAGAGTTGTGTGTTGTTATTGTTATCATCACTGTCATCATGACTTGGCCTGTGGATTCTTGTCTCAATTCCATGCAAGTACATTGAACAAAGAGTCACATATTTCTGTAACACTACAGCCTCAACAATTGCTCCCTCTGGACGAACTTTTTTTTTTTACAAATGACTTTAGTAGGACCACCTACCATTGCTTGCTGAGCTAAATGGATTGGTAGATGCATCATTACATCAAAAAAATTTTTACAAATGACTTTAGTAGGACCACCTACCATTGCTTGCTGAGCTAAATGGATTGGTAGATGCATCATTACATCAAAAATGGATGGAGGAAATACCATAATTTCCATATCAAATCTAGAATTAATGTTATCCTTTGTCTTCCCCTCCTGTTCAAGCAAGGTACCCACCAAACTTTAACCAACGTTCTTTTCACTAATGTCTGTCTTTGTGACAACAGATGGGCCACAAATGCCCACGTTACTAGTGGCGGTACAATTTGTCACTGATGCGTATAGCCATTTGTGGGAAACAAAAAATCATCACAAGAGTATTTGTGAGGCGAGTATTTGTGGCGACTTATGGCGATTAAAACATCGCCACAAAGACCGTTTTGTGGCCAAAATAACATTTTGTGATAAAAATTTTCGTCACAAAAACCCTTTGCCCTTGTGGTGCATTAGGGCTTCAATGGCACATACACAACCATCGCACGTGACCTTTAAAAGAAGAAACTACAATGATGTTGCCAGGATCAATAAGGTATAGATGTCATGTCAACCTAATAAGTCATCTGCATCAATAAGATGATTATAAAAGAAGCGACCCATCTTACCAGGATGGAAACATAATAATGTTACTACCTCCTTTTCAGTGTAACGCAATAATAAATACATATCAAATAATATGTGAAGGAGATCAGAGCAGTAATTTAACTATATTAATGACATTCATTCACAAAGCAAAAGATTAGAAACGAACAAATGACAATCCAAAAATCATTAACCTAAAAAGTTTCATTACAAAAATCAAATAAATATTACAATTTATGAAAAAAAAAAATTAAAGGTATGCATCTCTCCAAGATTGAATCATGTTATAAAAATTTTATTTGCGGGTCAGTTGAACTAACCTTTTAATATTGTTATCCACACAATTCAATTCTGAAAGGGACATCCAACATGTCCATATATGACAATATACTGCACAAAGTCAGTTATATTAGGATACAAATAAAACAAAGGGAGGAAAAAAGCCAAACAGTGGAATCTAACTAATGTTACATCATTGACAATGCCATGATGATCTCTCACATATGTCAATGCCAATACTATACCTATATGTAACTCTGGATTCAAATACAAGTTATTTTAGTTAATAATATATATTAAATAGGGTTTTCTATTATTTATCTAAAGTTAATCATACGGAAGTATGGGTTGATGGACTACTATATCAACTATAGCCAAGTGTGAGTCCATAGAGACAGCCAGGCCATACCTTTGTCTACATGCTATGGCCCATATGGACAGACGGACTGTACCTTCTCTACGTGGTATGGCCCACACAACGACATTTCCATCTTAAGATAATTCTCACCATATCTTCTATTTAGGTTCTGTTTGAATCCCATGAACTAATAATATAATTAGTTGACTAGCAATTAGTCTATAAAGATCTAAACAGGTAAACTAGTGGATGAACTGATAACTAATCTAAGCTCTAACTATTTATTAGTTCGCTAGTCCATAAAACACGACTATTTGAACTAATTGTTAGTTCATTAGATCTAATCAGGCTCTTGCAGTAAAACACAAAAGATACTTCTAGGTTAAAACACAAAAGCTATGTCTCAGCCCTTTCAGCCCTCTCAGTCCCCTCTTGATTGTTTATAGACAGCTGAAAAACAAACACTAGCCCCCTCTTGATTGTTTAGACAGCTGAAAAACAAACACTATCTGTGTATATTCATGGATGCATGCATGATGCTTCAGTTTATTCATTACAATATAATCAACCATCCGTTGAGCTTTATCTAACAGGGATAAAAACACGGTGACTCCACAGAGCAGATATATATAACAATAATACACACGCAGTACACGAAACGATGGCGTGTGCGCGCAGGCACAGCTAGCACACCACAGCACACGCCAATGCAAACGAGTAGTGCTGACAAACCGTACACACGGGACGGCGGGACATGGCATGGCCTCAGCCGTCGACGGTGAGCTTGCGGCGCTTGTAGTTGACCAACACCTCGCCCTTGATTCCGACGACCGCTGCGTTTCCTTCCTTCTCCGGGAACGGAGACAACAGTTCAAGATCAAAGTTCCTCAGCAGGTGCGCCCATATCGCCTTCATCTCCAGGTACGCCAAGGACTCGCCGAGACAGCCGTGCCTGCCGCCACCAAAGGACACGTATGAGAAGGCGCCTCCAGCCTTGTCCTCCTCCCTCCCGGGGGTGAAGCGTCCAGGGTCGTATGACTCATGGTCCTTGTAAATGTGAGGGAGCCTGTTAGCAAATGCTGGCGATGTCGCGACCATGTGGCCCTTTGGGACGTCAAACTCTTGGCCATCCTTGGTGGTGACCGTGAAGTCATGGTGCGACTGCCGAAGCAACATGGTTAGCGGCGGGTGAAGCCGGAGAGTCTCCTTGATACACCGGTGGAGAAGGACCATCTCCGCCAAGGCGTCATAGTCAATCTTGTCGCCATGGTGCTTCATGACCTCAACCTGCTCTTCCACGGCCGCTGCCATGTAGCGCTTAAACCGAAGGAGGTAAGCCCCGGTCCAGGTCGAGCTGATAGAGGTGGTTTGGTGTCCACCAAAGAGGGCCGTGACAAGTAGCCCGGTTATCTCTTCTTCTGTGGTGGGTCTTCCATTCTTGTACTTGGAATAAATCAGGCACTGCAGCATGTCCCCCTCCTTGGAATGTCCAGAGGCTTTGCGCGACTTGATGATGGTGGAGAAGATTTCTCCCAAACGTCCCCGTGCCCGTTCACGCCGATGATGAGCAGGGGTAGGGAGGTAGGGGAAGATGAAGCTCAATGGCTGCATCCCCATGGAAAGGTCTCGGAAGAGAGCACACACATCATCGAAGAGCTTTTCACGCACCTCCCTTCCCAGCAAGCATCGGCTAGCGGTCAGTAAGACGACACGGTCCAACTCAGACTTCAAATCCACAGTGCCACTTTCTCCCCACTTTGAGAAGTACTCCTACAGGGTGGATTGGATTTAATTTGCAAGTGAAGTTAATCAATCATGTAGGATATGTGTGCCAAAATATATATTATTACAGAAATTAATTAATAGTGTTCCTTTATTATGAGCAAAGTATATAACTAGGATGGAGAGACACCAAAATCATTCCTTTCAACTGTTCTGAAAAGTAATAATAAAGAAAAACTCAAGGAGATCAGATCAGCAAACAAGTGAAGGAACACACAACTGCTGAGGCCAATTAATTTTGGAGTGGCATTCAAGAAATTAGAGTGAGAGAGAGCATTGGGGACTGTGAAATTGAGGTCAACTAGATGGAAACTTTATTTGATGATGAAGCTAAGCTAACTACAGTAAATATCAGAAAATGCATCAAATTATTAAAAAAAAATGGATCACTGCAGTATGTACAGTGCAAGCGATCGGCCTCACCCTCACTCACCTCAATTTCATAAACCACCAGAGAGACATAGCCTCGGAGCTTGCTAACTTACAAAGCGTCGGCGAAGAACCTGAACTGCTCCTGTCTTGTGGCGTAGTCCGCGTCGTACACAACCCCAGGGCCAAACGCCGGCACAGTGAATTTGTACACCTCTTTCTGGCTCATCTCGGACTCAAAGCCATTGAAGAAGTGTTCTGACACCTCGGGGCCGATCAAGAAAGTGATCTTCCTTCCGAGGATGCCAAGGGTGAACACGCTGCCAAGGCGCGCGTATTCCTCCTGGATCATTGGGATGGGGCCACGCGCGAACCGGATCAGCCCACCCACCAGCGGCGCCGCCGGGACAGTCGGTGGCAGCCGTAGTCGCTTGCCTCTTGATCCTCCAGACTGCAGGAGGAGCCTGATGAAGGCGATGCTAACTACCAGCAGTACGACGCCAGCAGCAATCGAGGACTGTGTTGGGAACGGGTAGCTCGCTGTTTCCTGGTCCATGTCAACTGCCATTTCTGTGGATTGATCAGTAGGTGAAATCGAGGACTCTGTTGGGAACGTGCAATGGACAGTGGAGGGTGTGTGCTTATTATATAGTAGGTGCCAGTGCCCAAGGATAAAGGAAAGAGGCAGCGGGGAAGAGGGCTCCAGCAGTGATTTGAGAAGTTGGGCCACATGCACCATGCATGTATATAAATTTCTAGCAAGTCAGTCCTCCATCTGTTTCTGCAAATTTATAGGACGGCCTAACCGTCAGTAGTTATTGGAAAATAAATGGACGACTTAATAAGAATCTAATCTGCGTGATATGATGATGTACTCTTGCTTCTAGTTTAGGTACCACCGCGTGATGTGCATTCAACAAAAAGAAGTCTGATGACGTGCTCGATGCACAAGCTAATTACTAGTATAGACTGCACACCTGATCAGCGCGTCTCTAATTTGATAGTGTTCTGCATGCGAACCTAATAAGCTAGAGCATATGTAATGTGATGTCATGTACTCCATCCATTTTAAATTATAAGTGACGGATTTGATTATTTTCAGAAAAGAATAAAAAGGTAATGAACGATTTTGCATTAGGCACCTAAACTACATCCGAATCCATTTAGGCATTTTCTTTCTCTATTAGTTATGTCATATATCAACTGAACCATATCCACTTTCTATTTACTCCCCACATGTTTCTCCTCTTTCTCCACGCTTTGCTCTGTCCTCCACATCAGGCATAATTTCCAATGTCGAGAAATCAAATATAATTAAGGGATGCTTGGTTCTTCTTGCCAAGCATCGCCTCCTAGCCGACATAAATTGATAAATGGACGACTTATTAATAAGAATCTAATCTGCGTGATATGATGTACCCTTGCTTCTAGTTTAGATGTGCATTAAACAAAAAAAAGTCTGATGATGGGGACCTCCAGTCCTCCACCTGTTCAACTTGGCAATGCTCACTAGACAAGCATGGAGGCTTATTCGTGCCCCAGACTCACTATGTGCTCGGCTGCTGATGGCCAGATACTGTCCTGATAAGAATTTGGTTGGTGCCACAGAAGGACCTGGTATCTCATACTCATGGCGTAGCCTGCTTCATGGTCTGAAAGCTTTACAGAATGGTATCATTTGGTGTGTGGGTGATGGTACTCATATTCGAATATGGGATGATCCCTGGATCCCAACCGGTCTGACAAGGAAACCAAGAACTCCCAAGGGGGGCATGTTGGTTACTAAGGTTGCAGACCTGATTGATCCGGCTATGGGTACTGACTATCAGCTTGTAAGGGACCTATTCTGGGAGGAAGATGCAACCAACATCCTGACACTAAGTGTCCTAGCACTATTCCTTCTCTAACCATAAAATGACATTTTTTCCAATTAAGGACTAAATGCTTTTCTTCACATCTTTGCAAAACTTTATCTAGATTTTCTAGACAATCATCAAAAGTTTTTCCATAAACTGAAAAATCATCCACAAAAACTTCCATGATTTCTTCTATCATATTAGAGAATATAGACATCATACATCTTTAAAAAGAAGCGGGTGTATTACATAATCCAAACGACATTCTACGATAAGCATAGTTCCATAAGGACATGTAAAAGTGGTTTTGCTTTGATCATCAGGGTGGATAGGAATTTGATGATAACCTGAATAACCATCAAGAAAACAAAAGAAAGAATGATTGGCCAAACGCTCTAATATCTCATCAATGAAGGGTAGCAGGAAATAATCTTTCTTTGTTGCTTTATTGAGTTTTCTGTAATATATACAAATTCGCCATCCAGTGATAGTTCTCTGGGGTATTAATTCATTCTTATTATTTTAAACGACTGTCATTCCACCTTTTTTTGGTACAACTTGAACAGGGCTTACCCACTCACTATGCGGCATAGGATATATAATCCCTCCATGCAAAAGTTTTAAGACCTCTTTCTTAACAACTTCTCTCATCGCATTATGAAGCCTAGGTTGGGGCTCTCTAGAAGGTGTAATTTCTGGGTTGGTTGGAATACGATGGGTGCACAAAACAGGACTAATCCCCATAAGGTCTTGGAGTGAATAACTAAAAGCAGCATGATGTTTTTCTAAAACAGTTATTAATCTAGAAGATTCTTCATCCGAGAGTTTATCACTTATAATCACAAGGGAATTTTGATCATTATTTAGAAAAATATACTTAAGACCAGAAGGTAGTGGTTTAAGCTCAATAGGAGGCTTAGGTGGCTCTAATAATTCAGGTTCAGGATCGATAGGGTCCTCCTCCTCTTCAATGAAGAGCTGAGTATCCTCTTCTAAATCAGGTTCAATAAATTCTTCAAATGACAAAGCCTTAACCATTTCTATCGGATCTACTTCGGGAAGGGGCTCTACTTTAGCTTTTAATGCATAAGTTATAAGCACCGAGAAACTAAATCATTTCTTAAATTTAATATTTAATTTACCATTGCGACCTTCTTGAATAAGTTTTAGTATTGGTAGTCCAATTATTACATCAAAATCCCAAACATCAAAAATATAAAAATTCAGCAAAATTTAGAATTCGTTAATAACAATAGAAAGTGCACATAAAACTCCTAAACTAGGAATAATATGTCCTGAATGATTTTTTAATAATTTATTTATAGGAATTAACGGTATATCTTTCAAGAATTTTTCAGCAAATGTATGAGACATGATATTAACTCCTACAACTGGGTTATAAAATGCATCAAAAGGATATGTATCTATTTGTAATTTTATAGTGACAGTAGGAGAATCAAGACGAATTACTTCATGTGAAAGCTTAGATTCTATCAACCACTCATCACCCATAACATCAGTTCTCTTATTACTTCTCTAAGAAATTTTAAATCAACAGGATATCAAAAATTTGAATTTTTAAAATTTCTAGATTCTTGGGGTTTAATAATCTTATGATAAATAAAGTAATCCCATAATCATCAAAAAGTTCATCCTTAAATTCAAGCATCCAATCAGAAATTAGAGTTATTTTTTTTTCTTGAGACAGTTCAGGTACTAAATTAACTAAAAGTTGAGATGAATCAGGTAAAAGTTTATTTTCAGCTAATAAATATTCTTCTTCTAACAACTCTTCTTTTTCTTCAGGAACATCATTTAGGATATTAGTAAGAATAGTTTTAGCATGCTTAGCAGTAATATGCATAAATGCTCCACCCGTGACCAAATTAAGGTATTCCTTATTTTTATCATTAAGGCCTAAAAAGAAATGTTATAAAAACATAGGTTCTGGTAAAGCAAGATTAGGTCCAGAATTTACGAATCCATCAAAACGCTCTCAAGCCTTGCCTAGCGATTCATTATCTAATTATTTAAATCCTATAATTTCAAAACAAAGTTTAACAACTTTCTCAATAGGGAAAAATTTAAGACAAAAATTTGCACGCAATACTTTCCAATCTCCTTGACTACTCCCAATATAATGATTATACCATCTCTTAGCCCGTCCCGTTAATGAAAACAGAAAGAGTTTTCATCTTAAAGTATCATCAGCCATGCTCTTAATACTTAGATATGAACATGTCTGCTCAAAATCAGTTAAATGGAAATAGGGGTTTTTCGCTAGAATTACCACAAAAATTGTGTTCCTGAACTAATCTAATTAATCCCGGACGTAGCTCATAGCCAGATGATGTAATAGGTTTAAATGATTCTTTCGGCTAGAGGTACGATCCCGATGGTGCTTCGTATTGATACAAAAGTTGGGATACGGGTTCCATATATATATTTTATTTTTATTATTTTTTTTTTAAAGGTAAAAGTATAATAGTAGATTAAGATAAACTAAAATCAAAATTAGCAAACCGTTCCCTGGCAACGGCGCCAGAAATGCTTGTTGGTATAAATTAACTGCACCCTATATTGTTATTATTATTAGATTATCCACAAGCGCACAGATATATACTGATTAGCAGTTCACCAAGGTTAACCCGGTTTAATGTCGAACCCAAAGGAACAGTAGTGATAATGACTAAGTCTATAGTTCTTAACCTAATGGCACAATCAATCCAGAGAATATTAAGAATGAGGAAATAGCTAATGGCTATCTAATTCTGATAACCGGCAAGCTTTGACTAATATTGTTCTAACTGGGCAGTAACCTGAATAAAAGTAGAAATCAGAGTTCTCTCCTACCAGGAACTATGTGCCTATCGATCCTATCAATGGAAAGTGGACTACAGAGGAATCAACGAAGCTATAAAGTCACCTTCGCGAGCTACCACTATCCAGTAAATCAGGGGACATTCACAAGTAATCATAGCCCAGACACTACGCCTACACTACGAGTTACTACTTTAACCTAGGAGCTACCAAGATCAAAGCACTCAATATGAGCTGCAAACCTAAGAACAAATAAGAACAATTGCTTACTTAAACCAGAATATTGAATATAAAAGTACCTCAGAATGTAGCTCCGGGCGAGGGAGCCAAATCCAGACGAATACAGCTATGAAGAAGCTCCGATAGGCCGGGACTCCTCCGAATCTCTACTCTTCTACTCTATCTCTCTAATCTCTATCTTAATTGCTGGCCTAGATCTAATGGATGTCTATCTAATGCTTCAGGCTCTTTAGCTCTTGATCTAGCTCTCTTCAGGGGGGTCTGGCCCTTTATTTATAACCCGGTGGGATGAATGCGCATCGTTGGATCAAACCGACTTAACTAAGGGCCAAGATGACTCCTCAGAGGTGGTGGAGGAAGCTTCCAGAAGATGGCAGCTAGAAACCCTAATTGGGGGCCGGCCGGCGCAGGGGTGGGGCCGGCCGGCCCCACCTGGTGGTGTTTGTGGGTCCCGTTGCTTCAGATGTCCTCTAGATCCTTCCCACGTCCTGATAGCGATTGTTGCCTTCGTGGTTAAGTTTCGTGATAATTATGCACTCTAATCCCTCTTTAAAGTTTTTCTAGATAATCCCTTGGAAAGTATACAATTCACTAAAACTCGTGGAAATTATTAGTAATGACCCTATTCTAGTAGATATTCATGTATAATGCAAGAATAATTAATAATAATATTTAGACATTAGTAAGTGTCAACAATGTCCTCCCAAATATTTTCAAGATCCGCTAAAGGTTGCAGAAGACCAGCTGAGTGCAGATGTTATGTTTTATTCTATTGACAGATTGAGCACTCAGCGACAAATTTTTGAATCTGTTGTCTAGCTCTTGATGTATGGAAAGTTAGCCAGAAGTGATGCAAGATTTTTTTCTGATCCTTTATGTGATGAGTTGTGTATAGTAGTGATAACGTGATTCAAAATATGCGATGCCGATGGGATGTGTACCTTTTTTGTCGGTGCTAGAATTGGTGGTCCTTGCGCCAACTAGTAAATTTATAGTGCGTGCTCCCAACTCCGGAAGGTGTGCAAGATGGACACAAGGATTTATACTGGTTCGGGCAAGAGAAGGCCCTACGTCCAGTGGGGGGAGGATGACTTGTATTATCTTGCACCTAAGTGCTTGTAGGTAGGGGCGTACAAGCGGTTGAGAGAGGGCGCTGGACCCAAGTCTCGTGGTTGTTTGAGTGGAATGTCAATATCGTGCTCGTATCAGCTTGCCCGCTAATAGCCCCCGTCCTCCCCTTTTACAGCCGTAAGGGGAGGATGGGGTTTACAAATGGTGGTTGTGCACGTGAAGGGGTCGTGAGCGTCTTCCTCCCTTGATCCGAGGCCTCGGAGCCGGCAGCCTTCCTTGTGCCGAGGCCCCGGAGTGGGTGGCGGCACTGTTGGGCATGGCCAGGCACTGTTGGTCATGGGCGCAGCTGTGGGGCGTCACCTCCCCTGTCCTGGCGGTGGAGAAGACATCTGTTCCTGTGTGGGTTGGCGGAGTGGTGATGGAGGGCGTGTCCGAGCCCTGTAGCTTGCTGTAGCTTTGACTCGCCTTGGGTCCGAGGCTCGGAGGGCCTCGGAGCCTGCTGCCGTACGTAGAGTAGTTGGCGCAGGGGGGATGGTCATCGGGGCAGTCGCTGCCCAGCCCAGGCTCAGAAAACCCGGGAGGGACTGTTGTTTGACCGGCGTCCCGCCTGACCTGACCTCCGTACGAAAGATGACACCGGATGACGGCCCTTGGCGTGGCAACCGGCGCCCCGAGGCTTCGGTGATTTAACCTGTCACAAAAAGTAGGCAAAACAGTGCCCCACGGTGGTAGGCATGGCCGTCACCGTGGTGGATGACGGAACCCTGAGCGCGGGCGTGAACAGTGATGGGACGGCCTCCTTATCCGGCCAAGGGATTGCGTCACTCTGACAAGAACTGTAGAGAGGCGGGCGGCAGATATACGTCCAGTCAGAGGCTTGGTTTGCCTAGGGAGCGTGGAGCGTCCCGTCCGAGGCCTAAGCACAGAGGCTTGGGCGAGTCGAAAGGTGGGAGCTCGTCCGAGGCCTCAGCGGGGAGGGCTCGGGTGAGGCGGGAAGCTAGCGCCCATCCGAGGCTCTCGGTGAGGAGGGTTCGGACGAGGCAGAAGGCCAGCGCCCGTCCGAGGGCTTCGGCGAGAAGGGCTCGAACGAGGCGGAAAGGAGTTTGCTGGGCCTTGAAGGGCCGTGTTTTGTTGTTGTGAAGCCTGGCTTTGCGTTTGTTGGGCCCGATTTATGTGACTTGTCTTGGGGGCCCTATTTTTGGTACCCGACAGTAGCCCCCGAACCTCTGAAGGAGTGGGTGCACTCATTCGGAGGTTGTGGCTTTGAGCCAGGCTTCTGCCGAGCGCGTGGTTGGGTATTCTGGGTTCTTCTCCACGGGGTGCGCGCAAGCGCACCCGGCGGGTGTAGCCCCCGAGGCCTCGGAGGAGTGTGAGCACTTCTCCGAAGGCTTATACGCGTTTAGTTTGTCAGGGTGTCTTCATTTCAGAAGTCACACTTTTCAGCGGGGGCGCGCGAGCGCACCCACCGGGTGTGGCCCCTGAGGCCTTGGAGGAGTGTGGGCACTCCTTCGAGGGCTTGCGCGTGTCTTGATGGGAGCGTTCCTTCCATTTGCCGAGCCCCCGGGCCCATCGGCTCGTCCAGGAGTTCGGTGAGTTAGATGACGTTTCCCAACCTCAGCCTCTGCGCCGGGGGAGCCCCCGAGCCCCACCCTGGTGTGGGACGGCCGAGCGGTACTTAGTCGTTAGTTTTGCCCATACCTCAACATCCCTTCTACAGGGAGGAGGGTGGATTTTGCCATGCTGCCGTCGACAGGTGTCGAACATGGTTAGATCCGGTGAGCTGTTAACGGGTAAATCCAAGTGGAACGCCCGTGCCCCGTTCATTGGGGGTCGGCTGGGCCCGGAGGCGCGTTCCATTAGAGCCTACAAGGTGTGTCTGAGGCGGGGCTCAGGTCCTGTCCGCCAGGTCCCGAGGGCTCGGTGCACTCCCACGCGGGACCCCCCTAACTCAGACTGCCTCGCTGGCCTCGGACACGGCGGGGACGGTCCCTGCTTGCGCAGGGCTAGGCTGTGTATGAGTCCGTCCGAGCCATCCCTGACTCTAGTGGCCTGAGGTGGCTGTCGAACCCACTGGCGGGCCAGCCTTCGAGCCTCTGGACCGTAAATAGGCCGTCGCCCGGGCTCCTTCATGGGGAAGGAAACCCCTGTTTGCCCCGCCGTGGGGACATGGGTGCGTCTTTTCAGGCGGCCCTCTCAGGGCGTCCGGCACTGCGGGAGAAGTGGTGGGCCCCCATGCCCAGGGCGGTTGGCGCGCTGCGTGCGTGCCCGTGGGTCCCTCATGGGATGTGACGGTGGCGTGCGCCGCTGCGACTGCCACTGTTACCACGCGCGGTGCCAGGGCTCCGGACTCCATGAGCCGGGATCCTTTGTGGAAGGTGAACCCTGCAACGTGCGTATGTTTTCTCGGTCCTGTGTGGCTGCGGCCGCTCGTGCGCGGGCGCATGGGGCTCCGTGTGAAGCGCAATCGAGTAGAAAAATCAAGAACCGATACGCATTAAATGCAGGAAGGTGAACTGACTAGGGTTGCACCGGGTATAAATAACTGGGTGGCGGTGGTGCTGGCCCTCCTCTCACCTTCCCAGCCATTGCCTCTGCTCTCGCCTTCACCGCTGCCGGAAGACGCTCGAGCGCCTCTGGGAGAAGGAAGAGAAGAGTAGGGAGAGAAAACCTCACCGCGCCGCCGTCCTGCCCAGCCCTTCTTATCGATGGCGCCAAAGGTTGACATCATCGGCACGGAGGACTGGGAGACGTGCTCGGTCACGGAGGCTGAGCTGACGACGCTGGTGGAGAAGGGCCTTCTGTGGCCCCGCTCCGCCATCCTGAAGCCAGAGTGGATCGTGCCGCCGCCCGAGCACCGGTTTCCGATGCCGCCGGAAGGGTACGTCGTGAGCTTCACGGCGTTCCACGAGCGCGGGTTCGGCATGCCAGTGGGCCGATTCCTGCGAGCGCTCCTGGAGTACTACGGCCTGGAGCTGCACAACCTTGCCCCCAACTCGATCACGCAGGCGGCGGTGTTCGCCGCCGTGTGTGAGGGGTACCTTGGAGTTGAGGCCCATTGGGACCTCTGGCTCTATTTCTTTGAGGCCGCCCTCTTCTTGAAGGCTCCCAAGGGGTCGGAGAAGGGGAGGAGACTAGCCGTCTGGGCTGGGAGCTGCACGCTGCAGTTGCGGGCCCGCACCCAGCAAGCTTACATCCCGGCGAAGCTCACGTCCTCCAACCGCGGCTGGCACAGCAAGTGGTTCTACCTCCGCAACGACCACAGCCACCTCCCAGCCTACACCGGGAAGTCGATCGATGTAGAGCCACCGTCGTGGAAGAAGGAGCTGATCCCGAAAAAGGTGACCCCCTGAGGAAGGTGCTGGCCGCCTTAAAGCGTCTGACCCAGGCGGGGTTGGATGCGTCGGTGGTGATCGCCGGTTTCCACAAGCGGCGGGTGCTGCCCCTTATGTCGAGGCAGTACTCCATGTACGACATGAGGGACAGCAACGCCTGGGAGGGCACCAGGATGGCGCCCGAGGACCTCGACAACAAGGAGATCCTCGAGCGGACGAACAAGGCGGCGGCAGCGGACCCCGTCCTGGTGTACAAGGTCGTAATGCGGCCTGAGAAGGGATACCTCCATGTGGTAAGGCTCATACCTGTGCCTGATACGTGTTCCCCGCGCCCTTCTTTGGTCCTTTATCCTTGCTTTTGTCTCTGCAGGGGCTCGCCGGGAGGTTGACGGCGTCCAAGCCCCCCATCTCCGCGGAGAAGGAGGCCAACAAGGCCTACGCGGAGGCGAGGAAGAAGAAGAAGGAGAGCCGGGCGGAGCGGAACGTCCGTAAGCAGCGGGAGAGGGAAAACCTGGTGAAGCGCCGGCGCCGCCAGGAGCAGGAGGGACTCCCGCGGGAGGAGACACCATCGGACACCATCGACGGTGGCGATGACGACGACGAGGAGGAGGAGGGGTGGTACGACGACGACCTGTGCAGCTTCTTGGCGCTGGACGCGCTAGGGGAGGCGTCGCACCCCCAATCTCCTGGTGGTGCGCTGCGTGCGCAGGTGGCGGCGGACTCCGCTGCAGAGGGTTCGGCCTCGGCTTCATCAGCTCCGAGGCTATGTGCCGAAGCCGAGGCTACAACGTCCCCCCACGGGGGAAGCGGAACACCGCGGGGGGAAAAGAACCGCCGAGGCCACCCCCCGCCCGAGCAAAGGAGGTGAGGCGCAGCCCCTCCGAGGTCAACCCGCGCCAGTGAGCCCAAGCAAGAGCGGATCGGCTCCACCCCCGAGGCAGCCCGAGGCGGCGGGAAGTGGATCCGAGGGTGGGGGTCGGATGCCCGATGAAGGGGCGAGGGCGACGGAGCGCCCGAGGCCCCTGTCTTCAGGCGCGGCCCCAACGGGCGTCAAGATCAAGGTGCCGGTCGCCGGGTGAGTGTTGCTCGGCCTCGGGACTTGTCTTGTGTGGTTGTTTTTCTTTCTTCTTTCCCTCTGATTCTCCCCTTCTTGCCCTTGCAGCCTAAAGTGCAGGGCCGGCCCAGTCCAGGCTCCGTTTTCCGCGTGAAAGCGGCTGAAGCCGGGGGCAGGAAGCGCGAGCCTCGGGGCTGCCCCAGAAGTGGTGGCGCAGCCCGCGAAGGAAAGTGGTGCGGCTGAGGCGCAGCCCGCCCAGGAGGCACCTTTGGCCGATGAAGATGATGCGGCGGGGACATCCGCCGCGAAGGTAAAAGACGCCGCCGAGGTGCGGCCAATCGAGGGGGCGGTCTCGGCGGGTGTCGAGGGTGCAGCAGAGGCGTCGCCGCGGTGGTCGCCGTGGACGTGGCCACGGCAAGGGAGGCGCCAGCCCCGTCTCCGCCCCGTGCCCCGGCCGTCGAGGTGGTGGAGATCCCTTCCTCGGAAGAGGCCGCGGACGCGCGGGGGAAGGGGGTGCTTGCCGAGGACGCGACTTCCTCCGGCGGCGAGCTGGGCGGGTCGTTGGCTGAGGGACCTACTGAGGCTGAGGGATCACTCGGTCAGGAGGCCGCCGGCTCCAGGGAGCTCACGAAGGTGTCGCGGCTAGTCTGGACGGACCGTCAAGACCCCGAGGGGCGGCCGGTCTACATGCTGGACGACACCGTGGAAGGGCATCTGTGGGAGCAGGCGGGGAAGTGCCAGGAGCTGTCCGAGAGGTCGCTTAGGACTCTCTTGTCGATCCTGTCCACAGAGCTCCCTAATGTGCTGAAGGTAAGCCGCCCTCCCACGGTTTTCTTACTATAAGAGCCCTTTCGTAATGGCTGAACGGTGGGGTCTTGGTTATTGCAGGAGCTGGCGCAGGTATCCTGGACGAAATCGGAGTTCATCCGAGCGGGGGCCGGCCTCACCGGCGAGCTCCATCGCCAGAAGGAGCTTGTGGCCCAGCTGAGCACCACCCTATCAGCCAGAGTCGAGGAGATCAGAAAGCTCCGTCTCCTTGTTTCAGACCTAAAGGCCGAGGTCTCGATGACGCGTGAGGAGGCCACTCTTTCGAAGGGGATTGTGGCGAAGCACACGGCGGACCTCGACCGACTTCGGGCCGAGAGGGAGTGAATGAGGGCCAAAGTTACCCGCTCAGCTGACTCCGTCCAGGCCTTGTCTGAGAGGCTGGTGACCGTTGAGACTGACCACCAGTTCCTCGGTGACGACAACGCCTTGATGAGGGTCAAACTCCTGCAGGCGGTGTCCGAGGCCAAAACCCTTCGTAACCAGCGGGATGGTAAGCATCATACCTGTCCGTCGTGCCTCTGTTGTCTTGTCTTGAAGTTTGACTCTCGGACCATCACAGGCCTGAGGGGGAAGGTGTTGGAGCTGGAGGCGGGCCTCGTCGCGTCGCAGGCGGCCTACAACTCAGCGCAAAGCGAGCTCGACACTCTGTCGCAGATAGTTGTGGCCGTCTACGCTGAAGTTGAGGCTGGCGATGCTGCTGGGAGCAGTCCACTGGGACGGCTGGCTGCTCTGCCCAGGCGGATGGAGGCGCGTGCCCTGGACGCCCTTCGGATCGGCGTGTCGCACACGCTCGCGCTAACCATGTCCCACTACGAGCTCGACCTCCCTCGGATCTCCGAGGGGCTCGTGGTGGCCGAAGAGGAAGTGGGTCGCGAGAGTGAGGTGCTTGCCGAGCTCGTCCAGGAGGCCGAGGCGAGCGGGGCCCCATCCGCACTGGTCGGAATCTTCACGCCCGCCGTCGTCCCCGCTCCCTTGGCTGAGGCTGATACTACCGACGCCACGGACGCCGCTGCTGGAGACGACAGGGGGCCGGATGCCCCTTAGTTGGTTCTGCAACTCGGGCCAGAGTGCCCATGTAAAAAACTGTGTTGGTTTCCTTCGGAAGTACTTGTGCTAATGGCCCATCGTGGCCTTGTGGTGGTGTTTTCATTTATTTTTCGCGCCCCTTTTCGATCCCAATCCGCACTTAGGCTAGAGTCTTGCGAGATTATTTCAAATTTAGGGGTCGTTTCTTAGTCGAGGGTAGCGAGTAGAGGTACCGTAGCCCATGGGCGTGGGTGGCCTCGCAGCTCTACCAAGCCTGACGTCTAGAACAACCCTCTCGCAATGGCTAAAGTCCTCCCTTGGCCGAGGGTGGCGAGTAGAGGTACCGTAGCACATGGGCGTAGGTGGCCTCGCAGCTCAGCCAACCGTAGCCTCAGGATGACTTTCTCTAGTTGCTCTTTCCTAAGTGTTCGAGACCTTGGGTACGAAAATTTGCAAAAAAACGACCGAGGAAAAACGAGAAGCGTTTTTGGGGTGCCTTTCAGGAGGGGTTCCCTCTTTCTAGCCCCCGAGGAAGGCTCAGTTTTGGTAGGTCAAAACTGAGTCTCACTCAACCCTTTCGGGAGTGTTATTGTGACAGAGTCCTTAACCCTCGAGGGCCTCAGATGTGTGTTACGTTTGTGGAAAAATGAACAAGTGCTTGTTGCTTTCATTTCTCTGGAAAAACGTAAGGTACAAAAGTATGTACAAAGCTTAGAAATTTTAAGGGTAGAAGCGACGTAGCTGTTGGATGTTCCAAGCGTTGTTGAGGATTTGGCCGTCCTCGTCGGCGAGCTTGTAGGTGCCCGGTTTGAGGACCTCGGCGACGATGTAGGGGCCCTCCCATGGCGGTGTGAGCTTGTGGCGGCCTCGATTGTCCTGGCGAAGACGCAGCACCAAGTCACCCTCCATGAGGTCTCGGGTTCGGACCCGTCGGTCGTGATAGCGTCGGAGGGATTGTTGATATCTAGCCGAGTGTAGAAGGGTGGCATCCCTGGCTTCCTCGAGCATATCCAGCGAATCCTCCCGAGCCGTCTGGTTGCGCCGCTCGTCGTAGGCCTTGAGCCTCGGAGAATCGAACTCCAAGTCGGTGGGTAGGACGACCTCGGCGCCGTACACCAGGAAGAAGGGCGTGAACCCTGTGGTCCGGCTGGTCGTCATCCTAAGGCTCCAAAGGACCGAGGGGAGCTCCTCGAGCCACCTTTTGCCGAACTTATCGAGCTCATCGTTCGTCTGGGGATGGGCAACAGCGGACTAGACGATGCGTATCTGGTGCCTGTCGCAGAAGTCCCGGAACTTCTTCCCCGTGAACTGGGTGCCATGGTCGGTGATGATAGAGTTTGGGACCCCAAAGCGATGGATGATGTCGGTGAAGAACAGCACTGCCTGCTCGGATCGGATGTTGGTAACGGGGCGTGCTTCGATCCACTTAGAGAACTTGTCGATAGCGACCAGCAAGTGGGTGAAGCCCCCGGGCGCCTTCTTGAGAGGTCCTACAAGATCCAGCCCCCACACGGCGAATGGCCATGTGATAGGGATGGTCTGGAGTGCCTGGGCCGGCAAGTGTGTCTGGCGGGCGTAGTACTAGCAGCCTTCGCAGGTGCGCACTACGTGGGTAGCGTCGGTGACTGCGGTTGGCCAGTAAAAGCCCTGCCGGAAAGCACTGCCGATGAGGGAACGGGGAGCAGCGTGATGCCCACAGACGCCGGCGTGGATTTTGTGGACCAGCTTTAGGCCCTCCTCGGTAGAGATGCATCGTTGCAGGACTCCCGAGGGGCTTCGTTTGTAGAGCTCATCCTCCACAACGACGAAGGACTTTGCTCTTCTCGCGATGCGTCGACGCTGGTTGAAGTCTTCGGGGAGCACCCCTCGAACGATCCAATCAAGGTACGGCTTCCTCCAGTCTTGCTTGGGGTCGGCTTCGAGACCCTCCACGTCAAGCTCCATGACCTCGGCGTCGGGTGCCGAGGGGGCCTCGGCCTCGACCGCTGCCGTAGCCCCCGAGGGGGGTCAGGCTTGCTGTCGGCCGCTGCGCCTTGGTCTTCGAGGCTGACCGAGGGGGCCGTGAGGTCCATGGTGAAAACGTCCGGGGGGACGGGAGCCCTCCCGGCCGCAATCTTGGCGAGCTCATCGGTGGCCTCGTTGTACCTTCGAGCGACGTGGAGCTCGAGGCCGTCGAACTTGTCTTCCAGGCGGCGCACGGCCTTGCAATCTTCGGGTCGTGGCAGCTTGAGTCCTTCATGACTTGGTCGATGACGAGTTGCGAGTCCCCTTGGACGTCGAGGCGCTTAACGCCAAGCTTCGATGGCGATCTTCAAGCCGTTGAGGAGGCTCTCATACTCTGCCATGTTGTTCGAAGCAGGGAAATAAAGTCGGACCACGTACCGCATGTACCCCGAGGGGCGAGATGAAGAGGAGGCCAGCGCCGGCGCCGGTCTTCATCAGGGACCCATCGAAGTACATGGTCCAGTACTCCGCCTGGATCCGAGGCGGTGGAAGCTGGGTGTCGGTCCACTCCGCGAGGAAATCCACCAAGACTTGGGACTTGATGGCCTTCCTCGGCGCATAGGAGAGAGTCTCTCCCATGAGTTCAATGGACCATTTGGCGACCCGTCCTGAGACTTTCTGGTTCTGGAGGATCTCCCCCAATGGAAAGGAGGAGACCACCGTCACTGGGTGGGCGTCAAAGTAGTGTCAGAGCTTGCGCCGAGTCAGAACCACGCCGTAGAGTAGCTTCTGGATCTACGGGTGGCGGATCTTGGTCTCGGACAGCACCTCGCTGATGAAGTAAACCGGCCTTTGGATCGGCAAGGCGTGGCCTTCCTCCTGTCTCTCAACAATAATGGCCGTGCTAACCACTTGGGTTGTCGCAGCCCACGCATGGGGAGGAGTGGTTCACCTTCTATTTGGGGACCAAGATGTCGGGCGCTGGTAAGGGCAACTTTGAGCTTGTCGAGAGCCTCCTGGGCCTCGGTGGTCTAGGAGAAATGCTCTGATTTCCTCAGGAGGCGGTACAGGGGCAGGCCCTTCCCTCCAAGTCGTGAGATGAAGCGGCTAAGAGCCGCAAGGCAGCCCATGACCCTTTGGACCCCCTTCAGATCCTTGATCGGCCCCATACTAGTCACCGCGGTCACCTTCTCTGGGTTGGGCTCGATGCCACGCTTGGAGACGATGAATCCTATGAGCATGCCTCGGGGGACCCCGAAGACACACTTCTCAGGATTGAGCTTGACGCTTTTGGCCTTAAGACACCAAAAAGCAATCTCAAGGTCGGCGATGAGGTCATCTGCCTTCTTGGTTTTGACAACGATATCGTCTACGTAAGCCTCTATGGTCTCTCCGATGTGATCCCCAAAGACACTGAGCATGCACCGTTGGTACATGGCTCCGGTGTTTCTGAGTCCGAAGGGCATTGTTACGTAGCAGTATATGCCAAAAGGAGTGATGAAGGAAGTCGCGAGCTGGTCGGACTCCTTCATCTTGATTTGGTGGTAACCGGAGTAGGCATCAAGAAAGGATAAGAGTTCACACCCTGAGGTGGAGTCAACAATCTGATCAATACGTGATAGAGGAAAGGGGACCTTTGGACATGCTTTATTTAAGCTTGCGTAGTCTACACACATCCTCCACTTCCCACTTTTCTTGCTAACCAGTACAGGATTAGACAACCACTCGGGATGGAACACCTCCTTGATGAATCCGGCCGCCAAAAGCTTGCTCACCTCCTCGCCGATGGCCCTGCGCTTCTCCTCATCGAATCGGCACAGACGCTGCTTCACCGGCTTGGATCCGGCCCTGATATCAAGGGAGTGCTCGGCGACATCCCTCGGAATGCCTGGCATGTCCGAGGGACTCCACGCGAAGATGTCGACGTTCGTGTGGAGAAAGTCGACGAGCACAACTTCCTATTTGGGGTTGAGGGAGGCGCAGATCTTCACCGCCTTGCCGGATGGAGAGGCGGGATCCAGCGGGACCTCCTTCACCCCGTCGGACGGTTCGAAGGTGCCGGCGTGGCGCTTGGCGTCGAGTGCCTCGGACAACGCCATGACTTCGGTGTGCTCGATCACCTCGACGTCGTAGTTGAAGGTGTGCTCGTAGGAGGAGCCGACGGTGATGACACCATTGGGGCCTGGCATCTTAAGGAGGAGATAGGTGTAGTTGGGGACGGACATGAACTTCGCGTACGTGGGATGTCCGAGGATACCATGATAGGTTCCTCGAAAGTCGACTACGTCGAAGGTGATGACCTCCTTGCGGAAGTTCGATGGCGTCCCGAAGAAGATCGGGAGGTCGATTTGCCCCAGGGGCCAGGCACGCTTGCCTGGCACTATGCCCTGAAAAGGAGAGCTGCAGGGCCGGAGTTGCGGGGGCTCAATCCCCAACAGCTGAGTGTCTCGGAGTAGAGGATGTTGAGGGCACTGCCGCCGTCCATCAGCACCTTGGTGAGCCACACATTGCCAATGATGGGGTCGACTAAGAGTGGGTATCGTCCCGGGTTCGGCACTTAGAGCGGATGGTCGTCGAGGTTGTACGTGATGGCGTCGGCAGACCACAGCAGGCATTGAGGAGTGGCTGGGCGCACCGAAAAAACCTCACGGTGCTTGCGCTTGATCTGGCGCGGGGTAAGGTTCGCCGGCAGCCCTCCGATGATCATGAAAACATCGTGGACCACAGGGAATCCTTCGCCTTTGCCCTCTTCCTCCCTTTTTCTTGTCCTCGGGCGGGGGAAGCTTCTGGTAGAAGCGGCAGGCCAAGTCGCACTCCCCCATGGTGTGCTTGACGGGGAACCTTGTGGAAAGGGCAAGGCTTCTTGAGCATGTCGTTGAAGGCCCCGGGTCCCGGGGGACCTCGGGGGGCCTTGCGGTCAGCCGCAGCGACGAGATCGTCCTCGGAGTCCGCCTCCTTCTTGCCCTTCTTCCCCTTCCGCTTGTTCCTCTTGTTTTTCTTGGGGTTGCGGGATGCGTCCCCCTCGGCATCTCCCTCCTTCCGCTTTCCTTTGTCGTTGCCATTGCGAAAAATCGCTCCCACCGCCTCCTCGCCGGAGGCGAAGTTGGTCGCCACCTCGAACAGCTCGTTGGCGGTAGTTGGCATCTTCCGGGCCAGCTCGTGGATGAGCTCCTTGCAGGTCGTGCCATCAAGGAACGCGCTGATGATGGCAGTGCCGGCTACATTGGGCAGCTCGGTGCACTTCTTCGAGAAGCGCCGGATAAAGTCCCGCAGTGACTCGTCGGACTTCTGGCGGCAGCTACGGAGGTCCCACGAGTTCCCAGGGAGCACGTATGTGCCCTGGAAGTTCCCCACGGAAACCTTGACCAGATCGGACCAGTCGTGGATCGTGCGGGCGGGAAGATGCACCAGCCAAGCTCGTGCAGAGTCGCCTAGGTGAAGCGGAAGGTTGCGGATGATGAGCCTATCGTCGTCCGCGCCGCCCAGCTGGCATGCTAGGCGGTAGTCATTGAGCCATACCTCGGGGTTCGTCTCTCCCGAGTACTTGGTGAGGTTGGCCGGCTGGCGGAAGCGGAAAGGGAACCGGGCATTGCGGATCTCCCGGCTGAAGGCACGAGGCCTCGGGGGATCGGCATCGTCATGGTCCTCGTCGCTGTCGTGTCTGCCGCCCTTGCGCGGCTGGCGGTCGCGTCCGGCCCGTGCTCCGGCTTTCCTCGCAGCGTTGTTGATGACGTTGTGTGCGTCGCCGTCGTCGAGGCTGCCGTGGTTGTCTTGGATGCGTTCGCGGACCGGCCTTCGCGACGGATCTTGATGGACCGAGGCCTCCCGCTCGTTCCGAGGACGAACCTCGGCTTCCTCGTCCCGCTGTGCGCGAAGGCGTGAGGCTGAGCTTTCGGCCTGCTGGACCGTAGCGGTCTCGATGTAGCCCCGCATCTCATGTCGAATCCGTCGCCCCTCCGGGGTGGATGGCTCCGGCATCGCTCGGAGGAGAAGGGCCGCAGCTGCGATGTTCTGGCTTACGCGCTGGAAGTTTGGGGATGTTCCCCTTCCTCGTCGTTGACGATCCTCTAGTTGACGTCGCGGGCGCGCTGTCGGGCGGTGGGGCTCGGGTTACACGCCGCGCGGCGCTCACGCTCGAACGCATCTATCTTCTGCCGCAGCAGAAGACGGTCGTGCTCGAGTTTATCCCCAAGCTCTCGGATCTGCTAGATAGTGGGGCACCGCGGCCCCTGAGGGGTGGCCGTCGGGTCACCAGTCCTCGGGGGACCCATGCGCGGTGGAGTCTGCTGCTTCTGGCCCATGGGTCGGGACGTGCTGGGATCCTGAGGCGTTGCGCCTGCCGGGGCCGGCCTGGCGGTATGCCTAGGGTCGCGGTCCTGGCCGCCGTCGCCGTTGCCGTCGCCGCCGTTGCCGAGATCGCCGATCTCCACGTGAAAGCACTCGCGGGTTGGGTCGTACATGTCGTCTGGCGAGTCCGAGTCGGGGTACCCGAAGGGAATGCATGCGCCGGCATTAGCCCACGGGGCTCCGTGGCCTCCAGGTAGCGCCATATTGCGTGGACGTAGCGGGACCCGGAATGGTCTACTCCCGCCCACCTGGTCCGTGCCCCTCAAGGTCGGGGTAGGACGTGGCTGGAGTGGACGTGTCCAGACCCCGATCGAAGCGCAGCTGGTGGCCGGGGAGCTCATCATAAGCCCCCATGCTGGTGGAGACCAACGATGCGTACGTGGTGGCGGCGTTGGAGAGGCCGAACGGCGGTGGTGGTGGAACTGGTCATGAGGCATTAGGGCGGCCCCCGCCGCCCAAATGTAGCGCGGCCCGATCCTCCTCCGGTCCCCCGGGCGGGCGTGACGCGCCCGCCGGCACGGCAGTGCATGTGCCCTACGGCGCCTCCTGCGCCAGGCCCGTGACGGGGCCGCAGGAGCCTCGTCGGGAGACTCCTGGGCCCTGGGTGGAAGGAGCTCCATGTCGTACTGGGTGCCCAGCGACACGAGCTCGAGATCCCTGAACTGGATCACAGTACCTTGCTCCAGCGGCTGTGGTGGGGGAAAGTTGGGGCCGAAAGCGTCCTGAGACACCTCATCGCGGTCGTTGGCCATTCCGGAGTTTTGGTGGGAAGAGAGGCAAAAACACGCACAGCTCCCCTACCTGGCGCGCCAACTGTCGGTGCTAGAACTGGTGGTCCTTGCACCAACTAGTAAATTTATGGTGCGTGCTCCCAACTCCGAAAGGTGTGCAAGATGGACACAAGGATTTATACTAATTCGGGCAAGAGAAGGCCCTACGTCCAGTGGGGGAGGATGACTTGTATTATCTTGCACCTAAGTGCTTGTAGGTAGGGGCGTACAAGTGGTTGAGAGAGGGCGCTGGACCCAAGTCTCGTGGTTGTTTGAGTGGAATGCCAATATCGTGCTCATATCAGCTTGCCCGCTAAGGGCCCCCGTCCTCCCCTTTTATAGCCGTAAGGGGAGGATGGGGTTTACAAAGGGTGGCTGTGCACGTGAAGGGGTCGTGAGCGTCTTCCTCCCCTGATCCGAGGCCTCGGAGCCGGCAGCCTTCCTTATGCCGAGGCCCCGGAGTGGGTGGCGGCACTGTTGGGCATGGCCAGGCACTGTTGGTCATGGGCGCAGCTGTGGGGCGTCACCTCCCCAGTCCTGGCGGTGGAGAAGACATCTGTCCCTGTGTGGGTTGGCGAAGTGGCGATGGAGGGCATGTCCGAGCCCTGTAGCTTGCTGTAGCTTTGACTCGCCTTGGGTCCGAGGCTCGGAGGGCCACGGAGCCTACTGCCGTACGTGGAGTGGTTGGCACAGGAGGGATGGTCATCGGGGCAGTCGCTGCCCATCCCAGGCTCAGAAAACCTGGGAGGGACTATTGTTTGACCGGCGTCCCGCCTGACCTGACCCGCATACGGAAGATGACACCGGATGACGGCCTTTGGCGTGGCAGCCGGCGCCCCGAGGCTTCGGTGATTTAACCTATCACAGAAAGTAGGTAAAACAGCGCCCCACAGTGGTAGGCATGGCCGTCACCATGGTGGATGACGGAACCCTGAGCGCGGGCGTGAACAGTGATGGGTCGGCCTCCTTATCCGGCCAAGGGATTGCGTCACTCTGACAAGAACTGTAGAGAGACGGGCGGCAGATATACGTCCAGTCAGAGGCTTGGTTTGACCACGGAGCGTGGAGTGTCCCGTCCGAGGCCTAAGCACAGAGGCTCGGGCGAGTCGAAAGGCGGGAGCTCGTCCGAGGCCTCAGCGGGGAGGGCTCGGGCGAGGCGGGAAGCTAGCGCCCGTCCGAGGCTCTCGGCGAGGAGGGTTCGGACGAGGCGGAAGGCCAGCGCCCGTCCGAGGGCTTCGGTGAGGAGGGCTTGGACGAGGCGGAAAGGAGTTTGCTGGGCCTTAAAGGGCCGTGTTTTGTTGTTGTGAAGCCTGGCTTTGCGTTTGTTGGGCCCGGTTTATATGACTTGTCTGGGGGGCCCTATTTTTGGTACCCGACATTTTTATTATGCAATATCAGACCATCATGAAATGCCCATGATGTAGATAATTTATCATCCTTAATATTCTAAATCGTTTTGATTGTATCCTCATTACTAGCTAATTCAGCTCGAAGTTGATCAAATAGAGAGAATGAGATTTCTGATAATGCTATAAGAGATGGTTCTATTGCATCTCTGTGAGATAGTGCACCGGTCACTATGTTCTATTTGCCTGGTTTGTATTCCACAGAAAAGTCATAACCCAACAGTTTACTGACCCATTGATGCTATGGTATAGTGGATAGCCTCTGGTCTAGAATATATTTCAGGCTGTAGTGATGCAAACGGATCAGAAAGGTGCGTCCCCATAAGTAAGGTCTCCAATATTTGGCTGCTATCACCAATCCGATCAATTCTCTTTCATATGCTGCTAATTTGGCGTGTCGAGTAGTGATCATCCAGCGGAAGAAGGCAATTAGCCCGTCCAATAAAAATTGTCTTTCTTCAGAAGGTCTGTCAAAGGTTTGGCGATGGCCCTATGCTGTTTAATAAATTTTTGATAATATCCTACCAATCCTAAGAATCCTTTTAGTTGACGAACTGTTACCGGTTGTGGCCAATTGGTTATAGCTTTGATTTTATTAGGATCAACTGCAACTCCTTGATCAGATATGATGTGTCTCAAGTAACCAATAGATGTCTCCCTAAATGATCACTTGGATTTTTTGAGGAAAACTGAATTTGCTTGTAACAGTGAAAAGACTTGTCTTATGTGTTGTAAATGTTCTTCCTTGGTTTTACTATAGATCAGAATATCATCAAAGAAAACTAGAGCATGAAAGGTGGATGGAGCATTGCATAAACCAAATGGCATAACTAAGAATTCAAAGTGTACATGGTGAGTGCGAAATGTTGTTTTCTCAATATCGTATACATGCATGCGTACCTGATGGTATCCTGAACGGAGATCCAATTGGTGAAATATTTGGCTCCATTTAGCTTGTCCAACAATTCATCAATTACTAGTATTGGGAATTTGTCCTTCAGTGTATTCTCATTAAAAGCTCGATAATCAACACAAAATCGTCAAGATCCATCATGCTTTTTGACAAGGAGCACATGTGAGGAGAAGGGTAAGGTGTTGTACCTTATGATCCCTTGTGCAAACATTGCTTGACATTGTCTTTCGAGCTCATCTTTCTAAATTTGGGGATATTGCTAGGGACATACTGCTGTCGGTGTTTTTGATCTTTCAGGTGTATCCGGTGATCATATTTTCATTCTAGTGGTAGCCCTTTGGGTTCCATGAATAACTAAGGGAAGCCCCGCAAAACATTCTCCATCTTATCTCTTATTGATAGAGTATGTAGTCGAAGATTACCTGATGGAACTTTTATTTTCTTTGGTCCAGGGTTTGGTTGGAGATTCAATTTAATAGCAGTTACAGAATCTATAAATTATGTCTCGAGCCTGAATCCAATAATGCAAAGGAAATATCTACCATTAATTGAAAGCTAAAGTTGCATGGTTTGACTAGTTGTGAGATACTATTCCACACAATTTGTCATCTATCACGCCAAAATTTTATTGATAAATTGTTGAAATCCCGTATTATCGGTCCCAAAGAACTCAGCCAATTAACTCCTAGCACAAAATCATAACCACCCAATTTAATACTATAGCAATCAACGATGAAATTCTCCTTATAAATGGTAATCGATAGATTGTTGTATATAGCAATATTGGAAATCTTCAAGAAAGGGAGGATCTCCATTGGCTCATCAGGATGGAACTTTTATTTTCTTTGGTCCAGGGTTTGGTTGGAGATTCAATTTAATACATGAATATGATGGATAGAATCTATAAATTATGTCATTCAAGAAAGCAGAAAATACCAAGCCAGAATCCAATAATGCAAGGAAATATCTACCAAATTAATTGAAAGCTACAAAAAGATTTGCATGGTTTGACTTTAATATATATTCTGTGCATGAGTGTCCTTTGAGTTTGAGTCGGTTTTGTGAATTGGTGTCATGGTTGGACGTGATAGGGGCCTGCGTGTCTCTTAGGCTTGCCCTTTAGGAGTCCATTTTTAATTTAAAGGTTATCTACTCCTTGTAAGATTAGATTGGATTTTTTTTTTTTGGTAGAGTTTAGTGTCGGGGGTGATTGATTTATGGAAAGTAATGGAACCGGATTGCATCTATAATTTACCCATTATCCATTGCTGTTTGGTGGAATGAGATCATTGAGTACGGCAGCTATCCTATTTGAGATTGATATATAATTGTTGCCTTTGCTGCTACTTCGGATCGGAGTAGATTCTTGAATTGGTCATACGTGAATTCTGCTGGTTAGTTGATCTAATTACGTGGTGGTTGGTTGCTTTCAATTACCGTGAGGTTCACTTTCTTGTTTCTCCGATTCCTGTCTGCTCCTCATTGATTGATACATCGAGCTGGTATTCTAGTGTGCTGCTACTATACACTATTTGTTTTCCGGCAATTGGTCAGCTCGCTCTCTATATTGAACTCAGAAGATTATTGATCATTATAATATTTTAATTAAGAGGTTGCCGTTATCCAGTCAGAAAATTCAGATTATTAAAATTGTTGATAACTTGTGCCGTGAAAGATTGGGCCAAATTCTTGGACAGCGTAGGCGTGTCCTCATCACCTGGGCAGGAGGTAGTGCTTATAATAATACCCAATATTTCCAGGTGAGAGCTATTGCGGATTCTAGATCAGAGTGTTGTTGGTGCTAAATATCAATTTCCAATAATGACTGGAAACCAGCTGTGTATAGCATTATTTGTTGATCATTGGAAAGTACCAGTACCGTGTTTACTACTGCAACAAATTGTTTCATATATGTTTCCAAGTGACTTGGATTGAATTGTGCCTGTTAAATCCCCAAGATGATTGATGCGATCGTGGTCCAAATCTCCTCATAACTGCCTCGGAAAATTGTGGCCATGTTAGATGGCCAATTTCTACTTTCCATCTGATAAACCATGTTAGCACATCTCCACGGAGGTGAAACGCAACCAGATTCATTTACTCCTCTGCTTTGGTCTGTTGAGAAGAAAAAAATTGTACATCTATACAACCAATTTGAGGTATCATCCATACCATTATAATCCAGAAATTGCAATTTTTAGTGGTTTGATTGACACCTTTGAGATAGATCTAGCTGTTGTTGTTCCACTAGCGGTGGAGCCTATGCTAGTAAGACTGCAGCGGTAGATGATCTCTCGGGTGGGGGAACATACCTCTATGCTGGCTGGTGCTGTTAAAAAAATCGATGAATTTTTTCTCCCAACTCCTCAACAGAGTGCGCAGATTGATTTCAACGTAGCTCTGCATATCAATTTGTCATGGGTCCAAATCTCTCTGGGATTGAAGTAGAGAAATCAAGAACTGGAGGGGCAGATTGATAACGATCCAAATCGGGCGGCTACAACTGTGAGATTAACGGCGAGGTTGCGGCGAATCGAACGGCAGGACGAAGCGGCGGCAACGGCAGCTGCGGCATTGGCGGCAGTGTGGGCGGTGGCAGGTGGCGCAGCGGCTGTCGAGGCAGCGGCGGCGCGGCATGGCGTTCGCCCGCTCGACGGCAATGGCGGCGGAGCAAGTGGTGGCGGCGGTGGTGAAGATGGCGGTGGCGGCTGTGAGGGAGAGGAGGGAGGGAGAGCGAGAGAACGAGAGTTTCGGGATTAACACTAACTTTTCTTAACTGTCTCAAACAATGGTTCGTCCCTTTTATATGGTGGCTTACAAAATGCTAATGGGCTTTGGTCTAATAATTCTCCTAACTTAACCTAACTCATGGTAATTTATAAGTTTAGACCGTTCAGGTCATGGGGCTGAGTGGCTTTTTAATTACTTCTTGTTATGGTTTATTCTAGGTTGGTGGGATTTTTTTCTACAAGGACTCTCTCATAGTTGTGTTGTGTAATTCTTTTACTATATTCACAAAATATAGGTCAATGCAATGCATCTTGATCCTGCTTGTAATCTCTCCATTTTACTTGAATATATAGATAAAATACTCTTTAATGTTTTCAGACATGCCTTATATATGAACATATTCCGCTAATAGGAACAAATTTAAACATTTTTTTGCCAGAATAATTCAAACAACACGATGTCTCTGGCGGGAAAACTCATTTCCTATCAAGCGTCGGCACTCAAGATGGGAACGGGTCGACCCGGCCCTAGCCCCCATTGCCTCAAGGCCAACTTGTTGGGCCATGGGTTGACCCAAATCTGTGGCCCAACGGGTATTGTGGGTCGATCCAAAATATTGTCACTTCATATAAGACATACACTTAATAACAAGACACATTAATATTTATTTCTCCAAAGATGGCTGGACTCCTTTAAGTGAGATATGCTTCCTCATCTGCATGGTGAATAGAATGAAATTATAAGATCAGTAGCAATAGTTGTGGTAGTGTACGTGTTATTGGAAAGTATATGAATTGGAAAATTACAAGATCAACAGGCAAGGCTGCTAGTCTGCTACTGCTATAAAGTGACAGAGACCAATAGGCAAGTGCATGATGTACTACTCAACAACCATGCAAGTGAAAGAAAATAACAGAAGTGCCAATTTCCCAACAACCGTTATCTAAAAAGAAAATAACAGATGCGCATGTTCGAGAAAGAAAATAACATGTGCGACTTCCCTGTCAAGGACTAGACTTATTGGCTTTGTCAGTTCAGCTTCTTTTGAATATTGATATTCTATAGTGGAGAGGATTTTTATTAGGACCTCTGCTAGGATTTTTAAGGTATCATCCTTCAATTATTTTTGCATCTACGGAAGCCAAAGAAACCCCTTCAATTCAGATTGTAGGCACTACCAGTTCTACCAGTTACTATATGCACTACCTTTTGTGATGAATAAAGCAAAGCTAATGAGCATGGAATGACAGATGGAGCGACACACGAAGATGGAGTCATGCGGGTTGACCCATGTTACCCAATGGGTCAACAGGTACCGGCTCTGTTGGCCCATTTTCAGTTTGATGCCGACCCACACAGCCCAATGGTTTTGCTTTTGTGGGTCGGGTCAACGACCCAATGTGCCGACCTGGCCCGTTCCCATTTTGAGTCGGCACTCAGCAGGCAGCATACGATTTTATCTTGCACGCATGCCATTTGCCAACGTGCTCTCCGTCGGCTCTCTCAGGCTAATGTTTGGCCAACGACTCCAACAACGGGACGCGACGTGCCGCGGTGCCGACGGCAGTGGGCCAGTGGCCAACCCCCAACAGAAGCCTGCGCGAGCGCGACCTCCCATCCGAACGCCATCAATGAGTGGTTCATAGAATCAGGCCATCAGCCAACTCTGCTGGAATGTTCACAGTAGCAGCCTCAGGAAGGGCTCTCCTTGCCTTGACTTTTCTTTGACGTTAGCAAGGCTAGTCCAGCTTTGAGTCACCTGCTGAAGGGCCCACAATATTACATTTTTAGTTGATGGTTTCCTTTTTTATTTAGTAAAAATCCTTGGAAATTAACTTGGGCTGATTCCATTTGTTTTACTTTTGAAAATATGGGAAATTCAATGAAAACCTCCAGTCAAATACTATAAGATTTCAGTAAGAAAGTCCCATTCGTGTTCTTTAATTTGTTCGACCTTGCGAATAATCTAGCTTTGTTTTTCCGACAAATAGTCTAGCATGCGCCTGCTAAGATGAATTGTTGATGTGGTCACCTCGAGGGCCGGATCTAGCATGAGGGCTGGGGTGCTCCAGCACTCTCTGCCCCATGCTGTCCATAGAACCCTATGGAGCGTCTCTAGAATTTCTATTTATGAATGGAAAGGAAAGAGGACAAAAGAGCAGGAAAAAGAGAAAGATGAGAGAAAGGAAGAAGATAAGCACCCCCTGTCCCATGATCTAGATTTAGGACTTAGGACATACTTAGCAGGATGTCTTTCATAACATCAGGAAAACATAACTTTTATTTATGAAAACTGCAATAAACTTACAAATTGATAACTATCCTTTTGAATACAAGGGATAAACAGTATGCAATGTGTTGACAACCAAAATTGTCTATTTTATAAAGTTATCAAAATATTGATTTGATCTCACCATTGCGTTCCTCTCGTCGAGATGGTCAAAAATCATATATGGAATGCCCAATTTGGAGATCGGATGAAGAAGTTATGGCCCGGGAAAATCTTTGTGGCGCCGACCCGAGAACTTCGGTCCGAGACCGAACTTCGGTCGTGACAGAACTTCCGGTCCGGGACCAGAAGTTCCAGCCTGCGCCGACCCCGAGTACTTCGGTCCATGACCGGAAGTTCCGTCCAAGACAGAAGTTCGGTCCGAGACCGGAAGTTCCGGTAGACTTCGTCGATTCGGATCGGACTTTTCGGTTGCGACCGAACTCTTCCAAACTCGTGGGAAACTTGGAAAATAAGTATTGGAACAGTTTCCTCTTTGGGATAAGACCACCCCCCTCTATATATATGAGAGGATCATGGCCGATTGAGTTCCCATCTATCCAATCGATCAAAAACACATCTACTCTACCCTCTCTCTTCCAACCCCTACTGCTGTTCGTTCGCGTCTCCCGGTGAGATTCGGGGCGGCGTTCTAGGCGGCCTTGCTGGTCCTAGGACATCCTCCACGTGCTCCTCCCCGACGGGTCTTCCGGGAGGTGTTCGGGGAGTTTTTACGCCGAAGAACGGGCTTCAAATCGGCTTAACCGGTCTCTAGATCGGTTTAAATGGCGTTCTCGCTGCGTTCCTTGCTAGTTGTAGGTTGGATTGCAACCTCTTGGGTGTGCTAGCCCCTGCTGGTGTGTTGCCTAGAGCAATTCTAAGCGTCAACACACTTTTTGGCGACTCCGCTGGGGAAGGATTGGTTCGGTTGTTTGCTAATAACCGATCTTTTCTTCAATTCCAGCATACATTATGCCTGAAATCGAGACGTGGAAGACAAAGGAGGGGACGGTGATCTCTCAAGAGTCGATACAAGCAACATCCGACGTCCCACCCTTGATGATCTTCCCGAAGAGCTAAGGAAACAAGTTGATGACAAGGTCAACGCCGTTCTCAAAGCTTTCTTGGAAAGTTGTACTATAGATCGGCGTGACAAAGTCACTCAATACAAGAAGCCTAACTACGTTGCATTGATTCCCTCTACATCAACGGCTACACGGGACGCTTTTATCGCACACCGCTACAACGGTTGCTCCAAAGAACCGAGGTAACTAATAGTCCTCCTATCCATGATGATCCATATCCTACTCATGCTAATTTTGCTCAAATGTTAGTAGATGAGAGAAAAGTATATAACAATAATATTCAACATCTTCCTAGCATACTTAGTGATCGTATGGATAAGTTAGAAGGGCGAACAACCGATTATGATCAATCGGGTATTCCGCAGCCCCAATTTGGTATGCCATTGAATTATTATTCCAATCAAAGTAATCATGCAGCGGCTAGTAGATTGCCATCGGGCCCTTTATTGTTTGGAAACAATGGGACTGATGTTCCTACAACTAATGCTATGGTTCGAGGGACTACCAATGTCCAAAATTCGACTTGTTTTACGCAAACCGATACTAGGACAGCAGCAAATAGAGCATCGGCGGGGGCAAATACGGTTCTTCCGAACCCACCGGTGTCACCTAGTGCTATTCCTATTCTTAATGCAGGTTCTACTCTTCCTTCTACCGATTTTAATGCTACTTTGAATCGGTTTAAAGAAGATTTGACTAGATCTCTTGAGAGTAGCTTAGGTGTGCAAATCAAACCCGCTAGGCATGCATATCACAAACCATACCCTTCTACTTTTGATTTTTTGAGAGCACCCGTTGGTTGGAAGGTACCGGATTTTGTTAAATTTAGTGGGGATGATAATAAAACAACAATGGAGCATGTTGGTATGTTTTTGGCTCAAATGGGCGAAGCTAGTACCATGGATCATATGAATGTTCGTTATTTCCCTTTATCACTTACTGGTACAGCTTTTGCTTGGTTTACTTCTTTACCATCATGTTCTATTAGTTCTTGGGCTGAGTTAGAAGAAAAGTTTCATAATCACTTTTATAATGGAGTCCAAGAAACTAGATTGTCTCATCTTGCATCGGTTCGTCAAGGACGTAGTGAGCCCGTTCTTGATTTCTTTAAGCGTTTCAAAGACATTAAGAACCGTTGTTTCCATTTAATGCTTTTCGATAGAGATTTAGTTGATTTGTGTTTTCTTTGGCTTGCTTCCTAGTATTAGGGAGAAACTTGAGCATCATGAATTTCTAAATGTTAATCAATTGTTAGAGAGGGCCGTTTCCGTTAAATCGCGCCTTAAAGAACCTCGTGATGGTCATAAGTCTTACCGACCGAATACTCATGTTTTAGAGGAGTTTTTGGATGGTGAGAACAATGAAAATAGTGAGTTTTGTGCTGCTGAAATTGTTTGGCCAGCACCTAATAAACTAGTCACTTGCCCATCTCTCAAACCGATTCAAAAGAATCGGGGTGAGGATATGAAGTTTACTTTTGATTTTTCTAAGTGTGATCGAATTTTTGATGAATTGCTTAAATTTGGCTATCTTAGAATTAACTACACATTGCCATCACCTGATGAGATGAAGAGAAGAGCATATTGCAAATTTCATAACTCTTTTTCTCATGCCACTAATGATTGCAATGTTTTTCGTCGACAGGTCCAATCGGCCCTTAATGAGGGACGATTGAGTCTTACTGAGATGCAGGTTGACAAGACTCCTTTTTCCACCTATGTGGTTGAGAAAGGGGATCCCGCTATTTTGATTCGTCCAGAGCAAGCCGATAAAGCCCAAGGCAAGAATGTGATTGTCGGCGACCCACGTGTAGCACCGAATGCTAATGTAAATTCGGGGCGCAAAGTGGTGTTTGAGAAAGATGAAGAAGGCAGGAACAAACTCAAGATCACTGCTGGGTCAAATAAATATTTGAGCAAGCAAAGATCATTTGAAGCGGCGGCAAGATAAAGACAAAGCCGGCTAGGCCGACTCAGGGAGTCGGCCAAGCCGACTTGGCCCCCTGCAGCTGGTCAACCGGCTAAACCGGATCAGGCAGTCGGCAGCGACAATCAGACCGAGGTCAAGACTTTGCGCATGTTTGCTCCGCAGAGGCCAGAGATAGGTACTTGGAAGACCAATAAAAAGAAGAACAAAGGCGTCTTTGTCAAAAGGCAATGCACCTTCGACAGGCTTATGTCCAAGTACAAGAAGGAAAAGACCGATTCTGAGAATCGGCCATTAAAAAAAAGAGAATCTACTCCGCCCAAGCGAGAAGATGAGAAGGCAAAGCAACTGGTTATGACATCTGCATCGACACCGCCGCAAAGAGTTGCTCCTCGTGTGTCTCGTTGGGGTCCCCCGATTCCGCCGCCTGTTACACCACAGTGGGGACCTTATGGAGTTTGGGTGCCGTATCCTCTGCAAGCGCCCATGATGCAACAACAAGGATGGAGAGTGCCTGCTGCTCCTTATGCCAAACCATCTGTGTTTAGCCGATTGAACTTCGGTCAATCAAGCTCTACCGTTGGTAATCAAGATCATCTAATTACTTCAAGAACTGTGACCCCACAGAAATGTGAAATGCGCCAATGCAAAGAGGTTTATGTGCCTAACGGGGATGAGAAGATGCTTGAAGCCCCCATGCCGAAGCCCAATTCTCTTCCATCCATTGTAATCGGCTCTATAGAAGTTCCTGTCATAAAGGATGATGAGCCGATTATGATTGAGAATCTAGCTTCAGTGACAAATCAAGGTGAAACGACAAGTGCTGTTGTTGAAGTTGAAAAGAAGAAGAAAGCCGAGGTGGACCCCAAATATAATCAACCTAAGTGGTGTCCTCCGGCTTGGATAAAACTCAAAGGCGCAAATTGCAGCGAGCAAGGCACAAGCAACAAAAGAGAGAGAAGTGGAGAAGATGAGGGAGGAAATCTTCAAGCCAAAACAATCACCAATCAAAGCAAATTGGCCAAGCAACTCTCGACCCGACTATTTCAGCGCTGTGCCAAAGGAAGGCGAGCCGATTAAGCCGACTCTTGAGTCGGCTAAGCCAGCTCCTACATGTGACTACTGCTGCTGAGAGTCCAGAGTCGGCCAAGCCAACTTTTGAGTCGGCCGAGCCGACTCCCACGGCTCCGGAGATCTCTGAGTCACCTTCTGGTGATTTCGCCTCTACCATTGCTGAATTGGTTGGTATTGAGGTTCCAGCGAGTCCTGACGAAGAGATGGTGGACTATGAACCTTCTCCGGAAAGGGGAGAAGTTAATGTTATTTATTTGTCTTCAGATTACTATATCGTTGGGGATGATTCGACGGTGATGGAATTCAACTTTGCCACACAAAGTGCTGTGTTTCAGAAACCTGAAGATTCCGTCAACCATCTCAAGCCGCTGCACTTGAAGGGCCATATCAATGGCACACCGGTTCACAGCATGTTGGTGGATAGCGGGGCGATTGTGAACTTGATGCCATATACGCTTTACAAGAAGCTTGGTGGCATCGATGAGGAGTTGATCAAGACCAACATGACCATCACTGGTGTTGGAGGTGGAGCTCCTATTCCAGCTAGAGGTGTTGCTTCCATGGAGCTCACTATTGGGAGCAAAACTCTAGCTCTGACTTTCTTTCGTCGCCGACGTCCAAGGTAGCTATGACTTGATACTTGGGCGTGATTGGATTCATGCCAATCGTTGTGTTCCCTCTAGCTTGCATCAATGTCTCATTCAGTGGATTGGCGATGAGATTGAGGTGGTACATGCGGATTCATCGGCTCATGTAGCTACAGCCGATGCTCCTTCGCTCGGGGGGCATGATGGTATTGCTTCTCTTTCTGGCAGAGACCTTTCTGATTTTCAGTTTATTAGTGTTACTAAAGAAGGATTTGTACATGTATCATTGAAGCCGATTGATAATCGGCTCAATATCATCATGTAATTTATCAATGGATGCTAATTTAGAATGGTTAAAACATCGTGTTGAGCAGTATCGGGCTTCTCAGACCGATGCATGTGAGGCTATTGATGATTTCGATGAGCTCAATAAGTTGGGCCAAGGTTTTACGTCGACCGACCCTTTGGAACAAGTTGACATTGGGGATGGTTCTGTGCCTCGGCCGACGTTTGTTAATAAAAACTTAGAAGCCGATTATAAATCTAAATTAATCGCGCTTCTCAAGGAATATGCTGATTGCTTTGCATGGAATTACAAAGAAATGCCTGGATTGAGCCGTGAGCTAGTTGAGCATCGGCTCCCCATTAAGGATGGATTCGGGCCTCACAAACAACATCCCCGACGCTTCAATTACGCTATATACGAACCGGATTAAAGAAGAGATTAATGGGTTGTTGGAAGCGGGTTTATACGTCCATGCGGTATGCAAATTGGGTCTCTAACATTGTGCCTGTTGAAAAGAAGGATTCAGGCAAGATCCAAGTTTGTATTGATTTTAGAGATCTCAATAGAGCTACCTTGAAAGATGAGTATCCTATGCCTATAGCCGATATGCTTATCAATGATGCTTCAGGACATAATGTGCTTAGTTTTCTTGATGGTAATGTTGGTTACAATCAAATATTCATGGCGAAGATGATATTTCTAAAACGGCCTTCATATGTCCCGGGTTTGTTGGATTGTTTGAGTGGGTTGTGATGACATTTGGATTAAAAAAATGCTGGTGCTACCTATCAACGTGCTATGAATTTGATCTTCCATGATTTGCTTGGTGTGATTATGGAAGTTTATATTGATGATATTGTTGTTAAATCGGCTTCTCGAAGTTTCTCATTTAGCCGATTTGTGACTTGCTTTTTGAAAGGATGCGCCGCTATGGGCTTAAGATGAATCCACTCAAGTGTGCTTTTGGTGTATCGGCTGGAAAGTTTCTAGGCTTCATTATCCATGATAAAGGCATAGAGATTGATCCAAGACGGATAGAAAAGATCAAGAAAGTTCAGCCTCCAACATGCAAGAAGGATTTACAAAAATTCTTGGGGAAGGTGAACTACTTAAGAAGGTTTATTGCCAACTTGTCCGGGAAGATTATTCCTTTTACCCCCATATTGAGAATGAAAGATGAATCTGAATTTACTTGGGGGCAAAAAAGCAAGAAGCTTTTGAAAAGATAAAGGAATATTTGTCTACACCACCGATTCTTCGTGCACCAAGAAGAGTTCCATTCAAACTGTATATTGCTGCCGAAGAAAGAGTAATCGGGGCTGTTTTGACTCAAAAGGATGAAGGTAAAGAGTATGTGATTGCTTACATTGGTCGTCGTCTTCTTGATCCCGAGACAAGGTATGCCCATATTGAAAAGTTGTGCTTATCATTATACTATGCTTGTGCTAAGATGAGACACTATTTATTATCTAGTACATGTGTAGTTGCTTGCCAGGCCGATGTAATCAAACATATGTTATATCGGCCGATCCTTAGCGGAAGGATAGGCAAATGGGCATACGCATTAATTGAATATGACTTGACTTTTGAGCCATTAAGAGCCATAAAGGGTCAAGTCCTTGCTGATTTTATTGTTGAGCATGGTATAGATCTAGAAAATGATATTGATTACCTTACTATTACTCCATGGAAGCTTTATTTTGATGGATCGGTTTGTAAAGATGGCCAAGGTGTTGGCATTATTCTTATTTCCCCTAGTAATGCTGAAATTAAATTATCAAGCCGGTTAGATTTTCATTGTACTAATAATCAAGCCGAATATGAAGCTCTCTTGTTCGGCTTGATAATGTTATCTTCCATGGATGTAAAACATGTTGTAGCCTATGGTGATTCCTTACTAGTAGTACAACAAGTTCTTTGGTGAGTTTCAATGTTTAGATGGATCACTAAATGAGCGTCGTGATAAGTGCCTTGATCTTATTGCTACATTTGCCGAATTTCAGATTCGGCATATTCCAAGGCATGCAAATTTTTTGGCTAACTTGCTAGCTCAACAAGCATCGGGTCTTGCTATCAAGTAGTATTATTTTCATGTTCAAGAAGAACCGATGTATCAAGATTCAAACTTTTTCTGTGCAGGTGGTCTAGGATCGGTTGAGCCGACTCTGAGAGTCGGTCAAGCCAGCCAGTCGGATAAGCCGACTCCCTTAGTCGGCTTAGCTAGTCCTTCACTGAGAGGCAGCCCGGCCATCAAGTCGGCTAAACCGACGACCTAAAGTTGCCTAGCCGACTTCCTTGAAGTCGGCTCGGCCATGCCGCTTGATCAAGCTCCGACCGGTCCGGTCCACATCCTAGTGATGATGTGACCGATTCGGGAGATTGGAGAACTCCTTTGTTAAAATATTTGCGTGATCCCAACTCGAAAGTTGACAAAAATGTTCGGCGGAGTGCATTCAAGTACACTCTGCATAATGGCGAGCTCTACCGGCGAACCGCCGAAAACTTTGCTCAAGTGTTTGGGAACTGATCAAGCAAAAGTGGCTATGGGAGAAGTCCATGAAGGCATTTGTGGTACGCATCAATCGGCTCCGAAGATGAAATGGTTGTTACGTCGGGTTGGTTTCTATTGGCCTACTATGATGGCCAATTGTTTTGGCCAATTGCCAAAAGTTTGGTAATATTCAGCTTTGCCTGCTGCAATGCTTCATCCTATAATCAAACCATGGCCTTTTCGTGGTTGGGGGCTAGATTTCATTGGCCAAATTCATCCCCCATCTTCAAAGGGACATCGCTTTGTCTTGGTTGCTACAGATTACTTTACTAAGTGGACCGAGGCGGTCCCGTTGAAGAATATGACACATAAAGAGGTGATTGAGTTTATTACCGAGCATATTATTCATAGATTCGGCATTCCTCAAACATTGACAACTGATCAAGGGACATCCTTTATATCCAAAGAGGTAAGAGAGTTTGCCGAATTGTTTAAGATAAAGCTTCTCAATTCATCTCCATACTATGCTCAAGCTAATGGTCAAGCTGAGTCTAGCAACAAGACTTTGATCAAGCTTATTAAGAAAAAGATTGAGGATAATCCGAGAAGGTGGCATGAAGTCTTGTCTGAAGCTCTATGGGCACATCGCATATCAAGGCATGGTGCTACAAGGGTGACTCCTTTTGAGTTAGTCTATGGTCAAGAGGCCGTGTTGCCCGTTGAAGTGAATTTGGATGCATATAGGCTTGCTAAACAAAATGATCTATCTGCTGTTATGTATCATGACCTAATGATGGATAATATTGACGAGGTGACGGATAAAAGATTAAAGGCTCTTAAGGAAATTGAGAAAGACAAGGCTCGGGTTGCTAGAGCATATAATAAGAAAGTGAAAAGCAAATCTTTCCAAGTTGGAGAGATGGTTTGGAAAACCATATTACCAATTGGATCGAAAAGCAATAAGTTTGGTAAATGGTCACCAAGCTGGGAAGGTCCTTATAAAGTGATCAAAGTGATATTTGGAAATTCATATATGCTAGAGACATTGCAAGGTGAAAGTCTCCCCGAGATCAATAAACGGAAGATACTTGAAAAAGTATTTTCCAAGTGTTTGGCAAGAAGCCTAAGTGCTTTCCAAACAATGGCCGATACATGTATCGCCCTTAGAACAAAATGGCCGATGTATACATCGCCCTTAGTCACTAGATAGCCGATGAGATGGGTATCGTTGCTATTTGGTTTTAAATTGTATTTTCAGGTTCATGCATCATTCACCTGAAAACAGGGAGGCATGTGTTGACAACCAAAATTGTCCATTTTATAAAGTTGTCAAAATATTGATTTGATCTCACCATTGCGTTCCTCTCGTCGAGATGGTCAAAAATCATATATGGAATGCCCAATTTGGAGATCGGATGAAGAAGTTATGGCCCCGGGAAAATCTTTGTGGCGCCGTCCCGTAACTTCGGTCCGAGACCGAACTTCCGGTCCGTGACCAGAACTTCCGGTCCGGGACCAGAAGTTCCAGCCTGCGCCGACCCGGAGTACTTCGGTCCATGACCGGAAGTTCCGTCCGAGACCGAAGTTCCGAGAGAAGTTCGTTAGTTCGGATCCGGACTTTCGGTTGCGATCCGAACTCTTCCAAACTCGTGGGAAACTTGGAAAATAAGTATTGGAGTAGTTTCCCACCGGGATAAGACCACCCCCCGTATATATATGAGAGGATCATGGCCGATTGAGTTCCCATCTATCCAATCGATCAAAAACACATCTACTCTACCCTCTCTCTTCCAACCCCTACTGCTGTTCGTCGCGTCTCCCGGCGAGATTCGGGCGGGCGTTCTAGGCGGCCTTGCTGGTCCTAGGACATCCTCCACGTGCTCCTCCCCGACGGGTCTTCCGGGAGGTGTTCGGGGGAGTTTTCTACGCCGAAGAACGGGCTTCAAATCGGCTTAACCGGTCTCTAGATCGGTTTATGGCGTTCTCGCCTGCGTTCCTTGCTAGTTGTAGGTTGGATTGCAACCTCT